>NC_069445.1:962758-1110037 GCF_026875155.1 Cherax quadricarinatus | reverse complement strand
GCCCCGGGTTGACAGCTCTGCCCCCGGGAGGCCTGGTCACAGACCGGGCCGCGGGGGCGTTGACCCCCGGAACTCTCTCCAGGTAAACTCTCCAGGTCCTTAATTGATTATGCTGCTCCCATGTTGATATTAGCTAGGGAAAGTTCTCTCCGACCCTTGGAGTTAATGCAAAATGAAACTCTCAGAATTATTCTTGACTGTCCCAAATCTACAAAGGTTCTTAATATGAGGAAGGAGATTGGTATTTCTAGTATCAGTGATATGATTGTTGAGATTAACGCTGTACTCAGTATTAGAAAGTTAAGAAATGAACCAGACATTGTTACTAAGAATCTTACTAAATATCTAGAAGTAAATACACACAGATCTAAATGGACTGTGAAAACATGCATTTATATTAAGTTTTATAACCTACATGAAATGTATCACTTTAGACAAGAGCATTTCACCCTTCCATGGAAGATGTGTTCATTTAATATCACATACCTGCAAGTCCCTCCCAAGAAGCTCATTGCTAGTAATCCCTTCCTTAAATCACTTGATAAAACAACTGCTCAAGAAGAAATTTATCGCCTAGCTGGTAGTAATAAGTTATCACAATTTATATACACTGATGGATCTCAACAGGAGTCTAATGGCAGGGCTGCATCTGCTCTTGTTGCCACCTCCCTAGTTAAGAACCATAATAAATTTGTTGAACTAGGCATAAGAATTAAAAAGTGGGCGTCTACACTGCAAACTGAATTGTTTGCAGTGTCATAAGTTAACTAAAGCTAACTTATGACACTGAGCTTGACTCTATCATCATTACTGATTCTAAGTCATCACTGAAGGCTTTTGACTCGTATAATGACTCCAACAACATGCTCGTTGGAGAAGCCAAGTATAGATACTCAAAAATCAGGAAAAAAGGAATTAATGTACAATTGCTATGGATCCCATCACACATTGGATTACTCCTTCATGATAAAGTTGATATGTTAGCCAAGAAGAGTACCAAGAAGGAGAATGTAGAATATAACTTTGGTATAACTGTGTCTAGCATTAGGAATAATATTAGGAGAGAAGTAAATAATGAAAATGATTGTTATAGGAATGCAGTTAGAAGCCTGAGTAGATCTATTACCCACTATGATAACATGAACGTAGATAAGTATGTTTATGGAGCAACTTGCAATGTGAACACTGACTGATGTTGTAGTGGCCAGGCTTAGGCTTGGTTACAAGTACTGACTGATGTTGTAGTGGCCAGGCTTAGGCTTGGTTACAAGTACTGACTGATGTTGTAGTGGCCAGGCTTAGGCTTCGTTACAAGTACTGACTGATGTTGTAGTGGCCAGGCTTAGGCTTGGTTACAAGTACTGACTGATGTTGTAGTAGCTAGGCTTAGGCTTGGTTACAAGTGCTGACTGATGTCGTAGTGGCCAGGCTTAGGTTTTACCTGGAGTTTACCTGGAGGGAGTTCCGGGGGTCAACGCCCCCGCGGCCCGGTCTGTGACCAGGCCTCCTGGTGGATCAGAGCCTGATCAACCAGGCTGTTGCTGCTGGCTACACGCAAACCAACGTACGAGCCACAGCCCGGCTGGTCAGGAACCGACTTTAGGTGCTTGTCCAGTGCCAGCTTGAAGACTGCCAGGGGTTTGGTTACAAGTACTGATTGATGTTGTAGTAGCCAGGCTTAGGCTTGGTTACAAGCACTGACTGATGTTGTAGTGGCAAGGCTTAGGTTTGGTTACAAGTACTGACTGAAAAGTCGGTCGATGGATCTATAATTTCCTCACTAACAGAACACAGAGAGTAGTCGTCAACAGAGTAAAGTCCGAGGCAGCTACGGTGAAAAGCTCTGTTCCACAAGGCACAGTACTCGCTCCCATCTTGTTCCTCATCCTCATATCCGACATAGACAAGGATGTCAGCCACAGCACCGTGTCTTCCTTTGCAGATGACACCCGAATCTGCATGACAGTGTCTTCCATTGCAGACACTGCAAGGCTCCAGGCGGACATCAACCAAATCTTTCAGTGGGCTGCAGAAAACAATATGAAGTTCAACGATGAGAAATTTCAATTACTCAGATATGGTAAACACGAGGAAATTAAATCTTCATCAGAGTGCAAAACAAATTCTGGCCACAAAATAGAGCGAAAACACCAACGTCAAAGACCTGGGAGTGATCATGTCGGAGGATCTCACCTTCAAGGACCATAACATTGTATCAATCGCATCTGCTAGAAAAATGACAGGATGGATAATGAGAACCTTCAAAACTAGGGAGGCCAAGCCCATGATGACACTCTTCAGGTCACTTGTTCTATCTAGGCTGGAATATTGCTGCACACTGACAGCACCTTTCAAGGCAGGTGAAATTGCTGACCTAGAAAATTACAGAGAACCTTCACGGCGCGCATAACGGAGATAAAACACCTCAATTACTGGGAGTGCTTGAGGTTCCTGAACCTGTATTCCCTGGAACGCAGGCGGGAGAGATATATGATTATATACACCTGGAAAATCCTAGAGGGACTAGTACCGAACTTGCACACGAAAATCACTCACTACGAAAGCAAAAGACTTGGCAGACGATGCAACATCCCCCCAATGAAAAGCAGGGGTGTCACTAGCACGTTAAGAGACCATACAATAAGTGTCAGGGGCCCGAGACTGTTCAACTGCCTCCCAGCATTCATAAGGGGGATTACCAATAGACCCCTGGCTGTCTTCAAGCTGGCACTGGACAAGCACCTACAGTCGATACCTGACCAGCCGGGCTGTGGCTCGTACGTTGGTTTGCGTGCAGGCAGCAGTAACAGCCTGGTTGATCAGACTCTGATCCACCAGGAGGCCTGGTCACAGACCGGGCCCCGGGGGCGTTGACCCCCGGAACTCTCTCCAGTTAAACTCCAGGTGTTGCAGTAGCCAGGCTTAGGCTTGGTTACAAGTACTGACTGATGTAGCAGCCAGGCTTAGGCTTGGTTACATGTACTGACTGATGTTATAGTGGCCAGGCTTAGGCTTGGTTACATGTACTGACTGATGTTGCAGTGGCCAGGCTTAGGCTTGGTTACATGTACTGACTGATGTTGTAGTGGCCAGGCTTAGGCTTGGTTACATGTACTGACTGATGTTATAGTGGCCAGGCTTAGGCTTGGTTACATGTACTGACTGATGTTGCAGTGGCCAGGCTTAGGCTTGGTTACATGTACTGACTGATGTTGTAGTGGCCAGGCTTAGGCTTGGTTGCAAGTACTGACTGATGTTGTAGTGGCCAGGCTTAGGTTTGGTTGCAAGTACTGGCTGATGTTGTAGTGGCCAGGCTTAGGCTTGGTTGCAAGTACTGGCTGATGTTGTAGTGGCCAGGCTTAGGCTTGGTTACAAGTACTTCTGGCAGTTTGAGAGAAACACACATGATGATCAGACTAAATACAAATTTTGTGGTCAGGCATATGGTCTCTGTCTTGAACACTATGTGCTTAATTGTCCACTTATTGAGGAATAGAGAAATAGACAGTATCTTAAAATAATGAATCCCGTGATACTCCAATACTGAAACTATGTACTGTGCCAAAACAAAAGCATTCACATTGCTAAACTCACAAACTAGTATTTAGTCACTTAGCCATAATACCAACTTTCCTCATAATTTGTAAGATTTTAAAATTAAGAATTAAACTAAGTCTGCCCGAAATGCCTAGCCATGCTAGGTGTTCTAGTGGTACACTCTGTAATCTTTATTTTACTACATGTAAACCACACAATAACCAAATTCTGTAAACTCAGCATTGTAATCCTTATACAGAATAAACTTTGAATTTGAATTTGAATTTGAATGTGACATTTCAAGATATCTTATTAATGAAAATAAGATACCAGATATACTAAGCAAATTTCTTAGATGTGCTTGTAACAGATAAGTGATTTGTAGATATGTAGATATAAATCCAAATGTACTCCAGTTAGCCCTTTTGGGGCCTAGTTCCTAAGCCTTTTGTGTATCCATATGCTCTCGCGCTACCGTCCACAGGATGGATATGGGGTGCACAATAAACTTGCCACTTCGGTGGCAAAATCTAAATCTAATGTTTTCACCCTGCAAATAGATGGGAGGGGGGGTCGTTTGCTTGCCAATATTTTTGTTTAGAGGAAGATATTATGAGGCCTAGTCGATTACAAATTTCTTGAACTTCATTAAGAATAGTACTCATTTTCTTATTACCTGGACCTGGAGTTTACCTGGAGAGAGTTCCGGGGGTCAACGCCCCCGCGGCCCGGTCTGTGACCAGGCCTCTTGGTGGATCAGAGCCTGATCAACCAGGCTGTTACTGCTGGCTCCACGCAAACCAAAGTACGAGCCACAGCCCGGCAGGTCAGGAACCGACTTTAGGTGCTTGTCCAGTGCCAGCTTGAAGACTGCCAGGGGTCTGTTGGTAATCCCTCTTATGTATGCTGGGAGGCAGTTGAACAGTCTCGGGCCCCTGACGCTTATTGTATGGTCTCTTAACGTGCTAGTGACACCCCTGTTTTTCATTGGGGGGATGGTGCATCGTCTGCCAAGTCTTTTGCTTTCGTAATGAGTGATTTTCGTGTGCAAGTTCGGTACTAGTCCATCTAGGATTTTCCAGGTGTATATAATCATATATCTCTCCCGCCTGCGTTCCAGGGAGTACAGGTTCAGGAACCTCAAGCGCTCCCAGTAATTGAGGTGTTTTATCTCTGTTATGCGTGCCGTGAAGGTTCTCTGTACATTTTCTAGGTCAGCAATTTCACCTGCCTTGAAAGGTGCTGTTAGTGTGCAGCAATATTCCAGCCTAGATAGAACAAGTGACCTGAAGAGTGTCATCATGGGCTTGGCCTCCCTAGTTTTGAAGGTTCTCATTATCCATCCTGTCATTTTTCTAGCAGATGCGATTGATACAATGTTATGGTCCTTGAAGGTGAGATCCTCGGACATGATCATTTCCCAGTCTTTGACGTTGGTTTTTTCGCTCTATTTTTGTGGCCAGAATTTGTTTTTGTACTCTGATGAAGATTTAATTTCCTCGTGTTTTACCATATCTGAGTAATTGAAATTTCTCATCGTTGAATTTCATATTTTTTTCCCTGCAGCCCACTGAAAGATTTGGTTGATGTCCGCCTGGAGCCTTGCAGTGTCTGCAAGGGGAAGACACTGTCATGCAGATTCGGGTGTCATCTGCAAAGGAAGACACGGTGCTGTGGTGACATCCTTTTTCTATGTCAGATATGGGGATGAGGAACAAGATGGGAGCGAGTACTGTGCCTTGTGGAACAGAGCTTTCACCGTAGCTGCCTCGGACTTTACTGTTGACGACTACTCTCTGTTTTTCTGTTGTGAGGAAATTACAGATCCATCGACCGACTTTTCCTGTTATTCCTTTAGCACGCATTTTGTGCGCTATTACGCCATGGTCACACTTGTCAAAGGGCTTTTTGCAAAGTCTGTATATATTACATCTGCATTCTTTTTGTCTTTAGTGCATATAGGACCTTGTCGTAGTGATCAATAGTTGAGGGCAGACAGGAGCGACCTGTTTTTTAAACCCATGTTGCCCTGGGTTGTGTAACTGATGGGTTTCTAGTTGGTGGTGATCTTGCTTCTTAGGACCCTTCAAAGATTTTTATGATATGGGATGTTAGTGCTATCGGTCTGTAGCTCTTTGCTGTTGCTTTACTGCCCCCATTGTGGAGTGGGGCTATGTCTGTTGTTTTTAGTAACTGTGGGACGACCCCCGTGTCCATGCTCCCTCTCCATAGGATGGTAAAGCCTTGTGATAGGGGCTTCTTGCAGTTCTTGATGAACACGGAGTTCCATGAGTCTGGCCCTGGGGCAGAGTGCATGGGCATGTCATTTATCGCCTGTTCGAAGTCATTTGGCGTCAGGATAACATCGGATAGGCTTGTGTTAACCAAATTCTGTGGCTCTCTCATAAAAAAATAATTTTGATCTTCGACTCTCAGTCTGGTTAGCGGCTTGCTAAACTAACTAAACTAAACTAACTACATGAATGCCACCTGGTGGTTCACACTTACACTCACTCACCCATTTGACCATAAACAGAAATATTAATCTCAATCTTAAAATAATGAATCCTATGATACTCCAATACTGAAACTATGTACTGTGCCAAAACAAAAGCATTTACATTGCTAAACTCACAAACTAGTATTTAGTCACTTAACCATAATACCAACTTACCTCATAATTTGTAATATTTTAAAATAAAGAATTAAACTAAGTCTGCCCGAAATGCCTAGCCATGCTAGGCGTTCTAGTGGTACACTCTGTAATCATTATTTAACTACATGTAAACCACACAACAACCAAATTCTGTAAATTCAACATTGTAATCTTTATAGAGAATAAACTTTGAAGTAGTGGCCCAATACTGGACGTTGTTCTCGACTTTGATTTGGCATAGGAGAAGAAATACTTTGGGTTTCTTTCGATTTCATTTATGGCTTTTAGTTCTTCCCGCGATTCCTGACTCCTATAAGATTCCTTTAGCTTAAGTTCGATGCTTGCTATTTCTCTGACCAGTGTCTCCCTACGCATTTCAGATATATTGACCTCTTTTTGCCGCTCTGTTATTCTTTTCCGTCGCCAATAAAGGGAGCGCCTGTCTCTTTCTATTTTACATCTACTCCTCCTTTTTCTTAGAGGAATAAGCCTTGTGTATACATCGAGTGCCACCAAGTTAATCTGTTCTAGGCATAAGTTGGGGTCTGTTGGGGTCTGTCCTGTTGTATGGATCATGATGTCATCAGCATAGCTTATAGCTATTCGTTTAGGTGAGGCAGGTAGAGCATTTAGGAGGGCATTAATCAGAACATTAAATAGCATAGGACTGAGAACTCCTCCCTGCGGTGTACCTAGGGACATTTCTTTAGACTCGCTTCTTGAACATAAGAACATAAGAACATAAGAAAAGGAGGAACACTGCAGGAGGCCTGCTGGCCCATACTAGGCAGGTCCTTTACAATTCATCCCACTAACAAAACATTTGCCCAACCCAATTTTCAATGCCACCCAAGAAATAAGCTCTGATGTGAAAGTCCCACTCAAATCCAACCCCTCCCACTCATGTACTTATCCAACCTAGATTTGAAACTACCCAAAGTCCCAGCCTCAATAACCCAACTAGGTAGACTGTTCCACTCATCAACTACCCTATTTCCAAACCAATACTTTCCTATGTCCTTTCTAAATCTAAACTTACCTAATTTAAATCCATTACTGCGCGTTCTCTCTTGGAGAGACATCCTCAAGACCTTATTAATATCCCCTTTATTTATACCTATCTTCCACTTATACACTTCGATCAGGTCTCCCCTCATTCTTCGTCTAACAAGTGAATGTAACTTAAGAGTCTTCAATCTTTCTTCATAAGGAAGATTTCTGATGCTATGTATTAATTTAGTCATCCTACGCTGAATGTTTTCTAACGAATTTATGTCCATTTTGTAATACGGAGACCAGAACTGAGCTGCATAATCTAGGTGAGGCCTTACTAATGATGTATAAAGCTGCAGTATGACCTCTGGACTTCTGTTGCTTACACTTCTTGATATAAATCCCAGTAATCTATTTGCCTTATTACGTACGCTTAGGCATTGCTGTCTTGGTTTAAGGTTGCTGCTCACCATAACCCCCAAGTCCTTTTCGCAATCTGTATGGCTAAGTTCTACATCATTTAATTTATAAGTACTAGTGTTATGGGCACTCCCAAGCCTCAGAACCTTGCATTTATCTACATTGAACTGCATCTGCCACTTTTCTGACCAAGAATAGAGTTTGTTTAAATCCTCCTGAAGTTCCCTAACATCTACGTTTGAATCAATTATCCTACCTATCTTTGTGTCATCGGCGAATTTGCTCATATCACTAGTAATTCCCTCATCAAGATCATTGATATATATTAATAAACAACAACGGGCCCAAGACTGATCCCTGTGGAACGCCACTTGTTACAGATCCCCACTCGGATTTAACCCCATTTATGGACACTCTCTGCTTCCTGTCAGTGAGCCATGACTCGATCCACGAGAGCACTTTTCCCCCAATGCCATGAGCTGCCACTTTCTTTAACAGTCTATGGTGCGGAACTCTATCAAAGCCTTACTAAAATCTAAGTAAATAATATCAAATTCTTTATTGTGGTCAACAGCCTCAAAAGCTTTACTGAAGAAAGTTAATAAATTAGTTAGACAAGACCGGCCTCTTGTGAATCCATGCTGAGTATCATTAATCAAGCTATGCTTATCGAGATGGCTTCTTATAATCTCAGCTATAATTGACTCTAGTAATTTGCCTACAATTGAGGTCAGGCTTATTGGGCGGTAATTTGACGGTAACGACTTGTCCCCTGTTTTAAAAATAGGAGTTACATTAGCCATCTTCCACATATCAGACACTACACCTGTTTGAAGAGATAAATTAAAAATATTAGTTAATGGTTCACAGAGTTCCATTTTGCATTCCTTAAGAACCCTTGAAAAAACCTCATCAGGACCTGGCGACTTATTTTGCTTCAGTCTGTCTATCTGCCTCACAACCATCTCACTAGTGACTGTGATGTTACATAATTTATCTTCTTCTAGCCCACTGTAAAAATTAATTACTGGAATATTGTTAGTGTCTTCCTGTGTAAAAACTGAGAGAAAATAATTATTTAAAATCAAGCACATTTCATTCTCTTTGTCAGTAAGGTGCCCATAGTTATTTTTAAGGGGACCTATCTTATCTCTAACTTTTGTTCTATAGACCTGGAAAAAACTTTTTGGGTTAGTTTTAGAATCCCTAGCAACTTTAATTTCATAGTCCCTTTTAGCTTTTCTTATCCCCTTTTTAATGTCCCTCTTAATGTCAATATACTGATTCATAAGATGACCCTCACCTCTTTTGATACGCCTATAAATTCCTTTCTTTTGCCCTAGTAGATATTTGAGCCTATTATTCATCCATTTTGGGTCATTTCTATTTGATCTAATTTCTTTATATGGGATAAACGCTCTTTGAGCAGCATGTATAGTGTTCAGAAAACTGTCATATTGATAGCTCTCTTCGTTACCCCAGTCAACAGATGATAAGTGTTCTCTAAGCCCATCGTAATCTGCTAAGCGAAAATCTGGGACTGTTACTGAGTTATCGCTACTAACGTACTTCCATTCAATGCTAAATGTAATTGATTTGTGGTCGCTAGCACCCAGTTCCTCTGAAATTTCTAAATTATTAACAAGGGATTCATTGTTTGCCATAACTAAGTCAAGCAGGTTATTTCCCCTTGTAGGTTCTGTCACAAACTGCTTCAAAAAACAATCCTGAAATACTTCTAAGAAGTCGTATGATTCTAAATTCCCAGTCAAGAAATTCCAATCAACATGACTAAAGTTAAAGTCTCCTAGAATTACTACATTATCGTGCCTTGTGGCCTTAACAATTTCCTCCCATAGTAGTTTCCCTTGGTCCCTATCTAAGTTTGGGGGACGGTATATCACTCCTAAAATCAGTTTTTCATGCCCCTCTGAAAATTCTATCCAAACAGACTCTGTATGTGTTACTTCAGACTTAATACCCGTTTTTATGCAACAGTTCAAGCGATCTCGGACATACAATGCCACCCCACCCCCCCTCCCAATACTTCTATCTTCTTGGAACAATTTAAAACCCTGAATATGACATTCCGCAGGCATGTCCCGACTTTTTGAATTAAACCACGTCTCAGTTAAGGCAAATACATCAATGTTACCTACACTAGCAACTAATCTCAACTCGTCCATCTTATTCCTAGCACTACGGCAATTAGCATAATAAACATTGAAAGACTCTCCTTTCTCTTTACCCTTCCTGCTCATTTCTATTTTTCTACTAAACCTATTACTGTCCTTATCACCCAAGGTCCCTGGCTTTTCAATATCTATCTCGTTCTTATTATTACTAGTTCCCCTAGAACTCGTAATATTACTACACTGGGACTTCACTGCTTTCCTGCCAAAACCCATACCACTAACTATTCCTAGTTTAAAGTCCTAACTGCTCCCTCCACTGCAGTTGCCAGTGCTCCCACCCCACACCTAGATAAGTGAACCCCATCCCTAGCAAACATGTCATTTCTGCCATAGAAGAGGTCCCAGTTGTCAATGAATGTTACTGCATTTTCCTTACAGTATTTGTCCAGCCAGCAATTGACACCAATTGCCCTGGACAACCATTCATTTCCAACTCCCCTCCTTGGCAAAATACCACATATGAGAGGGTTCCCACCCTTACTTCTAATTATTTCTATTGCTGACCTATACCTGCTAATCAGGTCCTCACTCCTACGTCTGCCAACATCGTTGCCTCCAGCACTGAGACAGATAATAGGATTGCTCCCATTACCTTTCATGATGTCATCCAGACGGCTAACAATATCCTCCATCCCAGCCCCAGGAAAGCAAACTCTCTGTCTCCTACTCCTGTCCTTCAAGCAGAACGCCCTATCCATATACCTAACTTGGCTATCCCCAACAACAACAATATTCTTACCTTCCTTAATGTCTTTCGTCGTCTCGTTCCCAGTAGTCGACTCACATTCGTCGGGTAGCACTGAGAATGTATTGGATGTTTCCACAACAGTTTCCACGGCAGTCTCTTTCTTCTTCATCGTTTCTACCTTTCCATTCATCTTCTTGATCGTCAACTTCTTTCCCTGCTGTCCAGCCACTGACCAGTTTCCCTTCTTGACCTGAGGACTCAAAACAGGAGGACTGCTACGAATCTTCTTGTTTTCCTCGGTCAGTCGCCGAATTTCCATATTCGCCAACCTCAATTCTTCCTTAAGCTGTTGGTAAAGTTGCTCGATGGAGGGCATCTTGCTTCAATTCTAGAGAGCGCGCAAACAGGTCTTCACAGAGCCAAGTACACGTCAACACTGCGCAAAAGCCAACTCAATCAGGAGCTACTGCGCAGCACGTCCGCACGGCCCAATAGCGATGCGAACACTGACGGCCCAATAGCGATGCGAACACTGGTAGAGGACAGAGGATATTCTGTTTGAAAGGTATCCTATTATCCATCAGATTAGATAGATATATTTACATTTTGCCACCGAAGTGGCTAGTTTATTGTGCCAGCAGAGTAGGCTACCACCACCATTTTCCGCTCTGCGGATAATTTTCTAACAGTCTTTAGTAGGAAGCTGGCTACTGAACTCAGGTGGGGGGGGTGTCCTCTGTGCTGGGCCTTGGCATGGGGGTCCATTGGATCTATTTACAAAGAAACTCTTGTTCTTTTCTGTTTCGTCGGCCAGGTTTGGGCGACATATTATGGTCGTACATCATGAAGCCGGGTTCGGTACGACTAAAGCCGTCAGGGGCCCCTCATACATGGTGAAGCCGGGTTCGGTACGACTTAAGCCGTCAGGGGCCCCTCATACATGGTGAAGCCGGGTTCGGTACGACTTAAGCCGTCAGGGGCCCCTCATACATGGTGAAGCCGGGTTCGGTACGACTTAAGCCGTCAGGGGCCCATCATAGACACAAGAAACAAACATTGGGATCCTTGTTACCCTCAACATGTATGTATAACTGTATTACTGTTCTTGTGTTGGTTCAATATAATATTTATAACTTAGTATTGTTCTTGTTTTGGTTCATTGTTCGTATTTGTAACATTATTGTGTTGGTTTAGTTCACGTACACGTGATGAACGTCCTTAAAACTGAACCTTGACGGTTCACTAAGTTTATCTATGTACAGGTACACTTATTATAGCTTCTAATTATGTACAAGTACACTTGTCATGGCTTGTAATTATGTACAAGTACACTTATCATAGCTAGTAATTATGTGTAAATTACCCAGTGTAACCCAAGAAACTTTGTGATTTATTTTCATTGGTTCCTTGATATTTCCCTTTGGTCTTTGATATTTCCATTAGATCTTTGATATTTCCCTTAGGTCTTTGATATTTACCTTAGGTCTTTGATATTTCCATTAGGTCTTTGATATTTCCATTAGGTCTTTGATATTTCCATTAGGTCTTTGATATTTCCCTTAGGTCTTTGATATTTCTATTAGGTCTTTGATATTTCCATTAGGTCTTTGATATTTCCCTTAGGTCTTTGATATTTCTATTAGGTCTTTGATATTTCTATTAGGTCTTTGATATTTCCATTAGGTCTTTGATATTTCTATTAGGTCTTTGATATTTCCATTAGGTCTTTGATATTTCCCTTAGGTCTTTGATATTTCCATTAGGTCTTTGATTTTTCCATTAGGTTTTTGATATTTCCATTAGGGTCCTTATTTATCACTGTATTGCTGTTCTTGTGTAGTTCACAGCATAAATGGTCAATTTGTAACAATAATAATAAATACAGTAATAATAAATACAATACAGATAATAATAATAATAAATAATTTTTATTTCTTCAAGACCATGATGCAACTATTGCGGCCCTGAGTTGACGTCAGGGACATAATACGTGTATACAGAAAGAAAGTCCCTGGTTATTTACCTGGAGTTTACCTGGTTATCCAGAGCATTTTGGGCAACTTAGGTTAATTTAGTCCCCAGGATGCAACGCACGCCAGTCGACTAACACCCAGGTACCTACTTACTGCTAGGTGAACAGGGACAGCAGGTGTAAGGTAACTAACACCCAGGTACCTACTTACAGGTAGTTGAACAGTGTTTCACTCATGCTGGGGATTGATCCTGGGCCCCTCAGTGTGTGAGCTGAGAATGCTGCAAACTGAGCTGCAAGCATGTGCAGTTCACAGTTTACAATATACTATTAGTCAACAGTTTTCATTAATGACTTCACAGTTTGTAACATTAACCAGATCATAGTTTTTTTTTTTTTTTTTTTTTTTTAACAAGTCGGCCGTCTCCCACCGAGGCAGGGTGACCCAAAAAGAAAATACAGTGGACCCCCGCATAACGATCACCTCCCAATGCGACCAATTATGTAAGTGTATATATGTAAGTGCGTTTGTACGTGTATGTTTGGGGGTCTGAAATGGACTAATCTACTTCACAATATTCCTTATGGGAACAAATTCGGTCAGTACTGGCACCTGAACATACTTCTGGAATGAAAAAATATCGTTAACCGGGGGTCCACTGTATTTTGATCATCATTCAACCCTTTCACCTCACTCACACATAATCACTGTTGACTGTGCTAATTAATCAATTCAAAGTTTGCAGTACAGGTGGGCCTCGCTTATACAGCAGGTTAAGTTAATTCAAAGTTTGCAGCACAGGTGGGCCTCGCTTATACAGCAGGTTAAGTTAATTCAAAGTTTGCAGTACAGGTGGGCCTCGCTTATACAGCAGGTTAAGTTAATTCAAAGTTTGCAGCACAGGTGGGCCTCGCTTATACAGCAGGTTAAGTTAATTCAAAGTTTGCAGTACAGGTGGGCCTCGCTTTTACAGCAGGTTAAGTTAATTCAAAGTTTGCAGCACAGGTGGGCCTCGCTTATACAGCAGGTTAAGTTAATTCAAAGTTTGCAGTACAGGTGGGCCTCGCTTATACAGCAGGTTAAGTTAATTCCAAGTTTGCAGTACAGGTGGGCCTCGCTTATACAGCAGGTTAAGTTAATTCCAAGTTTGCAGTACAGGTGGGCCTCGCTTATACAGCAGGTTAAGTTAATTCCAAGTTTGCAGTACAGGTGGGCCTCGCTTATACAGCAGGTTAAGTTCTGGGCCACTGCTATAAAATAAAATTCGCTGTAAAGTGAAATGTACCTTTTTTTCACTTTCTGATGCATACATAACCGTGATAATTTACACTATGACATACTAAGTGAGCAATAGAGGTAGGCCTAGAAAATGCATACACAGTACACACATTACTTGCCTTAAAATATTTTCATCCTTAGCTGACAGTGAGTGATGAATATATTTATTGTAGGAAGTTCAAATAAATGAAGAATGGTGTATAATTGAAAACTGCTGCATTAGTGAAACACTGTAAAGCGAAGCACTGTAAAGCGAAGCACTGTAAAGCGAAGCACTGTAAAGCGAAGCACTGTAAAGCGAAGCACTGTAAAGCGAAGCACTGTAAAGCGAAGCACTGTAAAGCGGAGCTGCCCTCTATAAGTTCACAGTTTGCAACATAATCAGCTAACAGCTTGCAACATAATCAGCTAACAGCTTGCAACATAATCAGTTTGCATTGTAATATGTTCACAGTTTGTAACATTATCACTTCACAGTTTACAGTGATACAGATAATAGAGGTATGGGTGTTTGTGGGAAACAATCAGGTTGCAGCATTAGGGTTAAAAACAGCAGTTATTACCAGGATACCTCAGGGATTTGTTTAAAAGACAATATTCAGAATAAAAATGCTAGTAAAGGCAAATCAATTGATCAACAAACAGAGAGAGATAGTAGAGGGCAACGAGTGACTAGCTCTACAGGTTTACTATACAAATAGTAGGAGTCTAAGAAATAAGATAGATGAGCTAAGATTACTTGCAAGTGTAGGTAATATAGATTTTTTTTTATTATTATTATTATCACACTGGCCGATTCCCACCAAGGCAGGGTGGCCCGAAAAAGAAAAACTTTCACCATCATTCACTCCATCACTGTCTTGCCAGAAGGGTGCTTTACACTACAGTTTTTAAACTGCAACATTAACACCCCTCCTTCAGAGTGCAGGCACTATACTTCCCATCTCCAGGACTCAAGTCCGGCCTGCCGGTTTCCCTGAACCCCTTCATAAATGTTACTTTGCTCACACTCCAACAGCACGTCAAGTATTAAAAACCATTTGTCTCCATTCACTCCTATCAAATACGCTCACGCATGCCTGCTGGAAGTCCAAGCCCCTCGCACACAAAACCTCCTTTACCTCCTCCCTCCAACCCCTACCCTGCCCTTCTTCCACTACAGACTGATGCACTCTTGAAGTCACTCTGTTTCGCTCCATTCTCTCTACATGTCCGAACCACCTCAACAACCCTTCCTCAGCCATCTGGACAACAGTTTTGGTAATCCCGCACCTCCTCCTAACTTCCAAACTACGAATTCTCTGCATTATATTCACACCACACATTGCCTTCAGACATGACATCTCCACTGCCTCCAGCCTTCTCCTTGCTGCAACATTCATCACCCATGCTTCACACCCATATAAGAGCGTTGGTAAAACTACTCTCTTACATTCCCCTCTTTGCCTCCAAGGACAAAGTTCTTTGTCTCCAAAGACTCCTAAGTGCACTACTCACCCTTTTTTCCTCATCAATTCTATGATTCACCTCATCTTTCATAGACCCATCCGCTGACACGTCCACTCCCAAATATCTGAATACATTCACCTCCTCCATACTCTCTCCCTCCAATTTTATATCCAATCTTTCATCACCTAATCTTTTTGTTATCCTCATAACCTTACTCTTTCCTGTCTTCACTTTTAATTTTCTTCTTTTGCACACCCTACCAAATTCATCCACCAATCTCTGCAACTTCTCTTCAGAATCTCCCAAGAGCACAGTGTCATCAGCAAAGAGCAACTGTGACAACTCCCACTTTATGTGTGATTCTTCATCTTTTAACTCCACGCCTCTTGCCAAGACCCTCGCATTGACTTCTCTTACAGCCCCATCTATAAATATATTAAACAACCACGGTGACATCACACATCCTTGTCTAAGGCCTACTTTTACTGGGAAATAATTTCCCTCTTTCCTACATACTCTAACTTGAGCCTCACTATCCTCGTAAAAACTCTTCACTGCTTTCAGTAACCTACCTCCTACACCATACACCTGCAACATCTGCCACATTGCTCCCCTATCCACCCTGTCATACGCCTTTTCCAAATCCATAAATGCCACAAAGACCTCTTTAGCCTTATCTAAATACTGTTATTGGTATAACAGAGACCTGGTTCAACCTGAAAGATAGAGAAATTCCTTCTGAATGCAACATACAGGGTTATAAATTATTTCACACTGATAGGGTCAACAGGAAGGGTGGTGGAGTGGCGATGTATGTCAGAGAAAATTTAAATTGTTGATATAAGATTAGAAACATTGAACACATAATCTGTTTGGCTACAGATTCTCAAGGGTTGTGACAAATTAATTTTGGGTGTGATTTATAGGCCCCCAAACCTTGATAGGGAGTGCAGTAAGCTATTATGGGACGAAATTCATAAAGCATCTAGATATGAAAATGTTGTGATAATGGGAGACTTTAACTTTAGACAAATTGATTGGAACAATATGACAGGAAATCTTGAGTCTAATGACTTTCTTGATATGGTTCAGGATTGCTTTTTAGAACAGGTTGTGACAGAGCCAACTAGAGGAAACAGTCTGCTTGACTTGGTTCTTGCCAACAAAGTCACTAATTAATAATCTAGTTTCAATATATCATTGAATTACAGTGGAACCTCAAAAATCGAACGTATCACATATCGAACGTTTCAAAAATAAGACCATTTTTTCGGACAAACTGTGTCCCTATTATCGAACGCGCCCCTATTTTGGGACCGCCGAGTACGGGACCTGTCTGCTGGCCCGTTCTGTCCGTGTTCCCGCGCAGGCGCCGTGAGCAGTCTAGCTTTGTTTATGCTTGAGTGAACACTAACCTGTGATCTCATTCACACATTTTACGATTATTTAATTGTGTTTAGTGCTTGTGGGGCTGTGAAATAAGCTCCCATGGGCTCAGAGAAACTTGCTGGCAGTACCCCTGTGGTAAAGAAAGTGAGAAACACCATAGATGTGAAGAAGGAAATAATATAGAAGTATGAGATTGGAGTGAGACTTGTTGAGCTTGCCAGGATGTACAGAGGGCTGTGGACAGTTATTTTGTGAGACAGAAACAGACGACTGTGGACAGTTATTTTGTGAGACAGAAACAGACGACTGTGGAGTTATTTTGTGAGACAAACAGACGATTGTGGACAGTTATTTTGCGAGACAGAAACAGACGACTGTGGAGTTATTTTGTGAGACAAACAGACGATTGTGGACAGTTATTTTGTGAGACAGAAACAGACGACTGTGGATAGTTATTTTGTGAGACAGAAACAGACGACTGTGGAGTTATTTTGTGAGACAAACAGACGATTGTGGACAGTTATTTTGTGAGACAGAAACAGACGACTGTAGACAGTTATTTTGTGAGACTGGGGTCCAATGACTCTCAAGCTGGTCCTAGTGGCATTAAAATACAGAGAAGTGAAGCAACCCCAGAGGGCTTTGATACCGGAAGTCCTCAAGGAGGGGGGATTCTCTTTCCAAACAATAACCCCAACTCCCTCTCTCCTCCTCCCTATCTTCCAGATGCCATCACCAACCTTCAATAAAGGTTAGTAAAAATGTTATTTTATATTACTATACATAATTAAAGACTATAGCATTTGTTGTGTGTATGTAAAACTGTAATTAATCTCTATAAAATGTATTTTTTTGTGAATATTTTTGGGTTTCTGGAACGGATTAATTGTATTTCCATTATTTCTTATGGGAAATATTGCTTCGAATTTCAGACTTTTCAAATTTAGAACTAGCTCCTGGAACGGATTAAGTTCGAAATTTGAGGTTCCACTGTATTGCTTCATCTTTCGGCCGTTTTGAGTTTAGGCCTAGCTTGTGGAACGAATTATGGCCGAAACTAGGAGTTCCACTGTACATATTATTAGTCTGTAATAAATATGATAGGTGGATAACCTTTATTGATAGTAATAGTATAATTATACAATATTTTATAGTGCCGTGAGGTACACCCATCCACACATCATTGTGAGAGCCTTCTCCCTCTCCTATAGCTCCACCCACCTCTCGATATAATGTCAGTTTCTATTAATTTGGGCATCTTTATCATGCTTCTACATACATGTATTTATGTTATACCTAATATGATAGGTAGATAACCTTTATTGATAGTAATAGTATAATTATACAATATTTTAAAGTGAACATAGAAAAGAGTAAGGTGATGAGGGTATCAAATAATTTAGATAAAGAAAAATTGAATATCAAATTGGGAAGGAGGAGTATGGAAGAAGTGAATGTTTTCAGATACTTGGGAGTTGACGTGTCGGCTTATGGATTTATGAAGGATGAGGTTAATTATAGAACTGATGAAGGAAAAAAGGTGAGTGGTGCGTTGAGGTATATGTGGAGGCAAAAAACGTTATCTATGGAGGCAAAGAAGGGAATGTATGAAAGTATAGTAGTACCAACACTCTTATATGGGTGTGAAGCTTGGGTTGTAAATGCTGCAGCAAGGAGGCGGTTGGAGGCAGCGGAGATGTCCTGTCTAAGGGCAATGTGTGGTGTAAATATTATGCAGAAAATTTGGAGTGTGGAAATTAGGAGAAGGTGTGGAGTTAATAAAAGTATTAGTGAGAGGGCTGAAGAGGGGTTGTTGAGGTGGTTTGTTCATTTAGAGAGAATGGATCAAAGTAGAACGACACGGAGAGCATTTAAATCTGTAGGAGAAGGAAGGAGGGGTAGGGGTCGTCCTCGAAAAGGTTGGAAGGATGGGGTAAGGGAGGTTTTGTGGGCGAGGGGCTTGGACTTCCAGCAGGCGTGCATGAGCGTGTTCGATAGGAGTGAATGGAGACGAGTGGTATTTGGAACTTGACGATCTGTTGGAGTGTGAGCAGGGTAATATTTAGTGAAGGGATTCAGGGAAACCGGTTATTTTTATATAGCCGGACTCGAGTCCTGGAAATGGGAAGTACAATGCCTGCACTCTAAAGGAGGGGTTTTGGGATATTAGCAGTTTGGAGGGATATGTTGTGTATCTTTATACGTATATGCTTCTAAGCTGTTGTGTTCTGAGCACCTCTGCAAAAACAGTGATTATGTGTGAGTGAGGTGAAAGTGTTGAATGATGATGAAAGTATTTTCTTTTTGGGGAAATTCTTTCTTTTTGGGTCACCCTGCCTCGGTGGGAGACGGCCGACTTGTTGCAAAAAAAAAAAAAATCTCCTTGCGGCATAAGGTAGCATCAGCTACTGAGACACTGCTGGCTTCTTCCTCTGCTGTAGCTCCACCCACTTTGTAACAATGCCAAATGGTGAATTAAATGCATATATTAAAAATAAAAAACAAAAAGGAAACTCCAACTTGATAACATTGTTTTAATTTCCATAACTCTTACATATTACAGAAAACAATAAAAAGTAAAATACACATACAGTACACTCATTACTTGAAATATTTGTAGTCTTAATGTAGGGTGAGCGGTGAGTATCGTAGAAAGAGGAAGAACAACAAAGAATGGAAGAAGTACAAAAGAAGTTCACAGTAAAGGGGTTAGCTGGTGTGTTCATCTGTGTGTTTACATTTTCGGTTGGTGTATCTTGTGGCAGCTTAATTAAGAAATGATTAAACTCAGTGAACAAGGTATGTCAATGATAATAATAATTATTATTAATAATAAAATATATTAATCCCTCTGGAACCCTTTAAATGTCATACGTATTTTGTATAGGTTTGGTAGCTGACATTTAAAGCACTCCAGAGTGTTATTTTTATTATCACACTGGCCGATTCCCACCAAGGCAGGGTGGCCCGAGAAAGAAAAACTTTCACCGTCATTCACTCCATCACTGTCTTGCCAGAAGGGTGCTTTACACTACAGTTTTTAAACTGCAACATTAACACCCCTCCTTCAGAGTGCAGGCACTGTACTTCCCATCTCCAGGACTCAAGTCCGGCCTGCCGGTTTCCCTGAACCCCTTCATAAATGTTACTTTGCTCACACTCCAACAGCACGTCAAGTATTAAAAACCATTTGTCTCCATTCACTCCTATCAAACACGCTCACGCATGCCCGCTGGAAGTCCAAGCCCCTCACACACAAAACCTCCTTTACCCCCTCCCTCCAACCTTTCCTAGGCTGACCCCTACCCCGCCTTCCTTCCACTACAGACTGATACACTCTTGAAGTCATTCTGTTTCGCTCCATTCTCTCTACATGTCCGAACCACCTCAACAACCCTTCCTCAGCCATCTGGACAACAGTTTTGGTAATCCCGCACCTCCTCCTAACTTCCAAACTACGAATTCTCTGCATTATATTCACACCACACATTGCCCTCAGACATGACATCTCCACTGCCTCCAGTCCTTCTCCTTGCTGCAACATTCATCACCCATGCTTCACACCCATATAAGAGCGTTGGTAAAACTATACTCTCATACATTCCCCTCTTTGCCTCCAAGGACAAAGTTCTTTGTCTCCACAGACTCCTAAGTGCACCACTCACCCTTTTCCCCTCATCAATTCTATGATTCACCTCATCTTTCATAGACCCATCCGCTGACACGTCCACTCCCAAATATCTGAATACATACACCTCCTCCATACCCTCTCCCTCCAATCTGATATCCAATCTTTCATCACCTAATGTTTTTGTTATCCTCATAACCTCACTCTTTCCTGTATTCACTTTTAATTTTCTTCTTTTGCTTACCCTACCAAATTCATCCACCAATCTCTGCAACTTCTCTTCAGAATCTCCCAAGAGCACAGTGTCATCAGCAAAGAGCAACTGTGACAACTCCCACTTTATGTGTGATTCTTTATCTTTTAACTCCACGCCTCTTGCCAAGACCCTCGCATTTACTTCTCTTACAACCCCATCTATATATATATTAAACAACCACAGTGACATCACACATCCTTGTCTAAGGCCTACTTTTACTGGGAAATAATTTCCCTCTTTCCTACATACACTAACTTCAGCCTCACTATCCTCGTAAAAACTCTTCACTGCTTTCAGTAACCTACCTCTTACACCCTACACCTGCAACATCTGCCACATTGCCCCCCTATCCACCCTGTCATATGCCTTTTCCAAATCCATAAATGCCACAAAGACCTCTTTAGCCTTATCTAAATACTGTTCACTTGTGTTTTTCACTGTAAACACCTGGTCCACACACCCCTTACCTTTCCTAAAGCCTCCTTGTTCATCTGCTATCCTATTCTCCGTCTTACTCTTAATTCTTTCAATAATAACTCTACCATACACTTTACCAGGTACACTCAACAAACTTATCCCCCTATAATTTTTGCACTCTTTTTTGTCCCCTTTGCCTTTATACAAAGGAACTATGCATGCTCTCTGCCAATCCCTAGGTACCTTACCCTCTTCCATACATTTATTAAATAATTGCACCAACCACTCCAAAACTATATCCCCACCTGCTTTTAACTTTTCTATCTTTATCCCATCAATCCCGGCTGCCTTACCCCCTTTCATTTTTACCTACTGCCTCACGAACTTCCCCCACACTCACAACTGGCTCTTCCTCACTCCTACAAGATGTTATTCCTCCTTGCCCTATACACGAAATCACAGCTTCCCTATCTTCATCAACATTTAACAATTCCTCAAAATATTCCCTCCATCTTCCCAATTTCCTCTAACTCTCCATTCAATAACTCTCCTCTCCTATTTTTAACTGACAAATCCATTTGTTCTCTAGGCTTCCTTAACTTGTTAATCTCACTCCAAAACTTTTTCTTATTTTCAACAAAAATTTGTTGATAACATCTCACCCACTCTCTCATTTGCTCTCTTTTTACATTGCTTCACCACTCTCTTAACCTCTTTCTTTTTCTCCATATACTCTTCCCTCCTTGCATCACTTCTACTTTTTAAAAACTTCTCATATGCTAACTTTTTCTCCCTTACTACTCTCTTTACATCATCATTCCACCAATCGCTCCTCTTCCCTCCCGCACCCACCTTCCTGTAACCACAAACTTCTGTTTAACAAATCCAACACTTTCATTTTTTAAAACCCACCCCATACCTCTTTGAAACCCCAAATTTCCTAGCTCTCATTAGCCCATCTATCCCCCCAATACTGTTTTTTTATCTTACCCCCAACTGCCCCCTCTTTTTGTTTATAAAAACCCTTTCCTCTCTCTTCCCTGATGCTTCTATTTTCCTTGTATCCCATCTACCTTTTAAAATCTCAGGGGTGCAAAAACTAGAAAGTGATCTGATATTCTTGGCCCCTCTATAAACATGTACATCCGAAGTCTAAATCAAAATCTTTTTATCTACCAATAACATAATCCAACAAACTACTGTCAAATTTTGCCCAACAACATATCTTTTTAAAACTTTGTTTTTCCTCTTTTTTTTTAAAAATGTAATTTCCTTTCCCAAACCCCCCCTTTCTATAAAAGTTTTAAAACAAAGGGCTTTCCCCTTATCATTTTCAAACCCGGCCCCCAAACTTTCCTACCACACCCTCTCAAAAGTTTCTCCCACTTTTAGCATTCAGGGGCCCCCCCCCACAATTACTCCTCACTTTGGGTTTAAAGGCTCCTAACAAATTTACTTAACATCTCCCAAAAAACTCTTTTCTCTCCTCTGCATTCCCCCTCTTCTACAAGTGCATACACGCTTAAATTAAAGACCCCCTTTTCCCATCCAACCTTTACTTTAATCCACATAATTCTTGAATTTTCAAATTTATATTCTCTTTTCCCCCCTTTCCCTAACTGATCATTCAACATTACGCTATCCCTTCCTTTTGCTCTAACCTCCAATACCCCAGATTTAATCCCATTTATTTCCCCCCACCGAAACTCCCCCCCCCTTCAGCTTTGTTTCACTTAGGGCCAGGACATCCAACTTTTTTCATTCTAACATCAGCAATCACTTTTTTTCTTGTCATCCGCACTAAATCCACGCACATTTAAGCACCCCAGTTTTATAAAGTTTTTCTTTTCTCTTTTTGAAAATGTCTACCAGGAAAAGGGGTTATAGCCCATTGCCCCCGGGGCATTTAGTCGCCCCCAACGACACGCATGGCTTACAGGGAAAATTTTTTTCATTTCCCCCCAGGGACAATAGAAGAAATAAAGAGGAACAAGAGCTTTTTTAGAAAAAGGAAAAACCCAAATGTATTATATATATATGCATGTGCGTGTCTGTGAAGTGTTCCCAAAGGTAAGTGGGGTGCAAGATATCCCTTTATCTAGGGGTTTTTTTATAACAGAAAAAGAAACCAGAAATCCAAAACCATCATGAAAAAACTTTTACAGGTTTCTGTTTACAGTCATCTGGCAGGGGGGTAGTACTTCCCCTGGGTGGTTGCTGTCTACCATAGCTGCATAAAGTTGTTAACCTTTTTCCCTTATGAGTCTAAAGGTTATTTTTAGTAATTTTTGTGGTATTTTTGCCCAGATTATTAGAGAAAGGGGGGGTATTGTCTGTAGTTTTGCCTATTATGCCTGATTTTAAAAAGGGGATAGGTGTTTGCCCAGATGGGGTCTTTTAAAGGAGTTTGTCTTGGAGATTTCCTTGTAGGTTAGATTTTGCTGGTAGAAACAGGCAGTTTACTCTTGTGTTTGTGAATTCATTTACTTGTAGGTCCTGGTTGTGTAGAAAAGTTTATGTTGAAATCATTGTTAGAGTGGTGGTTTTTTATTCATGTGGCACAGTAACAGTTTCCATTTTTTCACTAAATGATAAATGTTTGACTGGGTATCTGTAGATGTTTAAACTGAAAGGGGTTTTTTGCGGGTCTTTTTTTTTTTCCCTTTGCTGTCGGGGCCATAATATACGCTTACGAGGACCGTGTTTGACGAAAATACTACTCAAAATTCTAGCGCTTAAATCAAGCAGGAGAAAGCGGGTGGGGCCCACATGTGAGAAAGGGGTTTTGGTGGTCATGTGCACCATATAAAAAAAATCCGGAGCACCAGTGCATAAATAGAAAAATAAAACTCCGACCATTTTTTTTTAATTTTAAAATGCCAAATTTTTGTTCTATTTTCTTAGTATTTATGGTTGTATTCTCTTTTCTTGGTCTCTTTTGTTTAAAGGGAAAACAATTATAGAAATAAGGTTTTTTGATTGTTTTTACTATAAAAAGAACGGGGAAATGGAGCCAAAGTGGGGGAAAAATGTTTGATTTTTGCCAATTTTAAAAAGTAAACAAATATGTCTTATCCAATAAATGCCCAACTAGCCACAATATGCATTAAATGGGTTGATGTTATTTATACAATTTTTACAGTATTGCAGTAGTCTGCATAATAGTAAGTCTTCTATTTTTTGTTTGAATAAAAATTCAAAACAGAAAGCAAGAGTAATATCAGAGGGGCCTGGAGACATGACTGATGAACAAAGAAAATTTTATTTTAGAGCCAGGAATGTCTGCATTGTTCATTCTGGACCTTATTTTGAAATTGTCATATTTTTTTAAATTTTCGTGAAATTGGCCAAATTGCAAATTTCTGACCACATTATTGGGTAGTTGAAATCGGTAAATGGGCAGTTTCTTGTACTCAATCGATAGAAAAAATGGAGTTCTAAAGAAATAGCTATGAGTTTGGTCGACTGGAGCAATGGAATTAGCCGAAAATAGGGCTCAAAGTGGGCGAAATCGCCGATTTGTAAATATCGCCAAGGTCGCTAACTTCGCGAGAGCATAATTCCGTCAGTTTTCCATCAAATTTTGTGTTTTTGTTGTCATTACAATCGGGAAAAGATTCTCTATCATTTCATAAGAAAAAATAATTTTTTTTTTTTTTAAATTTTGTGACACCAGGAGACACCTCAGGATTGGGGGTTGCGACAGTCAAAGGGTTAAATTTGGCTATGATATATTCTCCATGTTCATCCCTTGTGCAAGATTTATTGATACATTCGAGTTGATTTGAATAGTATATAGCTGTTCTTCCCCCTTGCTGGTCTGTTCTACAGTTGTGTATGGCCATGTAGCCAGGAATGGTATAGAAATCTGTAATATCAGGTTTAGGCCAGGTTTCTGTGAGTGTGATGATTGATATATTGGACTGAAGGGAACTGAGTAATGCTGTGAGGTCATCATAATGTTTGCACAAGGATCTGACATTGTAGTTAAAGATGGTTATGTTATTGTTAGCACTCAGTAATGTCTTTGCTTGGTCTGCTGTGTAGTAATTACAGTTACTGGTTGATTCATGTAATTCATTTTGTAAAAAGTTTACATCAGGATCTATGCCTGTAATCATAGGATGAGAGTAATTTTACAAACTAGATTTTCTAAGTAAAATGATATAAGATTTATATTGAATCTACAACTAGACTTATGACTAAGACACCATGATTAATCTAAAATTTGTAAAAATTTGAAAGAAAAAGGGATTATTACAGAATTGATAATTCAGTTATACACTTAAGTATCAAAATAGCACCTTAATTATTTTAACAAGTGAGTTTATGAACTACAGTAGATATTTACAGTTAAAATAAAGGAGCTAATGGATATAATAGTAAAAGAATGTATTAAAAGTAAAATCAGTAGCACCTGAGGTAGTCTATAGCACCTGGAGTATTTTAATGGCAAAATAGTGAACTTATTACACTTTAGCACCTGAGAATAGCACTTTGATTATTTTAACAATTGTGAATATATGACCTGAGGTAGTTATTTAAAGCTAAAATAAAGGAGGAAATTTATAAGGGACTAAATTAAGTAATGGTGAACAAAGTTCAATGGACAGATAGTCACTTTGATATAATATTGATTTGGGAGTAAGATCTGATTTGTAATGTATAATAAGTTGAGCAATTAATTGCACTTTAAAAAGTAGAGAAATATGAGGTAGTTGGTACTAGCTAGCAAAAGATAGTTTTGGGACTCACACAATAATGTAATTGGAATTTACACTAATTGCTCATACAATATAAAGAGGATTAAATTAGTAGTGGTAAACTGAATTAAATGGACAGGTAGCAACCATGAATAACATTAATTTGGAGTAAGATTTGACTTGCAACACAAAATTATGAGCAATAAAAGCAATTAAAAAGTAAAAAGTATTTTAGGTAGCTGGTATTAGCTAGTAAAAGAAAAAAAATAATAATGCACAATAATGTAATAGTAAATAATAATAATGCACAATAATATAATAGTAACGTACACTATATGCACCACACGTATATACAGTAAGGCCCCGCTTTATGGCGTTTCGCCTTACAGCGTTCCGCTAATACGGCAATGTCAAATTATGACCAAAATTTGCTATACGGCAAGCAGTCTTTCAAATACGGCGCCCCCCAACCGGTTTGTTTACATTTTCCGTGACCACATCTATTATGTCAGGAAACTTTCCAAAATTTCAAGTGTTTTAAAGTTACTGCATATTTTATATGTACTCTGATAATTATACATATGTGTACCTGTACCTAAATATACTTACACACTGTGCTGGTGTGCAGGTACACATTAAAATCGCTAAGTCTCTCTCTACTCATGATGCCAATACTACGTAATAATAATAATCACTCTTGGGCACACTAAATGTCTTATTTTACATCAATATAGGCATTTTCATTAATCCATCTATGATATTTTCCTCAAAAATTATATATGAAAACCCATTACATAGCATATAAACGTGATACATACACTCAGAATAAAAATTGATGTAAATATGAGATTTGTTTACAAAGCAGCTGTGTAGGTAGTGTCGGAAGAATTACGTTTTCTCTAGTCAAACTGGGGGATAACTGTAGAAAAATATTCTTTTTGTAAAGCCTTTACTCTGTTAGCAATTCACGACCCTTGTGGGTTTAGTGCTTTTTATAATAAATAATAATAATAATAATAATAATAATAATAATAATATTATTGTTATTATTATTAATATTAATAATAATAATAATATTATTATTATTATGGGAAAATACTAGTAAGGAAAACATCAACAGGACAACAATATACCATCTCAAATGAACACGATTTCTCTACCTTCCTTAGAAAAGCTGACATTTCTGTAACAGATTAGATAAGTGCCCTTAATACAATATACGTTTTGGTCATATAGTGTACGTTACTATTATATTGTGCATAATTATTTTTATTATTTTTCATCACTAGCTAATGCCAACTACCTCCAATACCTATACTTCTTTCTTACTGCTATTATTGCTCATAATTTTAAAACTACAAGTCAAATCTTTCTCCAAATTAATAATATTCATTATTCTTACCTGTCCCCTTTAATTTTGTTTATCACTACTTTTTTTTTTTTAGTCACTTTTCATTGTGTATGCAATTAGTGTATATTCCAATTACTTTTTTGCAAGTACCAAAACTATCTTTTGCTAGCTAGTACCAATACCTCATTTTTTTTACTTTTATTGTGCAATAAACTGCTCAATTTATTTAATATTACAAATCAGATCTTACTCCTAAACCAATATTATTTCATAGTGACCACCTGTCCTTTAACTTTGTTTTCCATTACTTAATTTTAGTCCCTTATATATTTTCTCCTTATTTTAGCTTTATATAACTACCCTAGTTTATATATTCACAATTGTTAAAATAATCAAAGGGGCTATTCTCAGGGGCTAAAGTAGAATAAGTTCACAATTTTGCCATTATATTCCAAAGCTCATTATTTGATTACCACTTTATTGTTCACCACAACTTATATTAGTCCCTTTTATATTATTATTTTATACTATATTCTAAACTTTAAAGAATTACCTTTATAGTACTACCTATATCATATTCCAAGCTCCATTATTTGATTCATCACTATATTTGTATTGTCCCTTTTATATTGTCTCCTTTATTTTAGCTTAAAAAAAAAAAAAAAAAAAAAAACTACCTTAGCTTCATTATTTTACATTTGTTAAATAATTCAGGTGCTATTTTTTAGCTTAAGACTATTTACTTTGTTTTATACTTAATTCTAACTATAGATTCACTACAAATCTTATGATTACAAGCATTGATCCTGATACCAATCTCTTATTTAATGACTTAAATGAATCAAACAGTTACTGTAATTACTACACTGCAGAAACAATCAAAGGCACTTCTCAGTGCCAAAACAACATAACTATCTTTAACTACAATATCAGATCTTTAAGCAAGCATTACGATGACCTCATAGCATTACTAAATTCCTTACATGCCAATATGTCCATCATTACACTAACTGAAACCTGGCTAAAGCCTGATAGTACAGATGTCTATGCCATTCCTGGTTACACAGCCATACAACAACTGTAGGCCAGACCAACAAGGGGTGGCACAGCCATATACTACTCAGACCAACTAGAATGTATCACTAATACTTGCACAAGGGATGAACATGGGGAATATATAATAGCCAAATTCAAATCCAAATACCTACAAAAACCTCTCACATTGATAAACATCTACAGAGTTCCACAGTCAAACATTAGCCAATTTAGTCAAAACCTAGGAAGTATGATAACTGATGCACGCATGAACAAAGATCACTTACTACTCTCAGGTGACTTCAATATAAATCTCCTGCAAGACCAGGACCCACACGTTACTGAATTCACAAACACAATGAGTAACTGGTAAGACACATATGCAACAGTTAGACAACTTTATTCCGAAACGTTTCGCCTACACAGTAGGCTTCTTCAGTCGAATACAGAAAGTAGGCAGGAACAGTAGAGATGTGAAGACGATGTAATCAGTCCATCACCCTTAAAGTCGTAGAATTTGAGGTTGTCAGTCCCTCGGCCTGGAGAAGTTCAGTTCCATAGTCAGGAACTATCTGAAGATCAAGCGACAGTGCGGAGACTTAAATACTGTCGGAAGGAGAGGTGCAGGGTAGTAGTAGTAGTAGTAGTAGTAGTAGTAGTGAGAGGCAACTGAGAGGTCATGTCCCTCTCAGATCCAACCCTTCTCACTTGAAAAGCTTGTCCAAGGTGTTTTCTGTACCAAGATGCCACGTGTTGCAGTGTCTGACAAGATGAACATAAAAATGGTTACAATACCGACAGGTTGTTAGGTAAGACACATATGCAACAGTTAGACAAACATTTATTCCGAAACGTTTCGCCTACACAGTAGGCTTCTTCAGTCGAATACAGAAAGTAGGCAGGAACAGTAGAGATGTGAAGACGATGTAATCAGTCCATCACCCTTAAAGTCGTAGAATTTGAGGTTGTCAGTCCTCGGCCTGGAGAAGTTCAGTTCCATAGTCAGGAACTATCTGAAGATCAAGCGACAGTGCGGAGACTTAAATACTGTCGGAAGGAGAGGTGCGGGTAAGTAGTTAGTAGTAGTAGTAGTAGTAGTAGTGAGAGGCAACTGAGAGGTCATGTCCCTCTCAGATCCAACCCTTCTCACTTGAAAAGCTTGTCCAAGGTGTTTTCTGTACCAAGATGCCACGTGTTGCAGTGTCTGACAGATGAACATCAAAATGGTATACAATACCGACAGGTTGTTAGGTAAGACACATATGCAACAGTTAGACAACTTTATTCCGAAACGTTTCGCCTACACAGTAGGCTTCTTCAGTCGAATACAGAAAGTAGGCAGGAACAGTAGAGATGTGAAGACGATGTAATCAGTCCATCACCCTTAAAGTCGTAGAATTTGAGGTTGTCAGTCCCTCGGCCTGAGAAGTTCAGTTCCATAGTCAGGAACTATCTGAAGATCAAGCGACAGTGCGGAGACTTAAATACTGTCGGAAGGAGAGGTGCAGGGTAGTAGTAGTAGTAGTAGTAGTAGTAGTAGTGAGAGGCAACTGAGAGGTCATGTCCCTCTCAGATCCAACCCTTCTCACTTGAAAAGCTTGTCCAAGGTGTTTTCTGTACCAAGATGCCACGTGTTGCAGTGTCTGACAAGATGAACATAAAAAATGGTATACCAATACCGACAGGTTGTTAGGTAAGACACATATGCAACAGTTAGACAACTTTATTCCGAAACGTTTCGCATACACAGTAGGCTTCTTCAGTCGAATACAGAAAGTAGGCAGAGAACAGTAGAGATGTGAAGACGATGTAATCAGTCCATCACCCTTAAGTCGTAGAATTTGAGGTTGTCAGTCCTCGGCTGGAGAAGTTCAGTTCATAGTCAGGAACTATCTGAAGATCAAGCAACAGTGCGGAGACTTAAATACTGTCGGAAGGAGAGGTGCAGGGTAGTAGTAGTAGTAGTAGTAGTAGTAGTAGTGAGAGGCAACTGAGAGGTCATGTCCTCTCAGATCCAACCCATTCTCACTTGAAAAGCTTGTCCAAGGTGTTTTCTGTACCAAGATGCCACGTGTTGCAGTGTCTGACAAGATGAAACATAAAAATGGTATACAATACCGACAGGTTGTTAGGTAAGACACATATGCAACAGTTAGACAACTTTATTCCGAAACGTTTCGCCTACACAGTAGGCTTCTTCAGTCGAATACAGAAAGTAGGCAGGAACAGTAGAGATGTGAAGACGATGTAATCAGTCCATCACCCTTAAAGTCGTAGAATTTGAGGTTGTCAGTCCCTCGGCCTGGAGAAGTTCAGTTCCATAGTCAGGAACTATCTGAAGATCAAGCGACAGTGCGGAGACTTAAATACTGTCGGAAGGAGAGGTGCAGGGTAGTAGTAGTAGTAGTAGTAGTAGTAGTAGTGAGAGGCAACTGAGAGGTCATGTCCCTCTCAGATCCAACTTGAAAAGCTTGTCCAAGGTGTTTTCTGTACCAAGATGCCACGTGTTGCAGTGTCTGACAAGATGAACATAAAAATGGTATACAATACCGACAGGTTGTTAGGTAAGACACATATGCAACAGTTAGACAACTTTATTCCGAAACGTTTCGCCTACACAGTAGGCTTCTTCAGTCGAATACAGAAAGTAGGCAGGAACAGTAGAGATGTGAAGACGATGTAATCAGTCCATCACCCTTAAAGTCGTAGAATTTGAGGTTGTCAGTCCCTCGGCCTGGAGAAGTTCAGTTCCATAGTCAGGAACTATCTGAAGATCAAGCGACAGTGCGGAGACTTAAATACTGTCGGAAGGAGAGGTGCAGGGTAGTAGTAGTAGTAGTAGTAGTAGTAGTAGTGAGAGGCAACTGAGAGGTCATGTCCCTCTCAGATCCAACCCTTCTCACTTGAAAAGCTTGTCCAAGGTGTTTTCTGTACCAAGATGCCACGTGTTGCAGTGTCTGACAAGATGAACATAAAAATGGTATACAATACCGACAGGTTGTTAGGTAAGACACATATGCAACAGTTAGACAACTTTATTCCGAAACGTTTCGCCTACACAGTAGGCTTCTTCAGTCGAATACAGAAAGTAGGCAGGAACAGTAGAGATGTGAAGATGATGTAATCAGTCCATCACCCTTTCTGTATTCGACTGAAGAAGCCTACTGTGTAGGCGAAACGTTTCGGAATAAAGTTGTCTAACTGTTGCATATGTGTCTTACCTAACAAACCTGTCGGTATTGTATACCATTTTTATGTTCATCTTGTCAGACACTGCAACACGTGGCATCTTGGTACAGAAAACACCTTGGACAAGCTTTTCAAGTGAGAAGGGTTGGATCTGAGAGGGACATGACCTCTCAGTTGCCTCTCACTACTACTACTACTACTACTACTACTACTACCTGCACCTCTCCTTCCGACAGTATTTAAGTCTCCGCACTGTCGCTTGATCTTCAGATAGTTCCTGACTATGGAACTGACTTCTCCAGGCCGAGGGACTGACAACCTCAATTCTACGACTTTAAGGGTGATGGACTGATTACATCGTTCTTCACATCTCTACTGTTCCTGCCTACTTTCTGTATTCGACTGAAGAAGCTACTGTGTAGGCGAAACGTTTCGGAATAAAGTTGTCTAACTGTTGCATATGTGTCTTACCTAACAACCTGTCGGTATTGTATACCATTTTTATGTTCATCTTGTCAGACACTGCAACACGTGGCATCTTGGTACAGAAAACACCTTGGACAAGCTTTTCAAGTGAGAAGGGTTGGATCTGAGAGGGACATGACCTCTCAGTTGCCTCTCACTACTACTACTACTACTACTACTACTACTACCCTGCACCTCTCCTTCCGACAGTATTTAAGTCTCCGCACTGTCGCTTGATCTTCAGATAGTTCCTGACTATGGAACTGAACTTCTCCAGGCCGAGGGACTGACAACCTCAAATTCTACGACTTTAAGGGTGATGGACTGATTACATCGTCTTCACATCTCTAACTGTTCCTGCCTACTTTCTGTATTCGACTGAAGAAGCCTACTGTGTAGGCGAAACGTTTCGGAATAAAGTTGTCTAACTGTTGCATATGTGTCTTACCTAACAACCTGTCGGTATTGTATACCATTTTTATGTTCATCTTGTCAGACACTGCAAACACGTGGCATCTTGGTACAGAAAACACCTTGGACAAGCTTTTCAAGTGAGAAGGGTTGGATCTGAGAGGGACATGACCTCTCAGTTGCCTCTCACTACTACTACTACTACTACTACTACTACTACTACCCTGCACCTCTCCTTCCGACAGTATTTAAGTCTCCGCACTGTCGCTTGATCTTCAGATAGTTCCTGACTATGGAACTGAACTTCTCCAGGCCGAGGGACTGACAACCTCAAATTCTACGACTTTAAGGGTGATGGACTGATTACATCGTCTTCACATCTCTAATGTTCCTGCCTACTTCTGTATTTCGACTGAAGGAAGCCTACTGTGTAGGCGAAACGTTTCGGAATAAAGTTGTCTAACTGTTGCATATGGTCTTACCTAACAACCTGTCGGTATTGTATACCATTTTTATGTTCATCTTGTCAGACACTGCAACACGTGGCATCTTGGTACAGAAAACACTTGGACAAGCTTTTCAGTGAGAAGGGTTGGATCTGAGAGGGACATGACCTCTCAGTTGCCTTCACTACTACTACTACTACTACTACTACTACTAACCCTGCACCCTCTTCGACAGTATTTAAGTCTCCGCACTGTCGCTTGATCTTCAGATAGTTCCTGACTATGGAACTGAACTTCTCCAGGCCGAGGGACTGACAACCTCAAATTCTACGACTCTTTAAGGGAATGGACTGATTACATCGTCTTCACATCTCTACTGTTCCTGCCTACTTTCGTATTCGATGAAGAAGCCTACTGTGTAGGCGAAACGTTTCGGAATAAAGTTGTCTAACTGTTGCATATGTGTCTTACCTAACAACCTGTCGGTATTGTATACCATTTTTATGTTCACAATGAGTAACTGTATGTTGCTACCAACAGTAACAAAACCTACAAGAGTTACAGAGACTAGTGTTTCCCTACTTGACCACATCTGGACCAACACCATATCCCCTTTAAAATCAGGCATAATTACAGATAATACCACAGACCACTACCCGACTTTCCTCATAACAACTCTTGGTAAATTACCCCAAGACACTACTAAAGTCACCTTCAGACTTCACAATGAGGCAGCCATTAATAACTTCACAACAGCAGTAGCAAACCTTGACTGGCACACTGAGCTAGAAATCTATACAGATATTGACGAATGTATTAATAATTTTCTAAAAAAGACCCAATACCTCTATAACAAGCACTGCCCTAAAAAAACTAAACAGAGACAGCTAAGAGACTGAACAGTCCCTGGCTAACACCCAGCATTCTCAAATCATAAATACAAAACACCAATATGAAAAACAGTACAGAATGGGTCACATAACCAGAGACCAACAAAACGTTACTCGTCAATCCTAACAGCCTGATAAGAAGGGCAAAAAAATTGTATTATGAGAACAGATTATCCAACTTAGAGGTGATATAAAAAAGACCTGGAAAACCTATCAGAAATTCTGGGAACAAAAAAGATATCACGAAAAGCGAAATAAAATTAGCAAATCAGATGAACACCCCAACTCCCACAACAGAAACAGCAAACAGACTCAATGATTTCTTCTCCACTATAGGACAAAACCTTGCAATAAAATCCCAAGCTCAGATACCCACCAAATGACTACCTCACCGGCAACTACCCGAAAACACACTGTTCCTAGCTCGACTAACCCATACGAAGTCTCCTTTTATCAACACACTAAAAAACAAGGCAGGAGATTTAAATACCTTACCACCCCTTTATATACAAAAAAGTGTACAGTGCTTCACCAATTTCATTGCAAACTTTTTAACAAATCCATTGAATCCTCCACCTTCCTACAGTACTCAAAATAGCAAGGGTCACCCGATCCACAAAGGAGGAGACCAAACAGAGTTGAATAACTATAGGCCAATATCCAACTTACACCCTCTCTCAAAAATCTTCGAAAATTAATTCATAAACGAATCTACTCCTACCTTATCTCCCAAAACATACTCAACCCCTGCCAATTTGGATTCAGGCCTAATAAAAATACTAATGTGCTATTATATCACATGCTAGAAACATATATACACTGCAATAGAGAAAAAAGAAGTCCCACTGGGGATCTTCATTGACTTACGTAAAGCTTTTGATACAGTTGACCATGACTTGCTCCACGTAAAATTGTCAACACTATGGTATAAGAGGGCACTCCCTCAACTACCTCAAGTCATACCTCAGCAACAGAAGCCAATATGTGTATGCAAATGGGGCAAACTCCTCTGCCACAACCAATTACAGTTGGTGTCCCACAGGGAAGTGTCCTTGGCCCTCTTCTCTTTCTCTATACATAAATGACCTACCAAATGCTTCGCAATTACTCAAACCCACACTATTTGCAGATGACACTACATACGTCTTCTCCCACCCGAGCCCAGTCACGCTAGCCAATACTGTAAATACCGAATTACAGAAAATATCTACCTGGATGAGAACTAACAAACTTACACTAAACATTGACAAAACCTACTTCATTCAGTTTGGTAACAGAGCTACAGATGTCCCTCTTAACATAATGATAAACGGATCACCTATCACAAAGCTAACAGAGGGAAAATTCTTAGGAATCCACCTTGATAATAGACTCAAATTTCATACACATATACAACAAATTTCTAAGAAAATTTCCAAGACTGTAGGCATACTATCGAAGATACGGTACTATGCTCCACAGTCAGCCCTCCTGGCCCTATATCACTCTCTTATTTACCCCTATCTCACCTATGGAATTTGTGCATGGGGCTCAACAACAAGTAACCATCTCAGACCACTAATTACCCAACAAAAGGCTGCAGTTAGAATGATAACAAATTCTCACTATAGGCAGCACACTCCCAATATTCAATACACTAAACCTCCTCACCATACAAAACATCCATACTTACTACTGCACCTATTACATACATAGAACACTTAACTCTGATATTAACCCTCCCCTCAAACATCTCCTTGCCAACCTCAACAGAACACATGACCATAACACAAGGCACAGATCACTCTTTGATGTTCCTCGTGTCCATCTCACACTATGTAAGAACTCAATGCACATAAAAGGCCCTAAAATCTGGAATTCATTACCTGTAAATATTAAAAGAAACACTACCTGTTTATAAATTCAAGTCTCTTCTCAAAGATCACTTACTCACCCAAAACCAAATAAATACTGAATAACTGAACCTTATAAATTGTATATCTTAAATGTTTCTCACAATTATATCACATTAAATGTTAAACCTAAAACCCAATCTAACTTATTATTTTTTAAATACACTACCTAACAGAATACTCCATTCTACTGAATGTACAACAATGCATACAACCATATGACCTGTCTTTGTAATACTCACTTGTGCTTTATAGTAACCTGTTTACATTAATGTTTTATCACTGATTTCATCATTGCTTAGTTAATCTTAAGTTAATTTTAAGCCAGCCCGTAATGCTATGCATAGTATAAGTGGCTTTGGCATACTGCTCTTACCTGTATTTGTTGTACCTCTGTATGTGCGCTCAAATTTTTAAATAAATAAATAAATAAATAAATAAATAAATAAATAAATAAATTATTATTAATATTATTATCTTCATTCACTCTAAAAATGGTGTGTTGCTGTTTGTTTATTCTGAACTAACTTGTACAACTTGTACACAATGTAAGAGTATTTGTATTGTGAGGTAATTATTATTAAAATAAAAAAATATTGAGGTAAATGTTTTACAAACTCTTACAAATGGACGTTAATGAACTAAAAGTAGACACATATTAATACGCATTTATTTTGCCTGACCAAGTGATCGTCCACTACCTGTTCAGTTTGTGTTCTTACAATGTCTCACCTCTGTATCTCGTTCTGTCTCTCGTTTACTCTTTCGTTAACTAGTTGGCTCTCATTGACGATGGCGTCTAAGGTTAGCCGTAATAAAAAGAGAAGTCATAAACCTCTTGCTTTAAGTGCCAAGTTAGAGGATGATGGTGTGCCATTCAGATTTTATTCAATAAACACCCTGCCACTCACCTCTCACACATTAACCCTTTGAGGGTCGACAGGCCCTCTCCAAGACTCGTTCTCAGGGTCGGCCAAATTTAAAAAAAAAAAAAATTCTCATGAAAAGATAGAGAATCTTTTCCCGATCATAATGACACCAAAAATATGAAATTTGATGGAAAACTTACGGAATTATGCTCTCGTGAAGTTAGCGGTCTCGGCGATGTTTACGGATCGGCGATTTTGCCCACTTTGAGCCCCATTTTCGGCCAGTTCCACTGTACTAGTCGACAAAAAACATGAATATTTCACTAGAACTCCATTTTTTCTATTGAATGAGTGCAAGAAACCACCCATTTACCAATTTCAACTATCCAGTACAGTGGTCAGAATTTAGCAATTTTGCCAATTTCACACAAATTTCGAAAGATGCCAATTTCTGAATAGGGTCCAGAACAAACAAGAAATACATTCCTGGCACTAAAATGACATTTCCTCTGTTCATTAGTCACGTCTCAAGGCCCCTCTTACATTCTTTTGCTTTCCACTTTGAATTTTTATTCTCACAAAAAATAGAAGATTTACTGTTATGCAGACTACTGCATTAGTGTAAAAAATGGTATGAATCATATTGGCGCACTTGCAAAAGAATATTAGACTCACCAGTTGACGTGTATTGGACGCATAGCATGATTTGTTTACTTTTGAACTTTGGTAAAAATCGAACATTTCTGCTACTTTGAGCTCAATTTCAAGGTACTTTTCATTGTAAAACCAGTCAAAATCATCTCAATTTCTATGATATGCCTTCCATTCTATAAAATGAGACCAAGAAAACTAGAATACAACAATAAATACCATACGAAAATACAGTGCAAAGTCGCTGTTTTATTCCAAAAAAACGGTCAAAGTTTTTTTTTTCTCATTATGCACTGTGTGCTGCAGGATTTTTTTTATACCATGCACACTGACCACATAGACCCATTCTTTCATATGGAGGCCTACCAGCTTTCTCCCACTAGATTTGAGGGCGCTAGAATTTAGGCGTACTAGTACGTCAAAAACCCTGGGTCGTAAGCCGTACTAGTACGTCCAAAGCCCTCAAAGGGTTAATATTAATATTTTAAGGTAAGTAATAAGTGTACTCTGTGTGTATCTTACCTTTTATTGTGTTTTTAATTCCTATTTGTATTGCTAACTTAATATAAGTTAGTGTAAACTAGTTGTCTGGCATTTATTGCATATTTTATGTGTGCTCTGATAATAATACTTGTGGAGCTGTGTGGTAGCCGGGTGGAGGGACAACATTACGTTTTCTCTGTTCAGCCATCAGAGAAAACATGTATGACTCTGCGTTTGGCCCAGCCACTCCCTCACTCCGCTTTTGTTTACAATTTTCGGCATGAATTATTCATTACTTCTACCTTCGTTTATGATGACATCTAAAGGTAGTTATTAGAAATGATTAAATTCAGTGAACAAGGCATGTCGATGTTAATAATATGGCTCTGGGCCACAGTGTAGGTAACCGGTAGGTGTAGCCCAGGCGGGCTACACCTACCGGCTACCTACACTGACTTTCTACAAATAAATACTACTTACCTCTCTTCCTATATTAAGACTACACATATTTTAAGGTAAATAATGAGTGTACTGTATGTGTATTTTACCTCTCTGGGATGTTTTAAATATCGTATATTAAGTATGAGACGGAGAGCCAGTGCTACCTACACCTGGGCTACCTGCACCTGACTTCCTACAAATAAGTACTACTCACCTCTGTCCCTACATTAAGATTACAAATACTTTAAGATAAGTAATGAATTTACTGTGACTGTATTTTACTTTGTGTGCTTTTAATGCCTAGTTCTATTACTAACTTAATGTAATTTAGTGTAAGCTTGTTGTCTGGCATTTATATGCATTTATATGCATTTCCAGCGACAGCCTGGAACCTAACCCGCCGTATAAGTGGGGCCCTACTGTATGTGTTAAGGACACTTATCTAATCTGTTACAGAAATGTTAACTTTTCTAAGGAAGATAGAGAAATTATGTTCATTTGAGATGGTGTATTGTTGTCCTGTTGAAGTTTTTCTAATTAGTATTTTCCCATCTCGAGTGAAACACTGATGTATTTTGTTTTCCTGTTTAAGTTTTCTCAACCTGAACAGAAGGTTTTGACGTTATCTCGTTAGACACTCGTTGATGTACACTCCATTTTTCATTGTAATTACTGATTTAATTAAGTCCTTTCTTTTATCATATGAATGAAGTCTGATCATGATACTGTGTTTACTACCTTGTTTTCCTAACAAACGTGTTTCTTTGATTTCATTGTTTTGCACGATAACTTGTACATGGTCCTGTATTATCCTGATAGCAGTTTCTTTGCACTGTTCTTGGGTTATGTCACTAGGAATGTGTGGACTGTTTATTATAACTGCATCAGACAACTTATCTTGTTCAGTTTTGTCATCTTGGAACTCAAGGTATTCATTCAGCCGAGTGTGCATGTTCTGATTCCAGTCCTTGATTGCTTCTTCAACCTTCATATTTAGAGTTGTTATTTGCTCAGTGTGACTGGCTATTGCTGTTTTCAGAGTATTTTCTGTGTCAGCACTTCCCGAGGTAATCTTCCCTTCAAGGTTTTGGATCTTGTTCTTGAGGTTGGTTATCTTGGATTCTCGTCGCACAAGTGATGCTTTAATATCTTTGATTTCGTATCCTAGAGCAACGATGTAGTCCCTGATATTGTCAGGAATAGTCATACCTAAGTTATCATGGGTGAATCCTTTGAAGGGAGTGGAGTTGGAGGGGGAGTCAGCCATGTTTGTTGTTGTTGTTCCCTGGGTGGTGGTGGTGAGGGGGGTTGATGATACACCGGCGTCCTGCTGGGTAGACAAGTCGAGTTCTAGGGTCCTTGGTGTTATTCTTTTCTTACTGCTGTTGTTTCTTCTGCGATATCCTTTCATAGTATCACTAAAGAAGATACTGTGTAGCTATGGAGAAGGCTTGATTTCCCTGAGCTTGGGTTAAGTGATTGTCTGGCAGCAAAGGCAGTGTTTGGGTTATCTGGAGTTTATCTGGAGAGAGTTCCGGGGGTCAACGCCCCCGCGGCCCGGTCTGTGACCAGGCCTCCTTAGGTCAGTGTCCCAGGATGCGACCCACACCAGTCGACTAACACCCAGGTACCCATTTTACTGATGGGGAACATAGACAACAGGTGGAAAGAAACACGTCCAATGTTTCTACTCTGGCTGGGAATCGAACCCAGGCCCTCACCGTGTGAGTTTACCTGGACCTGGAGTTTACCTGGAGAGAGTTTCGGGGGTCAACGCCCCCGCGGCCCGGTCTGTGACCAGGCCTCCTGGTGGATCAGCGCCTGATCAACCAGGCTGTTGCTGCTGGCTGCACGCAAACCAACGTACGAGCCACAGCCCGGCTGATCAGGAACTGCCTTTAGGTGCTTGTCCAGTGCCAGCTTGAAGACTGCCAGGGGTCTGTTGGTAATCCCCCTTATGTGTGCTGGGAGGCAGTTGAACAGTCTCGGTCCCCTGACACTTATTGTATGGTCTTTTAAAACGTGCTAGTGACACCCCTGCTTTTCTTTGGGGGGGATGGTGCATTGTCTGCCAAGTCTTTTGCTTTCGTAGTGAGTGATTTTCGTGTGCAAGTTCGGTACTAGTCCCTCTAGGATTTTCCAGGTGTATATAATCATGTATCTCTCCCTCCTGCGTTCCAGGGAATTACAGGTTTAGAAACCTCAAGCGCTCCCAGTAATTGAGGTGTTTTATCTCCGTTATGCGCGCCGTGAAAGTTCTCTGTACATTTTCTAGGTCGGCAATTTCACCTGCCTTGAAAAAGGGGCTGTTAGAGTGCAGCAATATTCCAGCCTAGATAGAACAAGTGACCTGAAGAGTGTCATCATGGGCTTGGCCTCCTAGTTTTGAAGGTTCTCATTATCCATCCTGTCATTTTTCTAGCAGATGCGATTGATACAATGTTATGGTCCTTGAAGGTGAGATCCTCCGACATAATCACTCCCAGGTCTTTGACGTTGGTGTTTCGCTCTATTTTGTGGCCAGAATTTGTTTTGTACTCTGATGAAGATTTAATTTCCTCTTGTTTACATATCTGAGTAATTGAAATTTCTCATCGTTGAACTTCATATTGTTTTCTGCAGCCCACTGAAAGATTTGGTTGATGTCCGCCTGGAGCCTTGCAGTGTCTGCAATGGAAGACACTGTCATGCAGATTGGGTGTCATCTGCAAAGGAAGTCACGGTGCTGTGGCTGACATCCTTGTCTATGTCGGATATGAGGATGAGGAACAAGATGGGAGCTAGTACTGTGCCTTGTGGAACAGAGCTTTTCACCGTAGCTGCCCCGGACTTTACTCTGTTGACGATACTCTCTGTGTTCTGTTAGTGAGGAAATTATAGATCCATCGACCAACTTTTCCTGTTATTCCTTTAGCGCGCATTTTGTGCGCTATTACGCCATGGTCACACTTGTCGAAGGCTTTTGCAAAGTCTGTATATATTACATCTGCATTCTTTTTGTCTTCTAGTGCATTTAGGACCTTGTCGTAGTGATCCAGTAGTTGAGACAGACAGGAGCGACCTGTTCTAAACCCATGTTGCCCTGGGTTGTGTAACTGATGGGTTTCTAGATGGGTGGTGATCTTGCTTCTTAGGACCCTTTCAAAGATTTTTATGATATGGGATGTTAGTGCTATTGGTCTGTAGTTCTTTGCTGTTGCTTTACTGCCCCCTTTGTGGAGTGGGGCTATGTCTGTTGTTTTAGTAACTGAGGGACGACCCCCATGTCCATGCTCCTCTCCATAGGATGGAAAAGGCTCGTGATAGGGGCTTCTTGCAGTTCTTGATGAAACACAGAGTTCCATGAGTCTGGCCCCGGGGCAGAGTGCATGGGCATGTCATTTATCGCCTGTTCGAAGTCATTTGGCGTCAGGATAACATCGGATAGGCTTGTGTTAATCAAATTTTGTGGCTCTCTCATAAAAAATTCATTTTGATCTTCGACTCTCAGTCTGGTTAGCGGCTTGCTAAAAAACTGAGTCATATTGGACTTGAGTAGCTCACTCATTTCCTTGCTGTCATCTGTGTAGGACCCATCTTGTTTAAGTAGGGGCCCAATACTGGACGTTGTTCTCGATTTTGATTTGGCATAGGAGAAGAAATACTTTGGGTTTCTTTCGATTTCATTTATGGCTTTTAGTTCTTCCCCCGATTCCTGACTCCTAAAGGATTCTTTTAGCTTAAGTTCGATGCTTGCTATTTCTCTGACCAGTGTCTCCCTGCGCATTTCTGATATATTGACTCTTTTAGCCGCTCTGTTATTCTTTTCCGTCGCCTGTAAAGGGAGCGCCTGTCTCTTTCTATTTTACATCTACTCCTCCTTTTTCTTAGAGGAATAAGCCTTGTGCATACATCGAGTGCCACCCAGTTAATCTGTTCTAGGCATAAGTTTGGGTCTGTGTTGCTTAGTATATCTTCCCAGCTTATATCGGTTAGGACTTGGTTTACTTGGTCCCACTTTATGTTTTTGTTATTGAAGTTGTATTTGGTGAATGCTCCTCGTGACTAGTATCATTTTGTCGGTCTGAGGCCCCACGCATACATGTCTGAACCTCAATTATGTTGTGATCTGAGTATATTGTTTTTGATTGGTGACATTTCTTATCAGATCATCATTGTTAGTGAAGATGAGGTCTAGTGTATTCTCCAGTCTAGTAGGCTCTATTATTTGCTGGTTTAAATTGAATTTTGTGCAGAGATTTAAAAGCTCGTGTGAGTGTGAGTTTTCATCAGAGCTGCCTCCTGGTGTTATTACTGCAACAATATTATTTGCTATATTCCTCCATTTTAGGTGCCTTAAGTTGAAATCCCCCAGGAGCAAGATGTTGGGTGCAGGAGCTGGAAGATTTTCCAGACAGTGGTCAATTTTTAACAGCTGTTCCTGGAATTGCTGGGATGTTGCATCCGGAGGCTTGTAGACTACCACAATGACTAGGTTTTGGTTCTCGACCTTTACTGCTAAAACTTCCACTACGTCATTTGAGGCATTAAGCAGTTCTGTGCAAACAAGTGACTTGCAATGTACAGGCCAACCCCCCCCCCCTTTTGCCTGTTCACTCTGTCACATCTGTATAGGTTGTAACCTGGGATCCATATTTCGTTGTCCAAGTGATCCTTTATGTGGGTCTCAGTGAAAGCCGCGAACATTGCCTTTCCCTTTCTGAAAGCAGTCCACGGATGAAAGGTATTTTGTTGTTTATTGCTGGCTTTAGACCCTGTATATTTGCAAAGAAGAATGTTATCGGACTGGTGGTATTGTTGGTACTGGGGGGGGATTTTTTTTTCGGCATTAGTATCTGTATCTGTTGGTTTGGAGTGGAGGCCATCGACTGTGGTTCCACTCCAGGAATGACTGGATTTGGTGTACGATTTCTGCCATTTCCTGCCAGTTTTTTTTCCTTCCTGGCACTAAAAATCCTCTCCCTCTTGAGTGGCTGTGGCTACCCAGGTTTTCCCATGGCCTGGATGTTTTGTATCTTTTTGTCCCTTTAGATGGTATGCCTGGCAATTTAAGTTATAGCACAGTCTTTCCTGTACTGAAGAGGTACACATTTCAGGGGGGAAAAAGCTTACAGGAAGGGAGTTTGCATTTTCCTGTTGTCATATGGGCATGACATTTTCTAGGGTGGTCATAGTTGCATGTCCCATCTGTTTTTCCAGATTTCCCATGCCAGCAGATCCCAAGTGCATAGTATGTGCACAGGCTTGGTTTCCGTTTGCCTTGGGTTTCTGTGACTTTTATTCCCTGTTGGTGCATGTTTCCCTGTCTTATTCCTATCCTCCTTAGCACCAACAATGGAGCTCCCACCAGTTGTTTTTGGTAATTTATCCTCACTATTGCTATTGGAGTCCTCTTGTTTGCTATTTCCTGCGGTATTTCTGGTTTGCAATATTGGTTTTATCTTATCTTTGACTACACTTGTTTCCCTACTATGGCTCCTGTCCTCTATGAGGTCATTTATTATGTATTCCTTCTGCGTATAATTCCCGACTACCTGGACAAAATCTCCAGCTTCACCATTACTGTCTACCAGGACAGTATCTCCAGCTTCACCATTTCTGTTCCCAGGACAGCACCTCCAGCTTCACCATTACTGTCTCCCAGGACAGTATCTCCAGCTTCACCATTACTGTCTCCCAGGACAGCACCTCCAGCTTCACCATTACTGTCTCCCAGGACAGCACTATCAGCCTACATTTACTGACTACCAGGACATCACCTCCAGCCTTACAGTTTGTGACTACATGGCCAGTATCAAGGGCAGTACCATTCAGCCCGGACTTTTTATGTTCCCATCTGTTGTAGAAAGCTTCCAGGTTTTCTATGAAAAGCAGCTTTGATGTTATCCTCTTTTAATACCCTTGTGATTTTAGTCCACAGATTTTCCTCATTTGGGCATACCCAAAAACACTTCTCTGTTTTAATACTGCTTGTAGCTAGTTCTGGGATATCTGCACAAGGAGCGTGACACCAATTTCCACAAAAATGACAATTTATCCATGTGGTAGCCCGTTTGTTTGACTGACCACAGACTACACACAGCTTCATAATGATTTGAATGGTTGATTTACTGCAAGTCTACTAGCAACCTCTTGAATATTATATTAATAACCCTTTAAAAGAAGCTCTAGCTATTTGTATTTCTGTTTCTAAAATCTTTTTGTATATTGGGACAGCTTACCGTCACGTTCCTGATTTTTAATGTTTGTGTTTATAAGGGCGCCTACAAAACCCATCCGTTTACAGTCTGCTTTATTGTCCAACGAAACTGTTTGAAACCAGTCCCGGGTTCGGACCAGTCAAGGGTTCGGACCAGTCAAGGGTTCGGACCAGTCGATCTGCTCTGATCAGTGGGTCACTTATTTAAAACTACTGGTCGGTGATTTGAGCTAACACATGAAGGATTACTGGAAATTATCTACCCGAGTAATATGTGATTTGACTGATACAAAAGTATAACTTGCGTGTTGAAGAGCCGGTGATATCTGGCAGCTCCTACAATGACGTACAGTCGACCTCTTTGTTTATCAATCGCTGTATCTGGCTTTTCTATTTTTTGTTTTTCCGTCTCCACCACAATAAATGCTATATTATCACTATAGTTGACTGGTGCAAATTTTGGAGGAAGGACGCTTTTTCTGTAGTAATAATTGCTTCTCGTTGTGTATATTGCGACCGCTGGTAACTACAGGTTATATGAAATTCACAGTAACGTCTCGTATTTCAAGAAAATGAAACTAATGAAAGTCACTCCACTCCACTAAGTACCATTATAATACTGGTTAGTTGCTACTACAACACTGTATTCTGCTATTCACTGGTATCACTAGATTATATGCGAGTACACTAGCAGGCCAGGAAGATTATTAAAAACAGCTGACCTGTGGTAAGTTTCTGGCGACTTCTGGCACCTGCCTCTATAGGCTTATCACTTCATTTACAAATTCACCTGTTTTCAAATGGGCACTTTAGCCTTTATCATCAATATACTAGGGAGCCACTGTAGTATACACTAAACACTATGTATACTCAATGCTTTCAGGGAGACTTTCTTTCCTCTGACACAACGTTCAATTATTATTATTTTTTTCACACGGGAAACAGGCCTATGATTCCCCTCTGGCAGTAAACTCTGCTAGGTAATGCACACTAATTCTCCTTTTTTGACTCAGTATATAATGTTTTCCGCCCAAGATTGGTTCCAGGCGCTAGAGGGATGTATCGTATAGGATTGATGACACAAATTAAAGTTCTAGCACGTAAGAGCGACCGTGAAAACACCAGAAAGCCGGGAGCTGAACTTCTCCAGGCCGAGGGACTGACAACGTTTCAGAGCGAGAGCGTTAACCACCAGGCCACCAGAGGGTTAGCAGGGCTGTCTTCCTTAGCTCTTTTATTTTGTCAAGATTTGGGTTACATTCTTAGTATTCTTGGGTCATTTTGTGGTCTACGTGGGTTCATGTAGTTGTACATTCAATTAGGCCATCACAAGCTTTGATGAGCGATGGTTTCTTGAAGAATAAGAGTTGCTAGGATGCAGGTGCTGCCGCAGTGTGCTGGAGGTGTCCCATCTTTCTCTAAAACCCAGTTCTATTTGCTAACTTAATATATGTTAGTGTAAACTTGTTATCTGGCATTTATATGCATTTTTAAGTGGAATAAAAGGGTGTTCTGCTTTATGGTGATGTCCGCTTTCCAGTGGCAGCCTGGAACCTAACATGTCGTGTAAGTGGGGCCATACTGTAATGAAAAAAATTACTTATGAACTTTATTTTAAATTTTTATTTATATCTTTTACTTTTGTATTTCAGGGAAAAAGGTTAGTGGTGCATTGAAGCATCTGTGGAGACAAAGAATATTATCCATGGAGGTAAAAAGGGGAATGTATGAGAGTATGGTGGTACCAACTCTCTTATATGGGTATGAAGCATGGTTTGTGAATATTGCAGCAAGTAAGAGGCTACAGGGAGTGGAGATATCATGTCAGAGTGCATTGTGTGGTGTGAACATTATGCAGATAATTTGTAGCTTAGAAATTAAGAGTAGGTGCAGGATTACTGAAAATATTATCGGGGGGAGGGGGGGAAGAAGAAGGGTTGTTGAAGTGATTTGGACATTTAGAGAGGATAAAGCAAAATAGAATGTAGTGGAGGAAAGGCAGGGTAGGGGGTTGCCTTAGGGAAGGTTGGAGGGAAGGGGTAAAGGAGATTTTGTTTGCATGGGGCTTGGACATCGAGCAGTTGTACGTGAGTGAAGGCAAATGGTTTTAATGACTTGCCATGAAATTGGAGTATTAGTGGGTAACATGAAAATAGTCAGGAAAATCAGCCAGTTGGACTTGAATCCTGGAGGAGGAAAGCACAGTGCCTGCACTCTGAAGGAGGGGTGGGGATATTTGTTGTTTAGATAGACGTCTGCACTGTAATATTGATGGGCTTCTGGCAAGACAAGAGTGAATGATGGTGGAAATGGTTCTTCTTTTTCGGGTCGCCCTACCTTGGTGGGACTTCTCTTACAAAAATTGTAATTAAATCAATAGTTCTTTACAATCTCTGTATATAATGGCTGTAAACAAATTATGAATGCATTTAGTAAAATAACAGTGAAAATACTTTTCAGAAAATAATTTTGATTTGTTATATTGGTGAGTAGAATGGTGGGTTAGAGATCAGATGTATTGTCTGTGATTATTTCAGCTTTTAGAAGGTGTTATATTCACATTATTTTGAGGAGACTTAGAATAGGACTGAGTCTTCTTAACAGTAAAAGATGTTGAATGCTTTTAGTCTCTGTGCAAATCATTATTCATGACAAAATAATTTTGTTCTAAAGTCCTCTGATTATTCTTAGTTTAAATGATTGTAATTCAGGGACCAGTCGTAATGTTAATCACATTCTTTTCATTTTGCAGTTGATCTTTTCAACGAAAGAATTACATTTACAGTCCAGCAGCTAGCATGATGAAACTGATATAAGTGAAAGATATACTGCAGAAATAGTATGAGCAGTGTAATAATATTGACCATATTGTCATAAATATATTCTGATGATGCTCACTTTATTATGCTGACACTTACATTCATACCCTCAGTAACCAGTGGACATAAGTTGATGCTGTTGTGCTGTTGATGCTGTGTGCTGTTGATGCTGTTGTGCTGTTGATGCTGTGTGCTGTTGTAATCATAATAAAATAATATCTTTTGAGGAACAAAATATTGATGAGTTGATTACTTATATTGTTTATTTAGGAAGATAGAAAATAATCTCTCATTTAGGCAATAATTATATATTTGTATGATTTTAAAATTATTTATTTCTAGACATAAGATAGTTTGTACAGTAAATAACATATATTGTTAGTGGGTCTAATGACTTTTCTCACAAATAATCTTCTGGTTACAAATTTAAAAATACATACGAGAGAATATTTAACAAAAATTGTATTTGTATTCAGTGTGTAAGTTTGCAGATGAATAACATCATGCAACACAGAGTTGCTACAGAGAAAACAACATATCAGAGTCCTGAGCATCTTCAGGACTTATCACATAAGTTATTTCCAATGCAATACATGGGAATTCATACACAAGAAAAACCATATCGGTGTTCTGAGTGTCTAAAGGAATTTAAACATAAATCAGCTCTAAGGCAGCACATAAGAGTTCATACTAAAGAAAAAGCATATTGGTGTACAAAATGTCTGAAAGACTTCTCATATAAATCTGCTCTAATGCAACACATGGGAACTCATACACTAGACAAATCATTTCACTGTTCTGAATGCCTAAAAGATTTTTCACATAAATCACATCTAAGGCAACACATGAGAATTCATACACAAGAAAAACCTTTTCAGTGTCCAGAGTGTCTAAAGGTCTTTGCACATAAATCAACACAAATAAAACACATGAATGTTCATTCACAAGAAAAACCATATCAGTGTTCCGTGTGTCTAAAAAACTTTTCACTGAAATCGTCTCTAATTCAACACACACGAGTTCATACACAAGAAAAACCATACAAGTGTTCAGATTGTGTAAAAGCCTTTTCACAAACATCAACACTCATACAACACATGAAAGTTCATACAAAAGAAAAACCATTCAAATGTTCCGAGTGTCTGAAAGATTTTTCAAAAAAATCAAATCTAATACAGCACATAGTAGTTCATTCACAAGACCATCCATACCAGTGTTCAGTGTGTCTAAAAGACTTTAAACATAAATCATATTTAGTACGACACATGAAGGTTCATTCAGTAGAGAGACCATAATATTGAACTTTTACATAACACACTTTGAAGTGCTTCTTTGGATCATTACCTTCAAGAAAGTTGCCTTGCCCATGGTGAGGGGGCTCTTGATTCAGGGAATTGAAACTCTCCTACTCTTTCTGGGATTAAACTTGTTTGTTTTCTATTTTACAGGAACTATATTTTGAGTTTCACCACTTGTCATGTACTCTAAATTTATTTGTGTATTTTTTTGTATTATGTATATTTGTTATATTTGTTAGGTATATTAAACAGCTGAAGTAATGTTAATAAACATGTCTGTATATTCCTATAGTTATTAATATTAGTTATTATCCTTTTAACATTTTATCAACTTAACCCTTTCAGGGTCCAGAGGCCAAATTTCAGTGTGCATCAGGGTCCAAGAATTTTCAAAAAATAATTTTGTTATTTTTTCTTATGAAATGGTAGAGAATCTTTTTCTGAAGGTTATAAAACTCAAAATACGAAATTTGATGGAAAATTTACAAAATTATGCTCTTGCGAATTTTGATGTGTCGGCGATATTTACGCATCGGTGATTTTGCCGACCTTGACTCCCATTTTAGGCCAATTACAGTATTCCAGTCAACCAAATTCTTAGCTATTTCACTAGTATTACTTCTATCGATTGAGCAGAAGAAATCGCCAAGTCAACTGTTTCACCAACCAAATAAAGTGACTGGAAATTGGTAATTTGGCCAATTTAATGCAAAGTTCAAAATATTCCAGTTTCAAAATAGGGTCCAAAATAAACAATGTAGGCATTCCTGGCACTAAACTAACATTTCCTCTGTTCATTAGTTATGTTTTCAGGCTTTACAAGTGAATTCCATTTTGATTTTTTATTCACATAATGAATTTTTATTCAAACCAGAAAATAGAAGATTTACTGTTATGCAATACTCTAATAATTGTATAAATAATATCACCACATTTGTGAATGTATATTAGACCCACCAGCTGTCATGTATTAGGCTTGTGAGGTCATTTATTTACTCTCGAACATTGGCAAAAATTTAACATTTCTGCTACTTTGAGTTCAGTTTCAAGCCATTTCCCATATTAAAACCAATCAAAATCATCTCTTTTTCTGTAGTATATCTTCCATTCTATCAAATGAGACCAAGAAATTGCAAATACAACTATAAAAAGCATACAAAAAAAACACTGCAAATTCTCTGTTTTAATCGAAAATTCCAGTCTCAGTTTTTCTCTCTCTGATGCACTGTGCTGCAGGATTTATTTTATGTGGTGCACACATACCACATAGATGTATTCTCTCATATCTATGCCCAAATTTACTGCTCACAGCTTATCAGAGTGAGCTGAGCTCATGGCATAGATCTACGGTTTGGACCCTGAACATAAAGCCGTAGATCTACAGCACGGACCCTGAAAGGGTTAAATACCATATTCCTGTGCCGAGGATGCCTTCCAGGTCTGACTGGCTAAATTTTAAAAAAAAAAAATGAAACTGTATCCATGGTAATAATGATAATAAAGTTAAGTTAAGCATGAAGCATTACACATAAAAATGTGTTGATGGTTTGTTGTGCAGTTAGTTATGACTGAAGCATCCCTGGCAAACCTGCCACTCAGCTGCTTCAGCTAAAATTCATCACATTTATGTTAAACGACCCTAGTGGGTTTAGTGGCTCTTGTTTTATTATAATAATTTATGCGAAACAGCACTAAGAAACACTCCAGTATACAGACAATTATTCTAGATCTGCTAAATCCCAATCCTGAGCTTCAGAGGAGGCTTTAGTATTGATTATAATAGTAATGAACTTAAAAGGTTCTTACATCCAGAAATGTCAGCTAAATGTTCTTTGCAGAGTTAAATGTTCACTGCTGAACATTGTTCAGCAATGAACAAAGATATAATTCCCTCTGTTCTTTTTAATCGTCACTTAGGGTTTTCAAATTCATAAGTTTATTTAGGTACAAGTACACACAAAGTTAACTAAATTATGCATAGTAACATGTGTAAATTACCTGAAGAGGGTTTCAGGGGTCAATGCCCCTGCTGCCCAGTCTGTGAGCTGATCAACCAGGCTGTTACTGTTTGCCACACGTAAACCAACGTATGAACCACAGCCCGGCTGATCAGGTACTGACTTTCGGTGCCTGTCCAGAGCCTTCTTGAAGATAGCCAGGGGTCTACTGGTAATCCCCCTTATGTATGCTGGGAGGCAGCTGAACAGTCTTGGGGCCCTGACCCTTATTGTATTGTCTGTTATTGTGTTAATGGCTCTCCTGCTGTTCATTGGGGGGATGCTGCATTGCCTGCCAAATCTTTTGCTTTTGTAGGGATTGATTTTCATGTGCAAATTTGGTACTAATCCCTCTACGATTTTCGAAGTGCGTATAATGTATTTTTCCTGCCTGTGTTCTAGGGAGTATAGGTTGAGGAACTTCAAGCATTCCCAGTAACTGAGGTATTTTATCGCACTTATGTGTGCCGTGAAGGTTCTCTGTACATTTTCTAAGTCAGCAATTTCACCTGCCTTGAAAGGTGCTGTTAGTGTGCAGCAATATTCCAACCTAGATAGAACAAGTGACCTGAAGAGTGTCATCATGGGCTTGGCATCCCTAGTTTTGAAGGTTCTCATTATCCATCCTGTCATTTTTCTAGCAGATGCGATTGATACAACGTTATGGTCTTTGAAGGTGAGATCCTCTGACATGATCATTTCCAGGTCTTTTACGTTAGTTTTTCACTCTATTATGTGGTTGGAATTTGTTTTATACTCTGATATAGTTTAAATTTCCTCACGTTTTCCATATTGGAGTGATTGAAATTTCTCATCATTGAACTTCATATTGTTTTCTGCAGCCCATTTAAAGATTTGGTTGATGTCCACCTGGAGTCTTGCAGTGTCTTCAATGGAGGACACTGTCATGCAAATTCGGGTGTCTTCTGCAAAGGAAGACAAGGTGCTGTGGCTTACATTCCTATGTCAGAAATGAAGATGAGGAACAGGATGGGAGCAAGTACTGTGTCCTGTGGAACAGAGCTTTTCACCATAGCCACCGCAGACTTTACTCTGTTTATGACTACTCTTTGTGTTCTATTTGTTAGGAAATTATAGACCCATCTACCAACTTTTCCTGTTATTCCTTTATCATGCATTTTGTGCACTATTACACCATGGTCACATTTGTTAAAGGCTTTTGCAAAGTTTGTGTATACTACATCTGCATTTTGTTTGTCTTCTAGAGTATCCAGGACCTTGTCATAGTGGTCCAGTAGTTGGGACTGACAGGAGCGACATGCTCTAAACCCATGTTCCCCTGGGTTGTGTAACTGATGGGTATCTAGATGGATGGTGATCTTGCATCTTAGAACCCTTTCAAAGATTTTTATGATATGGGACGTTAGCACTGTCAGTCTTCAGTTTTTTTGCTATTGCTTTACTGCCATCTTTGTGGAGTGGGGCTATGTCTGTTGTTATTAGCAACTGTGGCACAACCCCTGTGTCCATGCTCCCTCTCCATAGGATGTTAAAAGCACATGATGGGGGCTTCTTGCAGTTCTTAATGAACATGGGGTTCCATGAGTTTGAGCCTGGGGCAGAGTGCATGGGCATGTCATTTATTGTCTTTTCGAAGTCATTTGGCATCAGGGTAATATCAGATAAGTTCAAGTCTACTAAATTCTTTCTCTCTCATAAATTCATTTAGGTCATCAACCTAAACGAGCTGCAATAAATCCTACTAAACAGCACCCCAATCTATGCAAATTCTATGGCTTTGGTATCTGCCGGCATGGTATATCTTGTAAAACAGGTAGGACATGCATCTTTGACCATCCCAAAAAATACTGCACCCATATGACAACAGGAGAGTGCAACTCCCCTCCCTGTAACTTGTGTCACCCCAAAATGTGTCACTCGTCACTCCATGAAAGAAAGTGCTACAACACATACTGCCAGGCACATCTTCTCAAGGGGACAAAGAAGACACAGACCAGCCAGACTATGGGAAACAAAAGAGGGGAGCCATAACCTCTCCAAAGAAAGAGGTTTTTTAAGGCCAGGAGGAAAAAAAAAAAACTGGAAAGAAATGACAGCAATCTTATACCGACTAAAAACGCTTCTGGAACAGAAGCACAGTCATTGGCCTCCACTCCAGAACAACAGATATTAAATCCAGCGAATAAAACCCCTTTAAATTCTACCTCTATAACGACATTTGTCGCTGCAAACATGCAGCATCTAAAGCCATCAATAAACAACTACAGTGGACCCTCGCCTAACGAACGCATCGCATAACGTTAAATCCGCCTAGAGATACATTTTAATGCAAAAATTTTGCCTCAGCTAGCGCTAAAAAACTCGCTCAACGCAATTCGTTCGAGACGCGTCCACATGTGGCCTGAGCGTGCCTCACTTGTCCCGTGGGTGCCAGTGTTTACAAGCCAGCTACCTCAGTCACATCCAAGCTTACAATCGGAACATTTCATATTATCACAGCGTTTTTAGTGATTGCACCTGCAAAATAAGTCACCATCACAGAGTGCAGGCAACATACACTTTACCTCCATCACAGAGTGCAGGCAACATACACTTCACTTCCATCACACAGTGCAGGCATCATACACTTCACTTCTATCACAGAGCGCAGGCAACATACACTTCACTTCCATCACAGAGTGCAGGCAACATACACTTCACTTCCATCACACAGTGCAGGCATCATACACTTCACTTCTATCACAGAGTGCAGGCAACATACACTTCACTTCCATCACAGAGTGCAGGCAACATACACTTCACTTCCATCACAGAGTGCAGGCATCATACACTTCACTTCCATCACACAGTGCAGGCAACATACACTTCACTTCCATCACACAGTGCAGGCATCATACACTTCACTTCTATCACAGAGTGCAGGCAACATACACTTCACTTCCATCACACAGTGCAGGCATCATACACTTCACTTCTATCACAGAGTGCAGGCAACATACACTTTACGTCCATTACAGAGTGCAGGCATCATACATTTTACCTCCATCACAGAGTGCAGGCATCATACCTGGAATTTACCTGGAGAGAGTTCCGGGGGTCAACGCCCCCGCGGCCTGGTCTGTGACCAGGCCTCCTGGTGGATCAGAGCCTGATCAACCAGGCTGTTACTGCTGGCTTCACGCAAACTAACGTACGAGCCACAGCCCGGCTGGTCAGGTACCGACTTTAGGTGCTTGTCCAGTGCCAGCTTGAAGACTGCCAGGGGTCTATTGGTAATCCCCCTTATGTATGCTGGGAGGCAGTTGAACAGTCTCGGGCCCCTGACACTTATTGTATGATCTCTTAACGTGCTAGTGACACCCCTGCTTTTCATTGGAGGGATGTTGCATCGTCTGCCAAGTCTTTTGCTTTCGTTGTGAGTGATTTTCGTGTGCAAGTTCGGTACTAGCCCCTCTAGGATTTTCCAGGTGTATATAATCATGCATCTCTCCCTCCTGCGTTCCAGGGAGTACAGGTTCAGGAACCTCAAGCGCTCCCAGTAATTGAGGTGTTTTATCTCCGTTATGCGTGCCGTGAAGGTTCTCTGTACATTTTCTAGGTCAGCAATTTCACCTGCCTTGAAAGATGCTGTTAGTGTGCAGCAATATTCCAGCCTAGATAGAACAAACGACCTGAAGAGTGTCATCATAGGCTTGGCATCCCTAGTTTTGAAGGTTCTCATTATCCATCCTGTCATTTTTCTAGCAGCTGCGACTGATACAATGTTATGGTCCTTGAAGGTGAAATCCTCCGACATGATCACTCCCAGGTCTTTGACATTGGTGTTTCACTCTATTTTGTGGCCATAATTAGTTTTGTACTCTGATGAATTTTTAATTTCCTCGTGTTTACCATATCTGAGTATTTGAAATTTCTCATCGTTGAACTTCACATTGTTTTCTGCAGCCCACTGAAAGATTTGGTTGATGTCCGCCTGGAGCCTTGCAATGTCTGCAATACTTCACCTCTACAGAGTGCAGGCATCATACACTTTACCTCCATCACACAGTGCAGGTATCATACACTTTACCTCCATCACACAGTACAGGCATCATACACTTTACCTCCATCAGACAGTGCAGGCATCATACACTTTACCTCCATCACACAGTGCAGGCATCATACACTTTACCTCCATCACACAATGCAGGCATCATACACTTCACCTCCATCACACAGTGCAGGCATCATACACTTTACCTCCATCAGACAGTGCAGGCATCATACACTTTACCTCCATCACACAGTGCAGGCATCATACACTTTACCTCCATCAGACAGTGCAGGCATCATACACTTTACCTCCATCACAGAGTGTAGGCAACATACACTTCACTTCCATCACACAGCGCAGACATCATACCTGAAGTTTACCTGGAGAGAGTTCCGGGGGTCAACGCCCCCACGGCCCGGTCTGTGACCAGGCCTGGTGGATCAGAGCCTGATCAACCAGGCTGTTACTGCTGGCTGCATGCAAACTAACGTACGAGCCACAGCCCGGCTGGTCAGGTACCGACTTTAGGTGCTTGTCCAGTGCCAGCTTGAAGACTGTCAGGGGTCTATTGGTAATCCCCTTTATGTATGCTGGGAGGCAGTTGAACAGTCTCGGGCCCCTGACACTTATTGTATGGTCTTTTAACGTGCTAGTGACACCCCTGCTTTTCATTGTGGGGATGTTGCATCGTATGCAGGGCCAGATTAAGAAGTCTCCGGGCCCTAGGCTATTCAGATTGGCGGGGCCCCTTTGAGTTACGGGTAAGCGAAGCGACCCCTTCCTGCTTGGGGGGGGGGGGTCGGTGTGAGCCTGTTTAAGGTCTAATTAAATACATTCTGGCTATTTAGATTAAATTTAATAGGGAAAGTACATCAAGACAACCAAAACCATTTACCAACAGCCATTATAACTATCTTGTTATATCATGTATTTTAAAGAGAATAAACTCAAGACAGCATAGTATTACTAGATTAGGCTATTAAAGTAGTGACATCATGTACCTATTATATTCAGCATAACCACTACAGCACTGTTATTCCCTTTATAAATCACTGACCATTATTGTTATCATTGCATCATGCATAAGACTATCAAATCATATAAACTCAAGAAAGTAAAGAATTGTTTATATTCACAGGCACTTCTTAAATAAACTTTTTTCTGGATTTCATATTGGCAAAATCATCAATTATATTCTGAAAATCAATATTTCTTGTTAGATCAGACTCAATGGTCAATAAGGCTAGGTTACACAATTTGTCTTGACTCATTGTTGAACGGAGCTGGTTTTTCACTCTTTTCAAAACAGAAAATGAACGTTCTCCTTCACAGTTAGTAGCTGGAAGTGTTAGGTAAAGGCGATACACCATGTCAACATTAGGGAAGGTTTCTGAGATACCTGCATTTCTTAAATGTTTCAAAGCAGCTGAGGGCGCACATTTTTCAGGTGGAGCTTTAATCTGATTCATATACCCAGAAAAATTAACTATTTCTTCAACAAATGTGTCCTGAACATCTGCTGAAAGTTGTTGTTGCAACTTTAATGCAGCTTCTCTCAATTCTGCATCTGGCATAGTAGTAATTTTGAACAGAAATCCAAACTTGTCATTGAGATTCTGGTAGATTTCTTTTCTTTTCACCAATTCTGTAATCATTGAATCCAGAATGACGAAGTATGTAGCTGTCTTACATTTCTGCCTTGGTAGCAACACAATTTCATTGTCTGGCTCTTCAAAATTGCGTTTCCTCTTCCTTGACCGCTGATGATCAGCCCGGTAACTGCAGTCTTTCACCAGCAGTTTAGCTTTCTTTTCAAACATTTCAAAAGCTTCATCATTGCAAAGTGAGCTTACAAATTCCACTAAGCCGGCATAGAGGTTAGCACAAGTAGCCATTTCAACTTCAGTTTTCTGAAGTGTCTTGTTCCTGGCATTTAACCGTTCCAGTATACAGTCCCAAAGCACACAGAGTAAGGCCAATTCAAAATCTTCCAATTTTGATGCTAAGCTGGCTGCTTCGCTTCTTGTAGTTGCTGTCTGGTCTTCATCCTCTGCTATTTGGATCAAAGCAGAATGTATTTCAGCAAAGCTGTCTTTCAAAGCATGTGTTGCATCATGCTGCGCTGACCACCTTGTTGTTGATAATGATTTGATGACATCTCCATGAATGGTTGACTTGAGTATACTCCACCGATGCGTTGAAGCATCTAAAAATTCAAAACGTTACCAGAAAGGAGTTACATACAGAACTTTTACCATACATTAGGTTAGTGATTTGGGCTACGAATATTTTACTAATTCATCCTCCTTGATCTCCAATTTACTTAAACAGAAATCATACTGAGTCCAAGAACAATGCACAATGATATTTATATTACCATTTTCATAACTAAACTAATCATTATGTTTTGCATGATATATGGCCTACCACCATAGATAAGGACATGAGAATTAAAGAATGCAGGAACAATTTTCAGTTTCACCCAACCAACGATTTTCTGACGTGGCTTATGTGTTTCTGGGGAAATATGTAGTAAATTAATTGATGTTCTACATCACTTCCGTCGCAACTTGAAAACTACGCATTTGCGACGGAAGTGATGTAGAACTTCAATCAACTGAGATCTGTTATTGAAATGATAAAGACTTAAAGACAGGACAAAGTGCTCTTAAAACCTACAAACGGAAGTCAGTTTGCGTTTTTAGGTTTTTCTTTTTAGTATTTTTACCACAAATGCGTCTTTACTGGTCCATGCATCTTTACTAGTCAAGTAACCCTATCAGGTACCTCCCTTAACATTTAGAGGCGAAAACAAACATTTATCCATACACATCAATGTCTATCAACAACACTTCAGTTAATCTGTCACAGTACAAGTCTAGATAACGTGTAATTACTACAGAAAATTGGAGAGGAATCTCCCATACTCACCCATTAGCGGGAAAACACAGCTGTTCTGATGTAAACAAAGGCGTGTTGAGTGTTGCCATCTATGGTTAGGTTTACTTATTTTTATTTTATTTCATTATTTATTTTTCTTTTGATTAATTTTTAAAAATCAATTTTACTCTCCAAACACTTGAACTTTTTAGGTAGGGACCCCTTTGCACTTGCACCATGTGCGCAGTCTTGGATGAGCCCCTGAACCCCTTGGACTGCGGGGCCCCCAAATGCGCGGGGCCCTAGGCAAATGCCTAGTTTGCCTATGTGGTAATCTAGCCCTGATCGTATACCAAATCTTTTGCTTTCGTAGTGAGTGATTTTCGTGTGCAAGTTCGGTACTAGTCCCTCTAGGATTTTCCAGGTGTATATAATCATGTATCTCTCCCACCTGCATTCCAGGGAATACAGGTTCAGGAACCTCAAGCGCTCCCAGTAATTGAGGTGTTTTATCTCCGTTATGCGTGCCGTGAAGGTTCTCTGTACATTTTCTAGGTCAGTAATTTCACCTGCCTTCAAAGGTGCTGTTAGTGTGCAGCAATATTCCAGCCTAGATAGAACAAGTGATCTGAAGAGTCTCATCATGGGCTTGGCATCCCTAGTTTTGAAGGTTCTCATTATCCATCCTGTCATTTTTTTAGCAGCTGCGATTAATACAATGTTTAACTGGAGTTTACCTGGAGAGAGTTCCGGGGGTCAACGCCCCTGCGGCCCGGTCTGTGACCAGGCCTCCTGGTGGATCAGAACCTGATCAACCAGGCTATTACTGCTGGCTGCACGCAAACCAACGTACGAGCCACAGCCCGGCTGGTCAGGAACCAACTTTAGGTGCATGTCCAGTGCCAGCTTGAAGACTGCCAGGGGTCTGTTGGTAATCCCCCTTATGTATGCTGGGAGGCAGTTGAACAGTCTCGGGCCCCTGACACTTATTGTATGGTCCCTTAACGTGCTAGTGACACCCCTGCTTTTCATTGGGGGGATGTTGCATCGTCTGCCAAGTCTTTTGCTTTCGTAGTGAGTGATTTTCGTGTGCAAGTTCGATACTAGTCCCTCTAGGATTTTCCAGATGTATATAATCATGTATCTCTCCCGCCTGCGTTCCAGGGAATACAGGTTCAGGAACCTCAAGTGCTCCCAGTAATTGAGGTGTTTTATCTCCGTTATGCGCACCGTGAAGGTTCTCTGTTCATTTTCTAGGTCAGCAATTTCTCCTGCCTTGAAAGGTGCTGTTAGTGTGCAGCAATATTCCAGCCTAGACAGAACAAGTGACCTGAAGAGTGTCATCATGGGCTTGGCATCCCTAGTTTTGAAGGTTCTCATTATCCATCCTGTCATTTTTCTAGCAGATGCGATTGATACAATGTTATGGTCCTTGAAGGTGAGATCCTCCGACATGATCACTCCCAGGTCTTTGACGTTGGTGTTTCGCTCTATTTTGTGGCCAGAATTTGTTTTGTACTCTGATGAAGATTTAATTTCCTTGTGTTTACCATATCTGAGTAATTGAAATTTCTCATCGTTGAACTTCATATTGTTTTCTGCAGCCCACTGAAAGATTTGGTTGATGTCCGCCTGGAGCCTTGCAGTGTCTGCAGTGGAAGACTTTGTCATGCAGATTCGGGTGTCATCTGCAAAGGAAGACACGGTGCTATGGCTGACATCCTTGTCTATGTCAGATATGAGGATGAGGAATAAGATGGGAGCGAGCACTGTGCCTTGTGGAACAGAGCTTTTCACCGTAGCTGCCTCGGACTTTGTTGACTACTACTCTCTGTGTTCTGTTAGTGAGGAAATTATAGATCCATTGACCGACTTTTCCTGTTATTCCTTTAGCACGCATTTTGTGCGCTATCACGCCATGGTCACACTTGTCGAAGGCTTTTGCAAAGTCTGCATATATTACATCTGCATTCCTTTTGTCTTCTAGTGCATCTAGGACATTGTCGTAGTGATCCAATAGTTGAGACAGACAGGAGCGACCTGCTCTAAACCCATGTTGCCCTGGGTTGTGTAACTGATGGGTTTCTAGATGGGTGGTGATCTTGCTTCTTAGGACCCTTTCAAAGATTTTATGATATGGGATGTTAGTGCTATCGGTCTGTAGTTCTTTGATATTGCTTTACTGCCCCCTTTGTGGAGTGGGGCTATGTCTGTCGTTTTTAGTAACTGTGGGACGACCCCCGTGTCCATGCTCCCTCTCCATAGGATGTTACAAGCACGTGATACGGGCTTCTTGCAGTTCTTGATGAACACGGAGCTCCATGAGTCTGGTCCTGGGGCAGAGTGCATGGGCATGTCATTTATCGCCTGTTCGAAGACATTTGGCGTTAGGATAACATCAGATAGGTCTTTGACGTTGGTGTTTCGCTCTATTTTGTGGCCAGAATTAGTTCTGTACTCTGATGAAGTTTTAATTTCCTCGTGTTTACCATATCTGAGTAATTGAAATTTCTCATCGTTGAACTTCATATTGTTTTCTGCAGCCCACTGAAAGATTTGGTTGATGTCCGCCTGGAGCCTTGCAATGTCTGCAATACTTCACCTCCATCACAGAGTGCAGGCATCATACACTTTACCTCCATCACACAGTGCAGGCATCATACACTTCACTTCCATCACACAGTGCAGGCATCATACACTTTACCTCCATCACACAGTGCAGGCATCATGCACTTCACCTCCATCACAGAGTGCAGGCATCATACACTTCTCCTGCATCACAGAGTGCAGGCATCATACACTTCTCCTCCATCACAGAGTGCAGGCATCATACACTTCTCCTCCATCACACAGTGCAGGCATCATACACTTCTCCTCCATCAAAGAGTGCAGGCATCATACACTTCCTCCATCACACAGTGCAGGCATCATACACTTCTCCTCCATCACACAGTGCAGGCATCATACACTTCTCCTCCATCACACAGTGCAGGCATCATACACTTCTCCTCCATCACACAGTGCAGGCATCATACACTTCTCCTCCAGGCTGACAGGTTTCCCTAACTGGTTACCATAATATTGGACACCATAATTACAGGAAAAGTCGGTCGATGGATCTATAATTTCCTCACTAACAGAACACAGAGAGTCGTCGTCAACAGAGTAAAGTCCGAGGCAGCTACGGTGAAAAGCTCTGTTCCACAAGGCACAGTACTCGCTCCCATCTTGTTCCTCATCCTCATATCCGACATAGACAAGGATGTCAGCCACAGCACCGTGTCTTCCTTTGCAGATTACACCCGAATCTGCATGACAGTGTCTTCCATTGCAGACACTGCAAGGCTCCAGGCGGACATCAACCAAATCTTTCAGTGGGCTGCAGAAAACAATATGAAGTTCAACGATGAGAAATTTCAATTACTCAGATATGGTAAACACGAGGAAATTAAATCTTCATCAGAGTATAAAACAAATTCTGGCCACAAAATAGAGCGAAACACCAACGTCAAAGACCTGGGAGTGATCATGTCGGAGGATCTCACCTTCAAGGACCATAACATTGTATCAATCGCATCTGCTAGAAAAATGACAGGATGGATAATGAGAACCTTCAAAACTAGGGAGGCCAAGCCCATGATGACACTCTTCAGGTCACTTGTTCTATCTAGGCTGGAATATTGCTGCACACTAACAGCACCTTTCAAGGCAGGTGAAATTGCCGACCTAGAAAATGTACAGAGAACCTTCGTGGCGTGCATAACGGAGATAAAACACCTCAGTTACTGGGAGCGCTTGAGGTTCCTGAACCTGTATTCCCTGGAACGCAGGAGGGAGAGATACATTATTATATACACCTGGAAAATCCTAGAGGGACTAGTACCGAACTTGCACACGAAAATCACTCACTACGAAAGCAAAAGACTTGGCAGACGATGCAACATCCCCCCAATGAAAAGCAGGGGTGTCACTAGCACGTTAAGAGACCATACAATAAGTGTCAGGGGCCCGAGACTGTTCAACTGCCTCCCAGCACACATAAGGGGGATTACCAACAGACCCCTGGCAGTCTTCAAGCTGGCACTGGACAAGCACCTAAAGTCAGTTCCTGATCAGCCGGGCTGTGGCTCGTACGTTGGTTTGCGTGCAGCCAGCAGCAACAGCCTGGTTGATCAGGCTCTGATCCACCAGGAGGCCTGGTCACAGACCGGGCCGCAGGGGCGTTGACCCCCGGAACTCTTTCCAGGTAAACTCCAGGCACTATGGATCTTAGAACCCATTTTTAACATATGGTAAATTGTTGTTAATATGAGAGTTTTGAATGTTATATTATACACTTAAAATTTAAAATAAGTCTTTTAATTAATCACAGAATATTGGTTTTAAAGAAGATATATAATATATAGCATCCCATTTATTGCAATTAATCAGAAAATAGAATATAAAACCAAAGCTCCATACTTAACCCAGAATATAAAATGAAGAAAAATTACATATATATTTAGGAGATATTCTCCCATACAACTGTATCAACTTGTTTCATCATTAAACTGAAGAGGTAAACTACAAGAAGTACTTAATAGTTCAGTGTCTCTTATGTAATTGAAGATGCGTCTAATCTTGAGTGCCGTATCCTTCCATTGTTGACTCTGGAGGCTCATTCCACATATAATAACTCTACTTCCAAGTGTTTCTACCCATGAGTAAGTTCTCTCTTCTTGTATAAACTCTCACATCTCTACTAAACAACTATTCCATATTTGATCTTTCATTTGTAAACATTGTAAAAATACTAATTAAAAACTGAACAATACTTAATAAAATACGATTATTAATATTAAATCAATTTGACTTTGGTGTGGAATATTTTGTTTGTTGTTTACCCTAGAGATCCAAATTGGTCTGGCAGTACAGGCTTACATGAACGACCAAGTCGGCAGTCAGAGCAGCACTTCTGGTCGGGGGGACACTCACCGTCACTCACACACCTCTGTCGGCAAGCAAACTCAATACAAGTTTTTGAACAAGAAAGGTAATGTATGTAAAAAATACTACTATATGCGTAGCAAGTCATTTATGACAAATACTTTCATTATCTTAGATTACACATGTAATGAAGTCTTACCGGCGTAATGAATACTGTGTTTCGACACAGTGCTAGTGGACACCTGCCACGGTGAACTGTGGACATATAATGTTATTATTATTAGTTCAGTCATGTTTATTTTAGGAGTACAAGATGCATAACAACTATCATACATACCCATCCTGTGGGTGGTAGTCACCCCATACCCATCCTGTGGGTGGTAGTCACCCCATACCCATCCTGTGGGTGGTAGTCACCCCATACCCATCCTGTGGGTGGTAGTCACCCTATACCCATCCTGTGGGTGGTAGTCACCCCATACCCATCCTGTGGGTGGTAGTCACCCCATACCCATCTGTGGGTGGTAGTCACCCCATACCCATCCTGTGGGTGGTAGTCACCCCATACCCATCCTGTGGGTGGTAGTCACCCCATACCCATCCTGTGGGTGGTAGTCACCCATACCCATCCTGTGGGTGGTAGTCACCCCATACCCATCCTGTGGGTGGTAGTCACCCCATACCCATCCTGTGGGTGGTAGTCACCCCATACCCATCCTGTGGGTGGTAGTCACCCCATACCCATCCTGTGGGTGGTAGTCACCCCATACCTATCCTGTGGGTGGTAGTCACCCCATACCCATCCTGTGGGTGGTAGTCACCCCATACCCATCCTGTGGGTGGTAGTCACCCCATACCCATCCTGTGGGTGGTAGTCAAAAGATTACAGAGGTACATAACTTTGGGGTTCAAGAACTGGACCCCAAAGTTAGGATAGTTGATCAAGTTACAAAGTTATGATAGCTGATCAAGTTACAAAGTTAGGATAGCTGATCAAGTTACAAAGTTATGATAGCTGATCAAGTTACAAAGTTAGGATAGCTGATCGAGTTACAAAGTTATGATAGTTGACCAAGTTACAAAGTTAGGATAGCTGATCAAGTTACAAAGTTAGGATAGCTGATCAAGTTACAAAGTTAGGATAGTTGATCAAGTTACAAAGTTAGGATAGCTGATCAAGTTACAAAGTTAGGATAGTTGATCAAGTTACAAAGTTATGATAGCTGATCAAGTTACAAAGTTAGGATAGCTGATCAAGTTACAAAGTTAGGATAGCTGATCAAGTTACAAAGTTAGGATAGCTGATCAAGTTACAAAGTTAGGATAGCTGATCAAGTTACAAAGTTAGGATAGTTGATCAAGTTACAGAGGTAGTCAGTAACGTTGACAATATTACGATCGTTAATCCTGTAACATTTCCTTTTAAATTCCTTCAGGAACTTCGGATTAAAAATCTTATCCCGAATTAATTAATATTAAACAACGGAAATAAATCCTGGCACAGGGAATACGGATTATTATTATTAAAGATTCGCCGGTATTGTCCCGGCCCGGGCCTTTTCCAAGTGGTGGCCCGGGCCTTTTCCAAGTGGTGGCCCGGCCTTTTCCAAGTGGTGGCCCGGCCTTGACTCCCTCTTTAGGGAGTGTCTGAGACCTAAGTCTCCCATGGAAGGAGGCACAAGCACCTTCTCATCTTTGGGACCAACTGTCCCTAGGCCTAGCCACAAGCTAGGCCTCTCTGGTCTGCCATCCCCGCCACAAGGGGGCTAATGGAAATGACAGTCTTGTGAGCTAAAGGCTCGGGCACGGGCACCTACCCTACCCTAGAAGGGCTGGGCATGGTGTCGATGGGGAATACGGATATTTAGTAATTGTGTTGTACGAATGTGCACGAAATTATTACTAATGTTCCAAGATGACTATAAAAAATTATGTAAATGTGAGTTAGCTGTAAGTTGTGACTTTGATGGAATGGAAGTGTTTATGTGAGGCACTTATTGGTAATATGTGAGACACTTATTGGTAATATGTGAGACACTTATTGGTAATATGTGAGACACTTATTGGTAATATGTGAGACACTTATTGGTAATATGTGAGGCACTTATTGGTAATATGTGAGACACTTATTGGTAATATGTGAGACACTTATTGGTAATATGTGAAACACTTATTGGTAATATGTGAGACACTTATTGGTAATATGTGAGACACTTATTGGTAATATGTGAGACACTTATTGGTAATATGTGAGACACTTATTGGTAATATGTGAGACACTTATTGGTAATATGTGAGACACTTATTGGTAATATGTGAGACACTTATTGGTAATATGTGAGACACTTATTGGTAATATGTGAGACACTTATTGGTAATATGTGAGACACTTATTGGTAATATGTGAGACACTTATTGGTAATATGTGAGACACTTATTGGTAATATGTGAGACACTTATTGGTAATATGTGAGACACTTATTGGTAATATGTGAGACACTTATTGGTAATATGTGAGACACTTATTGGTAATATGTGAGACACTTATTGGTAATATGTGAGACACTTATTGGTAATATGTGAGACACTTATTGGTAATATGTGAGACACTTATTGGTAATATGTGAGACACTTATTGGTAATATGTGAGACACTTATTGGTAATATGTGAGACACTTATTGGTAATATGTGAGACACTTATTGGTAATATGTGAGACACTTATTGGTAATATGTGAGACACTTATTGGTAATATGTGAGACACTTATTGGTAATATGTGAGACACTTATTGGTAATATGTGAGACACTTATTGGTAATATGTGAGACACTTATTGGTAATATGTGAGACACTTATTGGTAATATGTGAGACACTTATTGGTAATATGTGAGACACTTATTGGTAATATGTGAGACACTTATTGGTAATATATCACAGAAATAACGAAACAATTATGCTGACGTTAAAAGAAATTATGGAGGTTGTTATTTTGGAATTGTGTAATTGATAAAGAAAGTGGAATTGTGTACTTGATAAAGAAAGTGGAATTGTGTACTTGATAAAGTGGAATTGTGTACTTGATAAAGAAAGTGGAATTGTGTACTTGATAAAGAAAGTGGAACTGTGTACTTGATAAAGTGGAATTGTGTACTTGATAAAGAAAGTGGAACTGTGTACTTGATAAAGTGGAATTGTGTACTTGATAAAGAAAGTAGAATTGTGTACTTGATAAAGAAAGTAGAATTGTGTACTTGATAAAGAAAGTAGAATTGTGTATTTGATAAAGAAAGTGGAATTGTGTACTTGATGAAGAAAGTGGAATTGTGTACTTCATAAAGAAAGTGGAATTGTGTACTTGATAAAGAAAGTAGAATTGTGTACTTGATAAAGAAAGTGGAATTGTATAATTGATAAAGAAAGTAGAATTGTGTACTTGATAAAGAAAGTGGAATTATTTATTTTTTTTATTATCACATCCCCCCAATGAAAAGCAGGGGTGTCACTAGCACGTTAAGAGACCATACAATAAGTGTCAGGGGCCCGAGACTGTTCAACTGCCTCCCAGCATACATAAGGGGGATTACCAACAGACCCCTGGCAGTCTTCAAGCTGGCACTGGACAAGCACCTAAAGTCGGCTCCTGATCAGCCGGGCTGTGGCTCGTACGTTGGTTTGCGTGCAGCCAGCAGTAACAGCCTGGTTGATCAGGCTCTGATCCACCAGGAGGCCTGGTCACAGACCGGGCCGCGGGGGCGTTGACCCCCGGAACTCTCTCCAGGTAACCTCCAGGTAAACACTGGCCGATTCCCACCAAGGCAGGGTGGCCCGAAAAAGAAAAACTTTCACCGTCATTCACTCCATCACTGTCTTGCCAGAAGGGTGCTTTACACTACAGTTTTTAAACTGCAACATTAACACCCCTCCTTCAGAGTGCAGGCACTGTACTTCCCATCTCCAGGACTCAAGTCCGGCCTGCCGGTTTCCCTGAACCCCTTCATAAATGTTACTTTGCTCACACTCCAACAGCACGTCAAGTATTAAAAACCATTTGTCTCCATTCACTCCTATTAAACACGCTCATGCATGCCTGCTGGAAGTCCAACCCCCTCGCACACAAAACCTCCTTTACCCCTCCCTCCAACCTTTCCTAGGCCGACCCCTACCCCGCCTTCCTTCCACTACAGACTGATACACTCTTGAAGTTATTCTGTTTCGCTCCATTCTCTCTACATGTCCGAACCACCTCAACAACCCTTCCTCAGCCCTCTGGACAACAGTTTTGGTAATCTCGCACCTCCTCCTTACTTCCAAACTACGAATTCTCTGCATTATATTCACACCACACATTGCTCTCAGACATGACATCTCCACTGCCTCCAGCCTTCTCCTCGCTGCAACATTCATCACCCATGCTTCACACCCATATAAGAGCGTTGGTAAAACTATACTCTCATACATTCCCCTCTTTGCTCCAAGGACAAAGTTCTTTGTCTCCACAGACTCCTAAGTGCACCACTCACCCTTTTCCCCTCATCAATTCTATGATTCACCTCATCCTTCATAGACCCATCCGCTGACACGTCTACTCCCAAATATCTGAATACATTCACCTCCTCCATACTCTCTCCCTCCAATCTGATATCCAATCTTTCATCACCTAATCTTTTTGTTATCCTCATAACCTTACTCTTTCCTGTATTCACTTTCAATTTTCTTCTTTTGCACACCCTACCAAATTCATCCACCAATCTCTGCAACTTCTCTTCAGAATCTCCCAAGAGCACAGTGTCATCAGCAAAGAGCAACTGTGACAACTCCCACTTTATGTGTGATTCTTTATCTTTTAACTCCACGCCTCTTGCCAAGACCCTCGTATTTACTTCTCTTACAACCCCATCTATAAATATATTAAACAACCACGGTGACATCACACATCCTTTTCTAAGGCCTACTTTTACTGGGAAATAATTTCTGTCTTTCCTACATACTCTAACTTGAGCCTCACTATCCTCGTAAAAACTCTTCACTGCTTTCAGTAACCTACCTCCTACACCATACACCTGCAACATCTGCCACATTGCCCCCCAATCCACCCTGTCATACGCCTTTTCCAAATCCATAAATGCCACAAAGACCTCTTTAGCCTTATCTAAATACTGTTCACTTATATGTTTCACTGTAAACGCCTGGTCCACACACCCCCTACCTTTCCTAAAGCCTCCTTGTTCATCTGCTATCCTATTCTCCGTCTTACTTTTAATTCTTTCAATAATAACTCTACCATACACTTTACCAGGTATACTCAGCAGACTTATCCCCCTATAATTTTTGCACTCTCTTTTATCCCCTTTGCCTTTATACAAAGGAACTATGCATGCTCTCTGCCAATCCCTAGGTACCTTACCCTCTTCCATACATTTATTAAATAATTGCACCAACCACTCCATAAAGAAAGTAGAATTGTGTAATTGATAAAGAAAGAAGAACTGTGTACTTGATAAAGAAAGTAGAATTGTGTACTTGATAAAGAAAGTGGAATTGTGTACTTGATAAACAAACTGGAATTGTGTACTTGATAAAGAAAGTAGAATTGTGTCCTTGATAAAGAAAGTGGAATTGTGTCCTTGATAAAGAAAGTGGAATTGTGCCCTTGATAAAGAAAGTGGAATTGTGTCCTTGATAAAGAAAGTGTAATTGTGTCCTTGATAAAGAAAGTGGAATTGTGTACTTGATAAACAAACTGGAATTGTGTACTTGATAAAGAAAGTGGAATTGTGTCCTTGATAAAGAAAGTGGAATTGTGTACTTGATAAACAAACTGGAATTGTGTACTTGATAAAGAAAGTTGAATTGTGTCCTTGATAAAGAAAGTGGAATTGTGTCCTTGATAAACAAACTGGAATTGTGTACTTGATAAAGAAAGTTGAATTGTGTCCTTGATAAAGAAAGTGGAATTGTGTCCTTGATAAAGAAAGTGGAATTGTGTCCTTGATAAAGAAAGTGTAATTGTGTCCTTGATAAAGAAAGTGGAATTGTGTACTTGATAAAGAAAGTGGAATTGTGTCCTTGACAAAGAAAGTGGAATTGTGTACTTGATAAACAAACTGGAATTGTGTACTTGATAAAGAAAGTGGAATTGTGTCCTTGATAAAGAAAGTGGAATTGTGTCCTTGATAAAGAAAGTGGAATTGTGTCCTTGATAAAGAAAGTGTAATTGTGTCCTTGATAAAGAAAGTGGAATTGTGTACTTGATAAAGAAAGTGGAATTGTGTCCTTGATAAAGAAAGTGGAATTGTTTTCCTTGATAAAGAAAGTGGAATTGTGTCATTGATAAGAAAGTGGAATTGTGTCCTGATAAAGAAAAGTGTAATTGTGTCCTTGATAAAGAAAGTGGAATTGTGTACTTGATAAAGAAAGTGGAATTGTGTCCTTGATAAAGAAAGTGGAATTGTGTCCTTGATAAAGAAAGTGTAATTGTGTCCTTGATAAAGAAAGTGTAATTGTGTCCTTGATAAAGAAAGTGGAATTGTGTACTTGATAAAGAAAGTGGAACTGGAAAATAATGGTAATTATGCGTTTACTCACATAAAAGTGAAATATTGCAGTTGACAAACTTAATCAAAGAAATTTCCCTTAACGACTATAAGTGTTTTTATTCGAGGATATTTATACCTGAAGTATACCTGGAGGGCATTCTGAGGGGTCAACGCCCCGCAGCCAGGTCTATGACCAGGCTACCTGATGGAGTAGGGCCTGATCAACCTGGCTATTACTGCAGGTCGCACACAGACGAACGAACCACAGCTGGTCTGGTCAGGTACTGACTTTAAGTGCCTGTCCAGATCCCTCTTGAAGATAGCCAGGGGTCTTGAAGACAGCCAGAGGTCTTGAAGACAGCCAGGGGTCTTGAAGACAGTTAGGGGTCTTGAAGACAGTTAGGGGTCTTGAAGACAGCCAGGGGTCTTGAAGACAGCCAGGGGTCTTGACGACAGCCAGGGGTCTTGAAGACAGTTAGGGGTCTTGAAGACAGCCAGGGGTCTTGAAGACAGCCAGGGGTCTTGAAGACAGCCAGGGGTCTTGAAGACAGCCAGGGGTCTTGAAGACAGTTAGGGGTCTTAAAGACAGCCAGGGGTCTTGAAGACAGCCAGGGGTCTTGAAGACAGCCAGGTGTCTTGAAGACAGCCAGGGATCTTGAAGACAGCCAGGGGTTTACCTGGAGAGGTTACCTGGGTCTTGAAGACAGCCAGGGGTCTTGAAGACAGTTAGGTGTCTTGAAGACAGTTAGGGGTCTTGAAGACAGTTAGGGGTCTTGAAGACAATCAGGGGTCTTGACAGGGGTATCGAAGACAGTTAGGGGTCTTGAAGACAGTTAGGGGTCTTGAAGACAGTCAGGAGTCTTGAAGAGAGCCAGGGGTCTTGACAGGGGTCTCGAAGACAGTTAGGGGTCTTGAAAACAGTCAGGGGTCTTGAAGACAACCAGGGGTCTTGAAGACAGGGGACTCGAAGACAGGGGTCTTGAAGACAGTCAAGGGTCTTGAAGACAGCCAGGGATCTTGAAGATAGCCAGGGGTCTTGAAGACAGCCAGGGGTCTTGAAGACAGTTAGGGGTCTTGAAGACAGTTAGGGGTCTTAAAGACAGCCAGGGGTCTTGAAGACAGCCAGGGGTCTTGAAGACAGCCAGGTGTCTTGAAGACAGCCAGGGATCTTGAAGACAGCCAGGGGTTTACCTGGAGAGGTTACCTGGGTCTTGAAGACAGCCAGGGGTCTTGAAGACAGTTAGGTGTCTTGAAGACAGTTAGGGGTCTTGAAGACAGTTAGGGGTCTTGAAGACAATCAGGGGTCTTGACAGGGGTATCGAAGACAGTTAGGGGTCTTGAAGACAGTTAGGGGTCTTGAAGACAGTCAGGAGTCTTGAAGAGAGCCAGGGGTCTTGACAGGGGTCTCGAAGACAGTTAGGGGTCTTGAAAACAGTCAGGGGTCTTGAAGACAGCCAGGGGTCTTGAAGACAGGGGACTCGAAGACAGGGGTCTTGAAGACAGTCAAGGGTCTTGAAGACAGCCAGGGGCCTTGAAGACAGCCAGAGGTCTTGAAGACAGCCATGGGTCTTGAAGATAGCCAGGGGTCTTGAAGACAGTCAGGGGTCTTGAAGACAGTCAGGGGTCTTGAAGACAGCCAGGGGTCTTGAAGACAGTTAGGGGTCTTGAAGAGAGGGGTCTTGAAGACAGCCAGGGGTCTTGAAGACAGCCAGGGGTCTTGAAGACAGGGGTCTTGAAGGCAGTCATAGGTCTTGAAGACAAGGGTCTTGAAGACAATCTTGAAGACAGGGGTCTTGAAGACAGGGGTCTTGAAGGCAGTCAGGGGACTTGAAGACAGGGGTCTTGAAGACAGTCAGGGGTCTTGAAGACAGCCAGGGGTCTTGAAGACAGCCAGGGGTCTTGAAGACAGTCAGGGGTCTTGAAGACAGGGGTCTTGAAGACAGGGGTCTTGAAGGCAGTCATAGGTCTTGAAGACAGGGGTCTTGAAGACAGGGGTCTTGAAGACAGGGGTCTTGAAGGCAGTCAGGGGTCTTGAAGACAGGGGTCTTGAAGACAGGGGTCTTGAAGACAGTCAGGGGTCTTGAAGACAGCCAGGGGTCTTGAAGGCAGCCAGGGGTTTTGAAGACAGTTAGGGGTCTTGAAGACAGTAAGGGGTTTTGAAGAAAGCCAGGAGTCTTGAGGACAGCCAGGGGTCTTGAAGACAGCCAGGGGTCTTGAAGACAGCTAGGGGTCTTGAAGACAATCAGGGGTCTTGAAGACAGGGGTCTTGAAGACACTCAGGGGTCTTGACAGCCAGGGGTCTTGAAGACAGTCAGGGGTCTTGAAGACAGTAAGGGGTCTTGAAGACAGGGGTCTTGAAGACATGGGTCTTAAAGATAGGGGTCTTGAAGACAGGGGTCTTGAAGACAGGGGTCTTGAAGACAGTCAGGGGTCTTGAAGACAGTAAGGGGTTTTGAAGACAGTCAGGGGTCTTGAAGACAGGGGTCTTGAAGATAGGGGTCTTGAAGACAGGGGTCTTGAAGACAGTCAGGGGTCTTGAAGACAGTAAGGGGTTTTGAAGACAGTCAGGGGTCTTGAAGACAGGGGTCTTGAAGATAGGTGTCTTGAAGACAGGGGTCTTGAAGACAGTCAGGTGTCTTGAAGACAGGGGTCTTGAAGACGGTCAGGGATCTTGAAGACAGTTAGGGGTCTTGAAGAGAGGGGTCTTGAAGACAGCCAGGGGTCTTGAAGACAGCCAGAGGTCTTGAAGACAGGGGTCTTGAAGACAGTAAGAGGTCTTGAAGACAGCCAGGAGTCTTGAAGACAGCAAGGGGTCTTGAAGGCAGTCAGGGGTCTTGAAGAGAGCGGTCTTGAAGACAGCCAGGGGTCTTGAAGACAGGGGTCTTGAAGGCAGTCAGGGGTCTTGAAGACACCAGGGGTCTTGAAGACAGGGGTCTTGAAGACAGCCAGGGGTCTTGAAGACAGTTAGGGGTCTTGAAGACAGTAAGGGGTCTTGAAGAAAGCCAGGAGTCTTGAAGACAGCCAGGGGTCTTGAAGGCAGTCAGGGGTCTTGAAGACAGGGTCTTGAAGACACTCATGGGTCTTGACAGCCAGGGGTCTTGAAGACAGTCAGTGGTCTTGACAGTAAGGGGTCTTGAAGACAGTCAGGGGCCTTGAAGACAGGGGTCTTAAAGACAGGGGTCTTGAAGATAGGGGTCTTGAAGACAGGGGTCTTGAAGACAGGGGTCTTGAAGACAGTCAGGGGCCTTGAAGACAGGGGTCTTAAAGACAGGGGTCTTGAAGATAGGGGTCTTGAAGACAGGGGTCTTGAAGACAGCCAGGGATCTTGAAGATAGCCAGGGGTCTTGAAGACAGCCAGGGGTCTTGAAGACAGTCAGGGGTCTTGGAAACAGCCAGGGGTCTTGAAGACAGGGGTCTTGAAGACAGTCAGGGGTCTTGAAGACAGGGGTCTTGAAGACAGGGGTCTTGAAGACAGCCAGGGGTCTTGAAGACAGTCAGGGGTCTTGAAGAGAGGGGTCTTGAAGACAGCCAGGGGTCTTGAAGACAGGGGTCTTGAAGGCAGTCAGGGGTCTTGAAGACAGTCAGGGGTCTTGAAGACAGCCAGGGGTCTTGAAGACAGCCAGAGGTCTTGAAGACAGTTAGGGGTCTTGAAGACAGTAAGAGGTCTTGAAGACAGCCAGGAGTCTTGAAGACAGCCAGGGGTCTTGAAGACAGCTAGGGGTCTTGAAGACAGAAGTCTTGAAGACAGTTAGGGGTCTTGAAGACACACAGGGGTCTTGAAGACAGCCAAGGGTTCTTGAAGACAGCCAGGGGTCTTTAAGACAGGGATCTTGAAGACAGTAAGGGGTCTTGAAGACAGGGGCCTTGAAGACAGTCAGGGTTCTTGAAGACAGCCAGGGGTCTTGAAGACAGGGGTCTTGAAGAGAGTCAGAGGTCTTGAAGACAGCCAGGGGTCTTGAAGACAGCCAGGGGTCTTGAAGATAGCCAAGGGTCTTGAAGACAGGGGTTTTGAAGAGAGGAGTCTTGAAGACAGCCAGGGGTCTTGAAGATAGCGAGGGGTCTTGAAGACTGTTAGGGGTCTTGAAGACAGTCAGGGGTCTTGGAGACTGGGGTCCTGAAGACAGTCAGGGGTCTTGAAGACAGCCAGGGATCTTGAAGACAGCCAGGGGTCTTGAAGACTGGGGTCTTGAAGACAGGGGTCTTGAAGACAGCCAGTGGTCTTGAAGATAGCGACTGATCTTGAAGACTGTTAGGAGTCTTGAAGACAGTCAGGGGTTTTGAAGACAGCCAGGGGTCTTGAAGACAGTCAGGGGTCTTGAAGACAGGGGTCCTGAAGACAGTCATGGGTCTTGAAGACAGTCAGGGGTCTTGAAGACAGCCAGGGGTCTTGAAGACTGTTAGGGGTCTTGAAGACAGTCAGGGGTCTTAAAGACAGGGGTCTTGAAGACAGGCAGGGGTCTTGAAGACAGGGGTCTTGAAGACAGTCAGGGGTCTTGAAGACGGCCAGGGGTCTTGAAGACAGGAGTCTTGAAGACAGGGGTCTTGAAGACAGTCAGGGGTCCTGAAGACAGGGGTCTTGAAGACAGCCAGGGGTCTATTGGTAATCCTCCCTTTGTATGTTAGGAGGCAATTGAACAGTTCTGGGCCCTTGACATTCTTGGCGCCCCTGCTTGTTATTGCTGAATGTTGCACCTCCTGCCGAGTCTTTTGCTTTCGAAGGGAGTGATTTTTGTCTATAGATTTGTGACCAGTTCCTGTACGATTTTCCAAGTATATATTATCATGCATCTTTCTCGCCTGCATTCCATGCAATACAGGTCGATTGCCTTCAACTGTTCCCAGTAATTTTGCGTGTTTTACGATACTTATACATGCAGTAAAGGTTCCCCGTATATTCTCCAGGTCAGCAGTTTTGTCTGTCTTGAAAGGGGGCAGTAATATTCCAGCCTAGAAAGAACAAGCAATTTGAAGAGAATCATTGGCTTGACATCCCTAGTCTTGAAGGTTCTCATTATCCATCCTGTTATTTTCCCATCAGATGTGGTAGATGCATTGTTATGATCTTGGAAAGTAAAATTCTCTGACATTACCATCCCATCAAGGAAGGTTCCTTGACGCTGGTGAGGGGTTCTTGATCTAGGGAATTGGATCTGTGCTCCGGTTCCCTGAATTGAGCCTGAATACCTTCCACATCCCCCCACAGGTGCTGTGGGGGGATATTATTATAACAATAATAATCTGACATTACCACTCCCAGGTCCTGCACGTTAGTTTTTCGCTCTGTTGTGTGACTGGAATTTGTTTTATAATCCGATACAGTGTTTATTTCCTCAAGTTTTTCATAGCGGAGTAATTGAAATTTGTCTTCATTGAAATTCACATTGTTTTCTGACCACATTAAACACTTGGTGTATGTCTGCTTGGAGATTTGTAGTGTCCTCAATTAATGACACTTTCATGCAAATTCTGGAATCGTCAGCAAAGTTGGACACGGTGTCATGGCTTACATCTCTGTGTCAAATATGAGATGAGGAAAAGGATGGAGGCGAGTATTAATACTTGTGGAACAGAGCCCTTCACTGGCTACGAGAAGGCCTGAGCTTGCTACCACCTCTAACCAATTATCTTGTCTTAGCACCACTTGCTTTAGTGATGAATATGGGGAATACATTTTTGCTAATTTTACTGTAAAAAACCTTAAGACGCCTATAACAATTTGGTGCCATTTACCGGATACCTCACACAAACATCCCAAATTTCAGTGAGAAATTAAAGTCACTAATAACAAACAGACAAATGAATAAGCACCACCTTCTCTTAGCTGGAGACTTCAACATCAACCTTGGCTTACTAGATGATCAGCCTGTAACTGATTTCATCAACAATATGAACAACACACTTCTCATACCAACAATAACTAAACCAACCAGGCTCAGTGAGACAAGTGCAACCATAATAGACCACATATGGACCAATATACTAGCCCCCCTTAAATCAGGGATAATCACAAATAGCACTACAGACCACTACCCTACCTTCCTCCTGACAAACATTAGTAAACCACCACTTGAATACAATAAAGTCTCATTTAGACTCCATGACGAGGCCTCAGTAAGGAAGTTCACAGCTGACCTAGAGACTGTTGATTGGCCTACAGAATTCTCCAAGGCCAATGGTATTGATGACTGGACAGACATCTTTCTTAACAAATTACTAGGACTATACAACAAACATTGTCCTATAAAAACAAAACAGATCACAAACAAACGGCTTGGTTGCCCATGGCTAACCAGCACCATTCTGAAATCCATTGACAAGAAACACCAATATGAAAAGCAATATAGACAGGGCTTAATACACAAAGATACTCTTAAACACTATTCATCAGCTCTCACCAAAGTAATAAAAAAAGCCAAACAACTATACTACTCCAGTAGATTCACAGACACTAGAGGAGATATAAAAAAGACCTGGAAAACACTCTCTCAGATTCTAGGGACCCACAAACTGAGAAAAGCCAAGAATATTGTCCTAACTAAACCTAATGAAACACCACTACATCCCACTGACACAGCTAACAAGATAAACGACTTCTTCTCAAACATAGGATCTAATCTCGCCAGTAAAATCCCACATACCAATGCCCATGCCGGGGACTACCTAGATGGAAATTTCCCTAATTCCTTTTATCTTGCACCAACTGAGCCCACGGAAGTCATTGAGATCATAAAGTCACTTAAAAATAACTCGGGGAATCTGTCTCATGTCCCACCATTACTGTACAAGCGAGCGGCCCATGTCCTTTCGCATGCTATTTCATTACTTTTTAACAAGTCAATAGAGACTAGCACCTTCCCGAAACTACTCAAGATGGCAAGGGTTACACCAATACATAAAGGTGGTGACCCTACAGACTTAAACAACTATAGGCCAATATCTAACTTATCATTGCTATCCAAAATCTTTGAGAAACTCGTGCACAGGAGACTGTATTCATTTATAACGGCTCAAAACATACTCAACCCCTGCCAGTTTGGATTCAGGAAAAATAAAAGCACTAATGATGCAATCATAAAAATGCTAGATCTGCTTTACACAGCATTGGAAAATAAGGAATATCCACTAGGAATTTTTATTGACCTAAGAAAAGCTTTTGACACAGTAAACCACGAAATCCTACTCCACAAACTTGACCACTACGGTATAAGAGGCCATGCGCTTGCTTATTTCAAATCTTACATTACTAATAGGTATCAGTACGTCACCATTAAAGACACAGCATCAGCAACACGGCCACGTGATACTGGAGTTCCGCAGGGAAGTGTCCTTGGTCCCCTGCTCTTCCTCATATACATCAATGACCTTCCAAACGTATCCCAACACCTGAAACCCATTCTCTTTGCTGATGACACGACTTATGTCATCTCTCACCCTAATCTTGCCACCCTCACCACCATTGTGAATGAGGAGCTGATTAAAATATCGACTTGGATGACAGCCAATAAACTTAGGCTTAACACTGACAAAACTTACTATATTATGTTTGGTAGCAGAGCAGGAGATGCACAAATTAACATTAAGATTGACAACACTCTAATTACCAGAAATAATGGGGGAAAATTCCTAGGCTTATACCTTGACAACAACCTGAATTTCAGCACCCATATCCAGCATATAGCCAAAAAAGTATCCAAAACGGTTGGGATCCTCTCCAAGATACGATACTACGTGCCGCAAAATGCCCTTCTCACACTATACCACTCACTTATTTATCCATACCTCACCTATGCTATTTGTGCTTGGGGATCAACTGCAGCAACACACCTAAAGCCAATAATAACCCAACAAAAAGCTGCAGTAAGAATAATCACTAAATCCCATCCCTGGCAGCACCCCCCCCCCACTTTCAAAGATCTAAACTTACTCCCAGTTCAGTACATCCACACTTACTACTGTGCAATCTATATCTACAGGGCCTTAAACTCTAATATCAACCTTGACCTAAAACGCTTTCTTGATAGTTGTGACAGAACCCACAGGCATAACACCAGAAACAAACATCTCTACGACATTCCCCGTGTCCGACTAAACCTTTACAAAAATTCAATGTATGTCAAAGGCCCTAAAATCTGGAATACCCTACCTGAGAACTCTAGAACTGCAGACACCTTCATCACCTTCAAAACTACCATTAGAAAACATACAACAATACAACACAACACAGCACAGCACAATACAATACAATACAACACAATACAACACAACACAGCACAACACAGCACAACACAATACAATACAATACAACACAACACAACACAGCACAACACAACACAATACAACACACAACACAACACAATACAATACAATACAATACAATACAACACAGCACAACACAGCCCAACACAACACAACACAATACAATACAATACAACACAATACAATACAACACAATACAACACAGCACAACACAGCCCAACACAATACAATACAACACAATACAACACAGCACAACACAGTACAACACAGCCCAACACAATACAATACAACACAATACAACACAACACAACACAATACAACAGACAACACAACACAATACAATACAATACAATACAACACAACACAATACAATACAACACAATACAACACAGCACAACACAGCCCAACACAATACAATACAAACACAATACAACACAATACAACACAGCACAACACAGCACAACACAGCCCAACACAATACAATACAATACAACACAACACAATACAACACAATACAACACAGCACAACACAGCCCAACACGATACAAACAAACACAAACACAAACACAACAATACACACAAACAGCCACAATACAACACAAACACAACACAAACAACACAAACAGCACAACACAAACCACAAACACACACAGCACAACCACACAACACAACACAACAGCACAACACAAACACAACACAACACAGCACAACACAACACAACACAACACAGCACAACACACACACAAACACACACACACACAACACACACAACAACACAACACAACACAACACAGCACAAACACAACACAGCACAACACAACACAACACAACACAACACAGCACAGCACAACACAACACAACACAGCACAACACAACACAACACAACACAACACAGCACAGCACAACACACAACAACACACACAACACCACAACACACAACACAAACACAACACAACACAACACAGCACAGCACAACACACAACACAGCACAACACACAACACAACACAACACAGCACAACACACAACACAACACAACACAACACAGCACAACACAACACAGCACAACACACAACACAACACAACACAACACAACACAGCACAGCAGTTCCAAGCAAAAAAAAATCATCAATTAATATATTTTATATATAACATCTATTATGTAACAGTGAGATAAATAAATATACTTACTTGCGCCACGTCGTCCTTCTCCTACGTCAGCGATCGTTGCGAACACCAGCATAGTTACGACCATAAGACGTAGCTGTTGATATACCAGCTCAGATTACTTAGTAATAATAATAATAATAATAATAATAATAATAATAATAATAATAATAATAATATAATCTTTATTTTTACATGTACAAGGTATACAGGCCTAGTTGACGCTAATTACATACTACTATATAGAAAGCCGCTTGTTATACCGGGGGTCAACGTCCCTACGGCAAGGTCTGTGGCCTGGTCTCGCGATAGATCAGTGCCTGATCACCAGGCTGTTATTGCTGGTCGCACGCAAGCCGGTGTACGAACTACAATCCGGCTGGCAGAGCCGTCGCTAGAGTTGGTGTCACCCGGGGCAGAATCTTTAGTGTCACCCCATGAAATCCAAGGGCAGGGGGATGGGGGTAGTAAACTCCAGTTACATTACTGCTGCACGACCAGTTACATCACTGCTGCATGACCAGTTACATCACTGCTGCATGACCAGTTACATCACTGCTGCATGACCAGTTACATTACTGCTGCACGACCAGTTACATTACTGCTGCACGACCAGTTACATTACTGCTGCATGACCAGTTACATCACTGCTGCATGACCAGTTACATTACTGCTGCATGACCAGTTACATCACTGCTGCATGACCAGTTACATCACTGCTGCATGACCAGTTACATCACTGCTGCATGACCAGTTACATTACTGCTGCATGACCAGTTACATCACTGCTGCATGACCAGATTACATCACTGCTGCATGACCAGTTACATACTGCTGCATGACAGTTACATTACTGCTGCATGACCAGTTACATCACTGCTGCATGACCAGTTACATTACTGCTGCATGACCAGTTACATTACTGCTGCATGACCAGTTACATCACTGCTGCATGACCAGTTACATTACTGCTGCATGACCAGTTACATTACTGTGCATGACCAGTTACATCACTGCTGCATGACCAGTTACATTACTGCTGCATGTACCAGTTACATACTGCTGCATGACCAGTTACACCACTGCTGCATGACAGTTCATACTGCTGCATGACCATTTTCATCTGCTGCCATGACCAGTTACATTACTGCTGCATGACCAGTTACATTACTGCTGCATGACCAGTTACATTACTGCTGCATGACCAGTTACATCACTGCTGCATGACCAGTTACATTACTGCTGCATGACCAGTTACATTACTGCTGCATGACCAGTTACATCACTGCTGCATGACCAGTTACATCACTGCTGCATGACCAGTTACATTACTGCTGCATGACTAGTTACATTACTGCTGCATGACCAGTTACATCACTGCTGCATGACCAGTTACATCACTGCTGCATGACCAGTTACATCACTGCTGCATGACCACTTACATCACTGCTGCATGACCAGTTACATTACTGCTGCATGACCAGTTACTTTACTGCTGCATGACCAGTTACATCACTGCTGCATGACCAGTTACATTACTGCTGCATGACCAGTTACATTACTGCTGCATGACCAGTTACATTACTGCTGCATGACCAGTTATTACTGCTGCATGACCAGTTACATCACTGCTGCATGACCAGTTACATCACTGCTGCATGACCAGTTACATTACTGCTGCATGACTAGTTACATTACTGCTGCATGACCAGTTACATCACTGCTGCATGACCAGTTACATCACTGCTGCATGACCACTTACATCACTGCTGCATGACCAGTTACATCACTGCTGCATGACCAGTTACATTACTGCTGCATGACCAGTTACTTTACTGCTGCATGACCAGTTACATCACTGCTGCATGACCAGTTACATTACTGCTGCATGACCAGTTACATTACTGCTGCATGACCAGTTACATCACTGCTGCATTGAACCAGTACATCACTGCTGCATGACCAGTTACATCACTGCTGCATGACCAGTTACATCACTGCTGCATGACCAGTTACATTACTGCTGCATGACTAGTTACATCACTGCTGCATGACCAGTTACATTACTGCTACATAACCAGTTATTACTGCTGCATGACCAGTTACATCACTGCTGCATGACCAGTTACATTACTGCTGCATGACCAGTTACATCACTGCTGCATGACCAGTTACATTACTGCTGCATGACCAGTTATATCACTGCTGCATGACCAGTTACATCACTGCTGCATGACCAGTTACATCACTGCTGCATGACCAGTTACATTACTGCTGCATGACCAGTTACATTACTGCTGCAGGCCCAGTTACATCACTGCTGCACGACCAGTTACATCACTGCTGCATGGCCAGTTACATCGCTGCTGCATGGCCAGTTACATCACTGCTGCATGGCCAGTTACATTACTGCTGCATGATCAGTTACATCTCTGCTGCATGACCAGTTACATCACTGCTGCATGACCAGTTACATTACTGCTGCATGATCAGTTACATCTCTGCTGCATGACCAGTTACATCACTGCTGCACGCCCAGTTACATCACTGCTGCACGCCCAGTTACATCACTGCTGCATGACCAGTTACATCACTGCTGCATGACCAGTTACATCACTGTTGCATGACCAGTTACATCACTGCTGCATGACCAGTTACATCACTGCTGCATGCCCAGTTACATCACTGCTGCATGACCAGTTACATCACTGCTGCATGACCAGTTACATCACTGCTGCATGACCAGTTACATCACTGCTGCATGGCCAGTTACATCACTGTTGCATGACCAGTTACATCACTGCTGCATGATCAGTTACATCACTGCTGCATGACCAGTTACATCACTGCTGCATGACCAGTTACATCACTGCTGCATGACCAGTTACATCACTACTGCATGACCAGTTTACATCACTGCTGCATGACCAGTTTACATCACTGTTGCATGACCAGTTACATCACTGCTGCATGACCAGTTACATCACTGCTGCATGACCAGTTACATCACTGCTGCATGACCAGTTACATCACTGCTGCATGACCAGTTACATCACTGCTGCATGACCAGTTACATCACTGTTGCATGACCAGTTACATCACTGCTGCATGACCAGTTACATCACTGCTGCATGACCAGTTACATCACTGCTGCATGACCAGTTACATCACTGCTGCATGACCAGTTACATTACTGCTGCATGACCAGTTACATCACTGCTGCATGACCAGTTACATCACTGCTTCATGACCAGTTACATTACTGCTGCATGACCAGTTACATCACTGCTGCATGACCAGTTACATTACTGCTGCATGACCAGTTACATTACTGCTGCACGACCAGTTACATCACTGCTGCATGACCAGTTACATCACTGCTGCATGACCAGTTACATTACTGCTGCATGACCAGTTACATTACTGCTGCATGACCAGTTACATCACTGCTGCATGACCAGTTACATTACTGCTGCATGACCAGTTACATTACTGCTGCATGACCAGTTACATTACTGCTGCATGACCAGTTACATCACTGCTGCATGACCAGTTACATTACTGCTGCATGACCAGTTACATCACTGCTGCATGACCAGTTACATTACTGCTGCATGACCAGTTACATCACTGTTGCATGACCAGTTACATTACTGCTGCATGACCAGTTACATCACTGCTGCATGACCAGTTACATCACTGCTGCATGACCAGTTACATCACTGCTGCATGACCAGTTACATCACTGCTGCACGACCAGTTACGTCACTGTTGCATGACCAGTTACATTACTGTTGCATGACCAGTTACATCACTGTTGCATGACCAGTTACATCACTGTTGCATGACCAGTTACATCACTGTTGCATGACCAGTTACATCACTGCTGCATGACCAGTTACATCACTGTTGCATGACCAGTTACATCACTGTTGCATGACCAGTTACATCACTGCTGCATGACCAGTTACATCACTGCTGCATGACCAGTTACATTACTGTTGCATGACCAGTTACATCACTGTTGCATGACCAGTTACATCACTGTTGCATGACCAGTTACATCACTGTTGCATGACCAGTTACATCACTGCTGCATGACCAGTTACATCACTGTTGCATGACCAGTTACATCACTGTTGCATGACCAGTTACATCACTGTTGCATGACCAGTTACATCACTGCTGCATGACCAGTTACATTACTGCTGCATGACCAGTTACATCACTGCTGCATGACCAGTTACATCACTGCTGCATGACCAGTTACACCAGTGAACTAGCACCCAGGTACCCACTTTACTAATGGGTGAACAATGGACAGCAGGTGTCTTAAGGAAACACGTCCTAATGTTCCCATCCGTACCGGGGATCGGTATGTTAATGGCTCTGAGAAAGCCATTGACAACATGCCCATGCACTCAGCCCCAGGCCTAGACTCGTGGAACTCTGTGTTCATTAAGAACTGCAAGAAACACCTCTCACGGGCCCTAAGTATGCAACAACAACAACTAACCATCTCAGACCACTAATTACTCAACAAAAGGCTGCAGTTAGAATGATAACAAATTCTCACTACAGGCAGCACACTCCACCAATATTCAAAACACTCAACCTACTCAACATACAAAACATCCATACTTATTATTGCACTTATTACATACATAGAACACTTAACTCTGTTATTAACCCTCCCCTCAAACATCTCCTTGCCAACCTCAACAGAACACATGACCATAATACAAGGCAAAGATCACTCTTTGATGTTCCTCGTGTCCATCTCACACTATGCAAAAACTCAATGCACATAAAAGGCCCTAAAATCTGAATTCATTACCTGTAAAAATAAAAGAAACACTACTGTTTATAAATTCAAGTCTCTTCTCAAAGTTCACTTACTCACCAAAACCAAATAAATACTGAATAACTGAACCATATAAATTGTATATCCTAAATGTTACTCACAATTATATCACACAAATGTTAAACCTAACTTTGTTATTTTTTTAAATACACTACCTAACAGAATACTCCATTCTACTGAATGAACAGCAATGCATGCAACCATAGGACCTGTCTTTGTAATACTCATTTGTATTTTATAGTTATCTGTTTACAATAATGTCTTATCACTGATTTCATCATTGCTTAGTTAATCTTAAGTTAATTTTAAGCCAGCCCGTAATGCTATGCATATAAGTGGCTTTGGCATGCTGCTCTTACCTGTATTTTTTGTACCTCTGTTTGTATGCTAAAATTTCTAAATAAATAAATAAATGGAGAAGGAGCATAGACACAGGCGAGATTCCACAGTCACTAAAAACAACGGATATAGCCCCACTCCATAAAGGTGGCAGCAAAGCAAATACTAAGAACTATAGACCAATAGCTTTAACGTCCCACATCATAAAAATCTTTGAAAGAGTTCTAAGAAGCAGGATAGCAAACCACTTGGACTCCCAACATTTCCACAGTCCAGGGCAACATGAGTTCAGAGCAGGTCGCTCCTGCCTCTCGCAACTACTGGACCACCATATGGTCTTGGGTGCACTGGAAAACAGACTGCAGATGTAGTAGAAACAGATTATGCAAAAGCCTTGACAAATTGAACACAAAGAGTAGTGGTAAACAGAGTTAAATCAGAAGCTGTCATAGTGAAGAGCTCTGTTCCACAAGGCACAGTACTCGCACCTATCCTGTTCTTCATGCTCATATGAGAGTGTCATCCGAGGACACGGCAAATCTCCAAGAAGATATAAACCAAGTTTTCCAATGGGCAACAGACAACAATATAATGTTCAATGAAGACAAATTCCAACAACTCCTTTAAGGAAAACTGGAGGAAATAATAACTAGGACTTGAGTATACTACAAACTCCAGTCACACAGAGCGGAAAAGTAATGTGAAGGACCTGGGTGTGGTAATGTCCGAAGATCTCACCTTCAAGGACCACAACAATGCCACTATCACATCTGCTAGGAAACTGATAGGATGGATAATGAGAACATTCAAGACAAGAGATGCTAAGCCAATGTTGATCCTTTTTAAATTACTTGTTCTCTCTAGGCTGATATACTGCTGTACATTAACATCCCCATTCAAGGCAGGTGAAATTACAGATCTAGAGAATGTACAGAGAACCTTTACTGCACATATAAGTTCCATCAAACACATTAACTACTGGGAGCACCTGGAAGCACTTTACTTGTACTCACTGGAGCGCAGGCGAGAGAGATTTATCATACTATATACCTGGAAGATCCTGGAGGGACTGGTCCCTAATCTGCACACAGAAATCACTCCCTACGAAAGCAAAAGACTTGTAGACGATGCAACATACCCCCAGTGAGACGTAGGGGCGTCATTAGTACACTAAGAGAAAACACAATAAGTGTCCGGAGCCCAAGACTGTTTAACAGCCTCTCACCAGCTATAAGGGGAATTACCAATAGACCCCTGGTTGTGTTCAAGGAGGAGCTGGACAGATATCTAAAGTCAGTGCCGGATCAGCTGGGCTGTGGTTCGTACGTTGGACTACGTGCGGCCAGCAGTAACAGCCTCGTTGATCAGGCCCTGATCCACCAGGAGGCCTGGCCTTGAACCGGGCTGAGGGGGCGTTGATCCCCGGAATGCCCTCCAGGTATACTCCAGGTAGGTAGACCCCCCTGACCTCAGCGTGTGAGCCATGTGAGCTACGGGATTACAAACATATAACTCAAAATAGTGTCTGATATAAATCAAAACGCATCGGTCCAGGCTCATTGTCATATCAAAAATTCTACTGGCATTTAACCGAGCTAAAACGTCAATTTGTATTTTGCTTTTAAATCTTATTAAGAGTTTTAAAAGTCTGTGTTGTTACAAACATAACGAAGTTTACGCATGTGATCAGGATCACAAACATGTCTTTCCTAAATTATATGATTTTCGAAAAGTTAAGTATACAATTGCTTGTTAAGAACCCAAATGTGATGAAAAAATGAGAGTGTAACCCAGTGAAGCACTGGACCACGTACACTGCAGCCTTCACATACCATGGTAAGTAAGAACTGCAGCAGGAGTTGAGGTTATCGTGTCTCACGAGAGTCTGGCTTTCCTACTGCACTTCACCTCCATATTTATACTCGACTAAACACGCTTATTTGACCTTCATTGTGTTGAGTGTGTGTACTCACCTATTTGTGGTTGCAGGGGTCGAGACTCAGCTCCTGGCCCCGCCTCTTCACTGATTGCTACTAGGTCCTCTCTCTCTCTGCTTCCTGAGCTGTATCATACCTCTTCTTAAAACTATGTATGGTTCCTGCCTCCACTACTTCACTTGCTAGGCTATTCCACTTCCTGACAACTCTATGACTGAAGAAATACTTCCTAACGTCCCGGTGACTCGTCTGAGTCTTCAGCTTCCAGTTGTGACCCCTTGTCCCTGTGTCCCCTCTCTGGAACATCCTATCTCTGTCCACCTTGTCTATTCCCCGCAGTATCTTGTATGTCGTTATCATGTCTCCCCTGACCCTTCTGTCCTCAACCTTTCCTCGTACGACATTCCCCTGAGCTCTGGGACTAGCCTTGTTGCAAACCTTTGTACTTTCTCTAACTTCTTAACGTGCTTGACCAGGTGTGGGTTCCAGACTGGTGCTGCATGCTCCAGTATGGGCCTAACATACACAGTGTACAGTGTCTTGAACAATTCCTTATTAAGGTATCGGAACGCTATTCTCAGGTTTGCCAGGCGCCCGTATGCTGCAGCAGTTATTTAGTTGATGTGTGCCTCCGGTGATGTGCTCGGTGTTATGGTCACCCCAAGGTCTTTCTCCCTGAGTGAGGTCTGTAGTCTTTGTCCACCTAGCCTATACTCTGTCTGCGGTCTTCTCTGCCCCTCCCCAATCTTCATGACTTTGCATTTGGCTGGATTGAATTCGATAAGCCAGTTACTGGACCACATGTCCAGCCTGTCCAGGTCTCTTTGCAGTTCTGCCTCGTCCTCATCCGATTTAATTCTTCTCATCAACTTCACATCATCTGCGAATAGGGACACTTCAGAGTCTATTCCTTCCAACATGTCGTTCACATATATCAAAAATAGCACTGGTCCTAGAACTGACCCCTGTGGGACCCCGCTCGTCACAGGCGCCCACTCTGATACCTCTTCACGTACCATGACTCGTTGCTGCCTCCCTGTCAGGTATTCCTTGATCCATTGCAGTGCCCTCCCTGTTACATGCGCCTGATCCTCCAGCTTCTGCACTAATCTCTTGTGGGGAACTGTGTCAAAGGCCTTCCTGCAGTCTAGGAAAACGCAATCTACCCACCCCTCTCTCTCGTGTCTTACTTCTGTTACCTTGTCATAAAACTCCAGGAGGTTTGTGATACAAGATTTTCCTTCCACGAACTCATGCTGGTTTTCATTTATAATCTGGTCAGAGAAATAGCAAGCATCGAACTTAAGCTAAAAGAATCCTTTAGGAGTCAGGAATCGCGGGAAGAACTAAAAGCCATAAATGAAATCGAAAGAAACCCAAAGTATTTCTTCTCCTATGCCAAATCAAAATCGAGAACAACGTCCAGTATTGGGCCCCTACTTAAACAAGATGGGTCCTACACAGATGACAGAAAGGAAATGAGTGAGCTACTCAAGTCCCAATATGACTCAGTTTTTAGCAAGCCGCTAACCAGACTGAGAGTCGAAAATCAAAATGAATTTTTTATGAGAGAGCCACAAAATTTGATTAACACAAGCCTATCCGATGTTATCCTGACACCAAATGACTTCGAACAGGCGATAAATGACATGCCCATGCACTCTGCCCCAGGGCCAGACTCATGGAACTCTGTGTTCATCAAGAACTGCAAGAAGCCCCTATCACGAGCCTTTTCCATCCTATGGAGAGGGAGCATGGACACGGGGTCGTCCCACAGTTACTAAAAACAACAGACATAGCCCCACTCCACAAAGGGGGCAGTAAAGCAACAGCAAAGAACTACAGACCAATAGCACTAACATCCCATATCATAAAAATCTTTGAAAGGGTCCTAAGAAGCAAGATCACCACCCATCTAGAAACCCATCAGTTACACAACCCAGGGCAACATGGGTTTAGAACAGGTCGCTCCTGTCTGTCTCAACTATTGGATCACTACGACAAGGTTCTAAATGCACTAGAAGACAAAAAGAATGCAGATGTAATATATACAGACTTTGCAAAAGCCTTCGACAAGTGTGACCATGGCGTAATAGCGCACATAATGCGTGCTAAAGGAATAACAGGAAAAGTCGGTCGATGGATCTATAATTTCCTCACTAACAGAACACAGAGAGTAGTCGTCAAGAGAGTAAAGTCCGAGGCAGCTACGGTGAAAAGCTCTGTTCCACAAGGCACAGTACTCGCTCCCATCTTGTTCCTCATCCTCATATCCGACATAGACAAGGATGTCAGCCACAGCACCGTGTCTTCCTTTGCAGATGACACCCGAATCTGCATGGCAGTGTCTTCCATTGCAGACACTGCAAAACTCCAGGCGGACATCAACCAAATCTTTCAGTGGGCTGCAGAAAACAATATGAAGTTCAACGATGAGAAATTTCAATTACTCAGATATGGTAAACATGAGGAAATTAAATCTTCATCAGAGTACAAAACAAATTCTGGCCACAAAATAGAGCGAAACACCAACGTCAAAGACCTGGGAGTGATCATGTCGGAGGATCTCACCTTCAAGGACCATAACATTGTATCAATCGCATCTGCTAGAAAAACGACAGGATGGATAATGAGAACCTTCAAAACTAGGGAGGCCAAGTCCATGATGACACTCTTCAGGTCACTTGTTCTATCTAGGCTGGAATATTGCTGCACACTAACAGCACCTTTCAAGGCAGGTGAAATTGCCGACCTAGAAAATGTACAGAGAACTTTCACGGCACGCATAATGGAGATAAAACACCTCAATTATTGGGAGTGCTTGAGGTTCCTAAACCTGTATTCCCTGGAACGCAGGAGGGAGAGATACATGATTATATACACCTGGAAAATCTAGAGGGACTAGTACCGAACTTGCACACGAAAATCAAAAGACTTGGCAGACGATGCACCATCCCCCCAATGAAAAGCAGGGGTGTCACTAGCACGTTAAGAGACCATACAATAAGTGTCAGGGGCCCGAGACTGTTCAACTGCCTCCCAGCACACATAAGGGGGATTACCAACAGACCCCTGGCAGTCTTCAAGCTGGCACTGGACAAGCACCTAAAGTCAGTTCCGGATCTGCCGGGCTGTGGCTCGTACGTTGGTTTGCGTGCAGCCAGCAGCAACAGCCTGGTTGATCAGGCTCTGATCCACCAGGAGGCCTGGTCACAGACCGGGCCGCGGGGGCGTTGACCCCCGGAACTCTTTCCAGGTAAACTCCAGGTTTCCAGGTGTTCGACCACTCTCCTCCTGATAATCTTCTCCATGACTTTGCACACAATACATGTCAGAGACACAGGTCTGTAGTTTAGCACCTCGTTTCTGCTTCCTTTCTTAGATATGGGGACTACATTAGCTGTCTTCCATTTCTCAGGTAGTTGCCCAGTTTCAAGGGATGTGTTGAAGATTGTGGTTAGAGGCACGCACAGCATCTCTGCTCCTTCTCTAAGGACCCATGGGGAGATGTTGTCCGGTCCCATCGCCTTTGAGGTGTCAAGGTCACTTAGGAGCTTCTTCACCTCCTCCTCAGTTGTTCGTATGTCATCCAACACTTGTTGGTATATTCCCTCTTGATGTTCCCTTCTGTGCTGTCTTCCCACAGCCCTTCCTGTCTCTACTGTAAAAACTTCCTTAAATCTCCTGTTCAACTCCTCACATACCTCCTGATCATTTCTTGTGAGTTCTCCACCTTCTGTCCTTAATCTGATCACCTGGTCTTTGACTGTTGTCTTCCTCCTGATGTGGCTATACAACAGTTTCGGGTCAGTCTTGATTCTCGATGCTATGTCATTTTCATACTGTCGCTGGGCCTCCCTCCTTACCTGTGCATACTCATTCCTGGCTCTGCGACTGATCTCCCTATTTTCGTGTGTTCTCTTCCTTCTGTACTTTTTCCATTCTCTGTTGCACTTTGTTTTTGCCTCCCTACACTGCCGGGTAAACCAGGGGCTCGTTCTGGTCTTCCCGTTGTTACTGTTGCCCTTGGGAATAAACCTTTCCACTGCCTCCTTGCATTTTGTTGTTACATATTCCATCATTTCATTTACTGGCTTTCCTGCCAGTTCTCTGTCCCACTGGACCTCCCGCAGGAAGCTATTCAACCCTATGTAGTTCCCTCTTTTATAGTCAGGCTTTTCCCATTCAACTCCTGTTATTCTCTCCACTTGCAGCTCTACTATGTATTCAAAGCACAGAACCACGTGGTCGCTAGCTCCTAGGGGACTCTCATACTTGATGTCCTCAATGTCTGAGCTGCCCAGGGTGAACACAAGGTCCAATCTTGCTGGTTCATCCTCCCCTCTCACTCTGGTAGTGTCCTTAACATGTTGGTGCATGAGGTTTTCCAGCACCACGTCCAGCATCTTGGCTCTCCATGTTTCGGGACCCCCATATGTACTCACCTAGTTGAGGTTGCGGGGGTCGAGTCCGAGCTCCTGGCCCCGCCTCTTCACTGATCGCTACTAGGTCACTCTCTCTGAACCGTGAGCTTTATCATACCTCTGCTTAAAGCTATGTATGGATCCTGCCTCCACTACATCGCTTCCCAAACTATTCCACTTACTCACTACTCTGTGGCTGAAGAAATACTTCCTAACATCCCTGTGATTCATCTGTGTCTTCAACTTCCAACTGTGTCTGTTACTGTGTTACTGTTACTGTGTCCAGTCTCTGGAACATCCTGTCTTTGTCCACCTTGTCAATTCCTCTCAGTATTTTGTATGTCGTTATCATGTCCCCCCTATCTCTCCTGTCCTCCAGTGTCGTCAGGTTGATTTCCCTTAACCTCTCCTCGTAGGACATACCTCTTAGCTCTGGGACCAGTCTTGTTGCAAACCTTTGCACTTTCTCTAGTTTCTTTACGTGCTTGGCTAGGTGTGGGTTCCAAACTGGTGCCGCATACTCCAATATGGGCCTAACGTACACGGTGTACAGGGTCCTGAACGATTCCTTATTAAGATGTCAGAATGCTGTTCTGAGGTTTGCTAGGCGCCCATATGCTGCAGCAGTGTGTGTGTGTGTGTGTGTGTGTGTGTGTGTGTGTGTGTGTGTGTGTGTGTGTGTGTGTGTGTGTGTGTGTGTGTGTGTGTGTGTGTGTGTATGTGTTTGCTTGTGTAGTGTATACCTGGAGGTTACTCTAAGGGTCAACGCCCTCACTGCCCGGTCCATTACCGGGCCTTGCGGTAGATGAAGGTCTGATCAACCAGGTTGTTACTGCTGACTGCAATATGTATTGATAATCCCCCTTATGTAATCTGGGAAGCAGTTGAACAGTCTTGGGCCCTTGATACTTATTATGTTTTCTCTGCTGACTCAAGGTGCCGCTGCTTTTCACTGGGAGGATGTTGCACAGTGTATTTGTCTGTGTGTGTGTTATGTACGTTTGTGTTTGTGTGTGTACTCACCTAATAGTACTCGCCTAATTGTGGTTGCAAGGATCAGTTTATAGCTCTTTGTCTCGCCTCTTCACTGCTCACCACCAGGTCACTCCCTCCCGGTTCCGTGAGCTTTATCATACCTCTTCTTAAAGCTATGTATGGATCCTGCCTGCACCACCTCCCTTTCCAAACTGTTCCACTTCCTGACAACTTTGTGACTGAAGGAAATTAAATCTTCATCAGAGTACAAAACAAATTCTGGCCACAAAATAGAGCGAAACACCAACGTCAAAGACCTGGGAGTGATTATGTCGGAGGATCTCACCTTCAAGGACCATAACATTGTATCAATCGCATCTGCTAGAAAAATGACAGGATGGATAATGAGAACCTTCAAAACTAGGGAGGCCAAGCCCATGATGACACTCTTCAGGTCACTTGTTCTATCTAGGCTGGAATATTGCTGCACTCTAACAGCACCTTTCAAGGCAGGTGAAATTGCCGACCTAGAAAATGTACAGAGAACTTTCACGGCGCGCATAACGGAGATAAACACCTCAATTACTGGGAGCGCTTGAGGTTTCTAACCTGTATTCCCTGGAACGCAGGAGGGAGAGATACATGATTATATACACCTGGAAAATCCTAAAGGGACTAGTACCGAACTTGCACACGAAAAATCACTCACATACGAAAGCAAAAGACTTGGCAGACGATGCACCATCCCCCCAATGAAAAGCAGGGGTGTCACTAGCACGTTAAGAGACCATACAATAAGTGTCAGGGGCCCGAGACTGTTCAACTGCCTCCCAGCACACATAAGGGGGATTACCAACAGACCCCTGGCAGTCTTCAAGCTGGCACTGGACAAGCACCTAAAGTCAGTTCCTGATCAGCCGGGCTGTGGCTCGTACGTTGGTTTGCGTGCAGCCAGCAGCAACAGCCTGGTTGATCAGGCGCTGATCCACCAGGAGGCCTGGTCACAGACCGGGCCGCGGGGGCGTTGACCCCCGAAACTCTCTCCAGGTAAACTCCAGGTAACATCCTTGTGACTCATCTGAGTTTTCAACTTCCAATTGTGACCTCTTGTTGGTGTGTCCCGTCTCTGGAACATCCTATCCCTGTCCACCTTGTCGATTCTTCTCACTATTTTATATGTTATCATATCTCCCCCTGTCCTCCAGTGTCGTCAGGTCGATTTCCCTTAACCTCTCCTCGTAGGACATGCTCCTTAACTCCTGGACTAGTCTCGTTGCAAACCTTTGCACTTTCTCTAATTTCATTATGTTCTTGGCTAGGTTTGGGTTCCAAACTGGTGCTGCATACTCCAATATGGGCCTCATGTGCATGGTATACAGTCCTGAACGCCTCCTTACTGAGATGTTGGAATGCTGTTCTTAGGTTTGCTAGTCTCGTGCCTATGCTGCAGTAGTTATTTGGTTGATGTGCACCTCATGAGATGTGTTCGGTGTTATACTAACCCCAAGATCCTTTTCCTTGAGTGAGGCTTGTAGTCTTTGGCCCCCTAGACTGTATTCTGGCTGTGGTCCTTTTTGCCCTTCCCCAGTCCTCGTGACTTTGCACTTTGCAGGGTTGAACTCAAGGAATCATTTGCTGGACCAGGCCTGTAGGCTGTCCAGATCCAATTGTAGTCCTGCCTGTTCCTCCCCCGATTGAATTCTCCTCAGTAACTTGACATCGTCTGTAAACAGACACACTTCCATCATGTCATTTACATATACCAGAAACAACACCGGCCCCAGGATTGCAGAGGGTACTTCTCCCCTAACCCACGATGTGTACCCCTAACCCACGATGTCAGCGATGGCACTGCAGGGAGTGCCGGGCTCACAGGAACTTCCACTACAGGGACAGCATCGTGGAGTTCGACCGCGAGGCAGCTGTCAGGTGTGCCACAGGCAGTGTGTACTTCAACATCCGTGCACACGAGAGCCTGGGATCTTCAGTCAACTTGGCGTCCACCAGGACGTTGCCATGTCCCTAGGGGAGCTCTCCATCGGGCTGTTAACGGAGTCACTGGCTTCTTGGACCTCTTGGGGAGGGTCGATGGTGCTCGTGCAAGCAGCAGATCCCGGGGCAACTTGCTACTGTTTGCAATGGCTGTCTGCCGAGGAGAGACAGGCACCTAGCAACATCTGTTGTTGGGGCAATGGATGAATTCCCTGCTATGTTTGTTAACTGCTCATTACTCTGTAATTTGTCTATGATTGTAATCATGTGATAACGTGTTTATCATTCATTACCTTTGAAACTTGTCATGATTTTGACCAGCTCTACCTGGAGATCATTACCTTTGTAAATTCTCATGATTAATGTGTTTATGATTCATTACCTTTGCAATTATTCATGAGTGTGACCAGCTCTACCTGGAGCTCATTACCTTTGTAACTTGGTCATGATTATGACCAGATCTAGTTCATTACCTTAGTAACTTGCTCAGCTATCAAAACTTTGGAGTCCAGTCCCTGGACCAATTATGTACCTCTGTAATCTTTTGACTACCGCCCACAGGATGGGTATGGGGTGCATAATAAACATATTAAACTAAAAAACTAACCCCAGGATTGACCCCTGTGGAACCCTGCTCATCACAGGCACCCACTCTGACATGTCGTCCTGTACTATGACTCCCTGATGCCTTCGTGTCAGGTATTCTCTGATCTATTGCAGTGCCTTCCCTGCTATACCTGCCTGGTATGGTCCTCCAGCTCTTCAATTAATCTCTTGTATGGAACTGTGTCAAAAGCCATCTTTCAGTCCAAGAAAATGCAATCTATCCACCTCTCTCTCTCTCTCTCTCTCTCTCTCTCTCTCTCTCTCTCTCTCTCTCTCTCTCTCTCTCTCTCTCTCTCTCTCTCTCTCTCTCTCTCTCTCTTATTTTACTGCTCTTACCTTGTAATAGAACTCCAGTAGGTTTGTGACACAGGATTTCCCATCTCAAAATCTGTGCTGATTGACGATGATAAGCTCATTCCTTTCTAGGTGCTTCACCACTCTTCTCCTGATAATCTTCTCCATGACTTTGCGTACTATGCTTGTCAGTGATAATGGTCTGTAGTTTAGTGCTGCGTGTCTGTCTCCTTTTTCAAAAATTGGGACTATATTTGCTGTCTTCCATAACTGAGGAAGTCGCTCTGTTTCGATAGATGCGTTGGAGATTGTTGTTAGTGGTACACATAGTGCCTCTGCTCCATCTCCTATAACCCATACTATGGAACTATGCTCTTCTCCAGACTGAGGGACTGACCACCTCAAAACTTTAAGGGTGATGGACTGATTACATCGTCTTCAAGTATCTTCTGCTTCTATCAACTTTTCTGTACTCGACTGAAGAAGCCTACTGTGTAGGCGAAACGTTTCGAAATAAAGATTCCTAACTGTTGCATATGTGTCTTACCTAACAACCCATGGAGAGATATTAAAAGGCCCCATCACCTTTGATGTATCTAGTTAGTTTAGCAACCTCTTCACCTCTTCTCTTTTGTATGTATTGTGTCTAGCACTTGGTGCTGTACCCCACACCTCTGTTTTTCTGGAGTCCTTTCTGTCTCCACTGTGAATACTTCTTTAAATCTCATGTTGACCTCCTTTTATACTTCTCGGTCGTTTCTTGTGATTTGTGGAATGCTAAGAGTATGTTACAATTTATTCAGCAAATGTCACACTCCCATATAGGCTGCCTTCCAAGCAGGAAACCAGGTGTTAAGTGTTTCACAGTCAGTAAGGTACCCGTCTTCAAGCTAATTTAAAGTGCCCATAAATGTATAACATATTTATAAAATTATAGTGCACAATAATAACACAGTGCATAAAATTATGGCACACTTCTTCGCTATACACATAACAATGCAATGCAGAAACCTGCATACCAATACGGTACACCTTATTTAGATGCGACAAAAAACAGGCAAGGAAGGGGGGAGGGGGCCGTTAACCTGTTACTAAACATCACAAATGATGTAGTTAAAGTTTTGTCAATAAAGACTGAGTACCAAAACCTAGTCATTGTGGTTGTAGCCCGTGGACTGGTGGCAAAAGCTCTTGCTTCACACGCTGAGAGCTCGGGTTCGATTCCCAGCAAAAGTGGAAACATTGGGCGTGTTTCCTTAGACTGATTGTCCATGTTCGCCCATCAGTAAAATAGGTATCTGGGTGTTAGTGGACTGGTGTGGGTAGCATCCTGGGACAAAACTGTCCTAATTTTCTTGGAATGCTCTGCATAACAAGCGGCTTTCTTTAAAAATAAGAATAAGATTATTTCAGCATGTTACATGTTTGAACAAAACATTATAATAATTGAGTCTACATGCTAGAAGCCCCTTTATATGCAGAACATTGATGTCAGTGATGTCAGCTAGGTCTGTATACCTTGTACATGTACTTGTAGAAATAAAGATATTATTATTATTATTATTATTATTATTATTATTATTATTATTATTATTATTATTATTACTATTACTATTATTATTCTAGCCGTCGAGTGCAACTTCCCAACAGTTCAAGTAACAGTCATTGAAAAATTATTATTGTTTGGAAAATCTTCGAGTCCTATCCCCAAATATCTTTATGCTTGGTGATTTTAATTTAAAATATTTAAAATGGAAGAATGAATCAAATAATGCTACAACAGAGATAATCCTAAGAGGCAGTTCAGATGAAAATTCTCACACACATGAGCAGTTGAATCTCTGTAATTAATTCACCCTAAGTCAGCAAATAGTGGAACCAACAAAACTGAGAAACACACGACCTTATATTCACGAATAATGATGACCTGGTACGAAATATAACAGTGTCAAAGAGAATTCAGATCACAACCTAATCGAGGTTCAGACTTGTTTGCACAGAGGTCCTGACTATCAAGATACAAACATTTACGAGGATGTCTTCACCAAATTTAACTTTAATAGAAAAAACTTCATCTGGAATCAAATAAATCATGTCCTTAATGAAACATGCTGGGAGGATATCTTTAAAAAATGGATCTGCACCAGTGTATAGAAAGGATCAACTCTGGCAGCTAAAACAGGCTCAAAGGTACATTCCTTTAAGAAAAAAGAGAAGATGTAAACTGGAGAGAGGGAGATGCTCCCTCTGCAGGCAGAGGCGAAGACTCACTGAGTTTCTCAAGAGTGCTACTTCATTAGTCAGTGTGTTCTTCTCAAGCCTGGTCACCATCTGCAGAAGACCCGGGCCGGTACAACACAGGCAGCAGACCCGGGCTGGTACAACACAGGCAGAAGACCCGGGCCGGTACAACACAGGCCAACCCACAAGAGGTGTATTCTGCATTTCATTTATATATCTGAAATGCAGAACACACTTCTTGTAGGTTGGTCTGTGTTGTACCGGCCCGGGTCTGCTGCCTGTGTTGTACTGGCCCGGGTCTGCTGCCTGTGTTGTACTGGCCCGGGTCTGCTGCCTGTGTTGTACTGGCCCGGGTCTGCTGCTGTGTTGTACTGGCCCGGGTCTGCTGCCTGTGTTGTACTGGCCCGGGTCTGCTGCCTGTGTTGTACTGGCCCGGGTCTGCTGCCTGTGTTGTACTGGCCCGGGTCTGCTGCCTGTGTTGTACTGGCCCGGGTCTGCTGCCTGTTTGTACTGGCCCGGGTCTGCTGCCTGTGTTGTACTGGCCCGGGTCTGCTGCCTGTGTTGTACCGGCCCGGGTCTGCTGCCTGTGTTGTACTGGCCCGGGTCTGCTGCCTGTGTTGTACTGGCCCGGGTCTGCTGCCTGTGTTGTACTGGCCCGGGTCTGCTGCCTGTGTTGTACTGGCCCGGGTCTGCTGCCTGTGTTGTACTGGCCGGGTCTGCTGCCTGTGTTGTACTGGCCCGGGTCTGCTGCCTGTGTTGTACTGGCCCGGGTCTGCTGCCTGTGTTGTACTGGCCCGGGTCTGCTGCCTGTGTTGTACTGGCCCGGGTCTGCTGCCTGTGTTGTACCGGCCCGGGTCTGCTGCCTGTGTTGTACTGGCCCGGGTCTGCTGCCTGTGTTGTACTGGCCCGGGTCTGCTGCCTGTGTTGTACTGGCCCGGGTCTGCTGCCTGTGTTGTACTGGCCCGGGTCTGCTGCCTGTGTTGTACTGGCCCGGGTCTGCTGCCTGTGTTGTACTGGCCCGGGTCTGCTGCCTGTGTTGTACTGGCCCGGGTCTGCTGCCTGTGTTGTACTGGCCCGGGTCTGCTGCCTGTGTTGTACTGGCCCGGGTCTGCTGCCTGTGTTGTACTGGCCCGGTCTGCTGCCTGTGTTGTACTGGCCCGGTCTGCTGCCTGTGTTGTACTGGCCCGGGTCTGCTGCCTGTGTTGTACTGGCCCGGGTCTGCTGCCTGTGTTGTACTGGCCCGGGTCTGCTGCAGATGGTGACCAAGCTTGAGAAGAACACACTGACTAAAGAAGTAGAAAATATTGAACTTTAGTTATGTGGCTCATACAGAATCCAGGAGACACATACAAAGCTAAAAGTAATTAATGAAATCAAAAGAAATCCAAAATATTTCTTTTCATGTTCCCCCCCCCCATCAAAAAAAAAAAATACAGCATTAATGACATTCATGTCGGGCCAAGTTAAAGAAAGGTGGAACTGACACGGACTTACGCCTCCTAGATGAAATAACTAGGCAGGATTGTACAAACAGAAGGAGGATGCTCAATCTATTTTCTTGTTTGTTTTTATCATAGTTTCTTTTTCAAGAGATTAATCAGCTTGACTACAGCTTCAGGTGCATGCTGCTTTACAAACCTTGATAATTTAATGGCAGATGTTAGTTTGATTGTCTCTTTGAGGGTCTGTCTTATAATGAAGGTTGATGGAGTGCGGTTACTGTCTGCTAGGAGACTGCTGGTTATGATTCTCTTGACGAGAGTCGAAGATAGCTGGATTTATGTTGTCGAATATAACCAGTGTTTGGTTGAGTCTAAATTCTTCATTGCATACCCGACATATTTCAAGCTCTCCGGTTTTCTTTTAACTCCCTTGGCTTGTAGGAACCTGGCTTCTCGACCCATCATGTGACACTGCAAGTTACAAGATGTTTCCGTGCAAGCTGGACAAATATAAGATATTCTGTTTAGGGAAAGTACCATGGAGGAAGTCTGGGAAAAGCAATAGGTGGGATTGAGCAAGAACCAGAGGCGTGAAGGGTGGTGGCCGTGGTGGTGAGCAACAGTTTTCCTAACAAGGGTCATGAACGATGAATCAAAACACAAATCATCCCCACTCAGCGAGAAAGAAGAGATGGTAGTGACGTAAGCTCTAACAATAATCGACAATTCAACAAAAGGTGTCCTTCATTGACTTTCGCGCCACCACACGCCAGCAAACACGCTTAATAATTACGACTGTTGCAACGCATTGTATTTGTTAACGTGATATATATATATATATATATATATATATATATATATATATATATATATATATATATATATATATATATTATATATATTATATATATATATATATAATTTCCTCACAAACAGGACACAAAGAGTAGTAGTCAACAGAGTATAAAGTCTGAGGCGGCTACGGTGAAAAGCTCTGTTCCACAAGGCACAGTACTCGCTCCCATCTTGTTTCTCATCCTCATATCTGACATAGACAAGGATGTCAGCCACAGCACCGTGTCTTCCTTTGCAGATGACACCCGAATCTGCATGACAGTGTCTTCCATTGCAGACACTGCAAGGCTCCAGGAGGACATGAACCAAATCTTTCAATGGACTGCAGAAAACAATATGAAGTTCAACGATGAGAAATTTCGATTACTCAGATATGGTAAACAAGAGAGAATTAAAACTTCATCAGAGTATAAAACAAATTCTGGCCACAAAATAGAGCGAAAAACCAAAGTCGAAGACCTGGGAGTGATCATGTCGGAGGATCTCACCTTCAAGGTCTATAACATTGTATCAATCGCATCTGCTAGAAAAATGACAGGATGGATAACGAGAACCTTCAAAACTAGGGATGCAAAGCCCATGATGACACTCTTCAGGTCGCTTTTTCTATCTAGGCTGGAATATTGCTGTACACTAACAGCACTTTCAATGCAGGTGAAATTGTTGACCTAGAAAATATACCGAGAACCTTCACGGCGCGCATAACGTAGATAAAACACCTCAATTACTGGGAGCGCTTGATGTTCCTGAATCTGTATTCCCTGGAACGCAGGCGGGAGAGATACATGATTATATACACCTGGAAATTCCTAGAGGGACTAGTACCGAACTTGCACACGAAAATCACTCACAACGATAGCAAAAGACTTGGCAGACGATGCAACATCCCCCCAATGAAAAGCAGGGGTGTCACTAGCACGTTAAGAGACACTACAATAAGTGTCAGGGGCCCGAGACTGTTCAACTGCCTCCCAGCATTCATAAGAGGGATTACCAATAGACCCCTGGCAGTCTTCAAGCTGGCATTGGACAAGCACCCAAAGTAGGTACCTGACCAGCCGGGCTGTGGCTCGTACGCTGGTTTGCGTGCAGCCAGCAGTAACAGCCTGGTTGATCAGGCTCTGATCCACCAGGAGGCCTGGTCACAGACCGGACCGCGGGGGCGTTGACCACCGGAACTTTCTCCAGGTAAACTCCCGGTAAACTCCAGTATCACACAGGGAAAATTAAATGAGAAATATGATGCAAGGGAGACTTGTTTGCTTTATGCTCAGGAAGAAAGATGACTGCAACATTCCTTTCACTAATTATGAACTTGATGCAGTACTAAGGGAAACTCCACTTCGCCTGGTGAGGATGGTATTACTTACAACATACTCAGATTGCTGTGTCGAGTACCAGGTAATCCATCACTTGAATTATGTAACGTGAGCTATGTAACTGGGGAGCTCCATCAATCTTGGACCAACAGCCTCATCATTCCAATTCCTAAGCCCAATCAACAAAATGCATTTCGCCCAATATCTCTTACTAGCTGCTTATGTAAAACTTTCGAGAGGATGATTCTTAATCGTCTCATGTACAGAATCAAAAAAAAAAAAAAAACGACAAGTCGGTTTTTCAAACCATTCATCACAACTGTCAGACACTGCAGCATCATGGGATCTTGTTACAAAGAATTCTTCAACACTTGTTCAACCTTTGGACGAAGACCTACTTCGACTAGTGGATGGTACCACTATGACCCCGCCTCCGCCTGCTTCACCTCACCTCACTACAGTATATAAGCCACGTCTACGGCCCTATGCTGTACATTCTACAAGATTGATGGACTGAACACATCGACTCCAGGCAGAGGGACTGATTACCTCATACTCCTCCTCTCCTTACGCCTTCCTCTTTGTATTGGACTGATGAAGCCACTGCGTGGCGAAACGTTTCCTGAATAAAGATTCCCATATGCTGCATAAGTATCTCAATCTTCAATGTTAAAATTGTGAAAATGATCTATCTTGCTTATATTAGATCAATGGTTGATTATGCTGCACCACTACTTGCTCTTGTGTCTGACTGGAAGCTTGGAGGGCTGGAAAAACTGCAGAACGAAGCAATGAGGATCATTTTAGGATGCCCTCGTACTGCCAAACTTTTAAATATGCAAAAAGAACTTGATATACCAAGCATCAGAGATCGTGTTACTGAAAGAAATATCCTAATTGGGGTTAATATGCTCAGGCAAGCCCATTCACACCCTTGCAAAGAAGCCCTCCAAACTTTCCTCAGCACTGGTGAATACCCCTCCAGATGGATTGAAAACACTGGAACCGACCTCCGCATGAATCAGATACATGATCTATGTCAAATAAGGCAACAGCGGCACTTCTCCGCTCCATGGGATATTACTCCATTCCAAACTACTATTCCTCCATTTTCCCCCAAACTACTCCTTAAATCACAGCCAAAGCTTCGCCTTGAAGCCAAACATGATGCTTTAAGCTGTAATGATAAGTTAGTCACACAGCACACTGTGTTGATGGTTGTGTTCACCAATCCACTGGTGCAGCTGGTAGTGCTGCTGTTGTCGTACAGAGTGATGACTCTCTTAAAGAAATTGGAGCACCCATCAGTAATTGGGCCTCTACTCTTCAGACAGAACAGTTTGCCATACTCCTTGCACTGAAATGCATCCATGTATCTAAGATCGACACTTTAACTGTAACCGAATCTCTGTCATCCATAAATGTTCTCAACTCATTAAGTATAAATTGTGGCATGCTCGTGTCAGAAGCCAGACACAGGTATGGTAAGATTGTGGACAGTGGAGTCAGAGTGCACATGCTGTGGATTCCATCTCACATTGGTCTTCGTATGCATGATAGAACTGATAAATTGACTAAGCTGTATGCTTTCCAAGAAGGGGTAGATTACAATCTTGGGATGTCAGATGTTGCAGATGTATGGTATAGGAGGTAGGTTACTGAAAGCACTGAAGAGTTTTTATGAGGATAGTGAGGCTCAAGTTAGAGTGTGTAGGAAAGAGGGAGATTATTTCCCAGTAAAAGTAGGCCTTAGACAAGGACGTGTGATGTCACCGTGGTTGTTCAATATATTTATAGATGGGGTTTTAAGAGAAGTAATTGCGAGGGTCTTGGCAAGAGGTGTGGAGTTAAAAGATAAAGAATCACACATAAAGGGGGAGTTGTCACAGTTGCTCTTTGCTGATGACACTGTGCTCTTGGGTGATTCTGAAGAGAAGTTGCAGAGGTTGGTGGATGAATTTGGTAGGGTATGTAAAAGAAGAAAATTGAAAGTGAATACAGGAAAGAGTAAGGTTATGAGGATAGCAAAAAGATTAGGTGATGAAAGATTGGATATCAGATTGGAGGGAGAGAGTATGGAGGAGGTGAATGTATTTAGATATTTGGGAGTGGACGTGTCAGCGGATGGGTCTATGAAAGATGAGGTGAGTCTTAGAATTGATGAGGGGAAAAGGGTGAGCGGTGCACTTAGGAGTCTGTGAAGACAAAGAACTTTGTCCTTGGAAGCAAAGAGGGGTATGTATGAGAGTATAGTTTTACCAACGCTCCTGTATGGGTGTGAACCATGGGTGATGAATGTTGCAGCGAGGAGAAGGCTGGAGGCAGTGGAGATGTCATGTCTGAGGGCAATGTGTGGTGTGAATATAATGCAGAGAATTCGTAGTTTGGAAGTTAGGAGGAGGTGCAGGATTACCAAAACTGTTGTCCAGAGGGCTGAGGAAGATTTGTTGAGGTGGTTCGGACATGTAGAGAGAATGGAGCGAAACAGAATGACTTCAAGAGTGTATCAGTCTGTAGTGGAAGGAAGGCGGGGTAGAGGTCGGCCGAAGAAAGGTTGGAGGGAGGGGGTAAAGGAGGTTTTGTGTGCGAGGGGCTTGGACTTCCAGTGGGCATGCGTGAGCGTGTGTGATAGGAATGAATGGAGACAAATGGTTTTTAATACTTAACGTGCTGTTGGAGTGTGAGCAAAGTAACATTTATGAAGGGAGTCATGGAAACCGGCAGGCCGGACTTGAGTCCTGGAGATGGGAAGTACAGTGCCTGCACTCTGAAGGAGGGGTGTTAATGTTGCAGTTTAAAAACTGTAGTGTAAAGCACCCTTCTGGCAAGACAGTGATGGAGTGAATGATGGCGAAAGTTTTTCTTTTTCGGGCCACCCTGCCTTGGTGGGAATCGGCCAGTGTGTAAAAAAAAAAAAATACTAAAAGAACTTCACCTGAATTTTATTGACATACGACTTAGGGAGACTGACACCAGTCAGTCCATCTATCATCATTCTATTATGCAGGAGGAGCCATATCTCTATACCTCGAATTTACCTGGAGAGAGTTCCGGGGGTCAACGCCCCCGCGGCCCGGTCTGTGACCAGGCCTCCTGGTGGATCAGAGCCTGATCAACCAGGCTGTTACTGCTGGCTGCACGCAAACCAACGTACGAGCCACAGCCCGGCTGGTCAGAACCGACTTTAGGTGCTTGTCCAGTGCCAGTTTGAAGACTGCCAGGGGTCTGTTGGTAATCCCCCTTATGTATGCTGGGAGGCAGTTGAACAGTCTCGGACCCCTGACACTTATTGTATGGTCTCTTAGTGTGCTAGTGACACCCCTGCTTTTCATTGGGGGGATGTTGCATCGTCTGCCAAGTCTTTTGCTTTCGTAGTGAGTGATTTTCGTGTGCAAGTTCGGTACTAGTCCCTCTAGGATTTTCCAGGTGTATATAATCATGTATCTCTCCCGCCTGCGTTCCAGCGAATACAGGTTTAGGAACCTCAAGGGCCAGATATACCGTGCCTCCAGATATTGTAATTCTGTTTCCTAGGATTTACTGTAGCTGCGTTTGCTGGTGGTTCATTTATTTTTCCTGTTTCCTCCCTATCTTTCACCCCGTATGGACATCAGTGCTTCCACCAGGTTTTGCTGGTAGTGTGTCGATTCTATTTCCTGAGGCATCACCCCCTTTTGGTCCATCTCTAGCTGTATTTCTATTCTGAACCACTGTGGACTAAATAACATCATCTTCACTGTCCTCCAGGACAACACTAGTAACCTCACGAGCACTGTCTTTCAGGACATCACTAGAACCCTCTGGAGCACTGTTCTCCAGGACTACACTAGCATCCTCAGCATTGTCCTCCAGGACAACACTAGCACCCTCAGGAGCAATGTCCAAGACAGGTCCGTCCCTACCACCCATCGCATTTTCTCATCTGAGCATAAAACAAATCAGCGTCTCCCTTGCATCATATTTGTCATTTAATTTCGCCTGTGTGATATTGGGAAGATTGTCACAGCTAGATGTGGCACCCCAAGCACTGACTAACTCATTCGCCCTATGCAAGGGATGAGGGTGCGCGATCTGCCCTGTTCTGTTACCCTTAATTCTATTTATGTCCCTGCATGCCCGGCTAAGTGGGGTGTGAGCATTGAGACCATTGACAAATTGTTCCCAGTCTGTTTGCCGCAGTTCTGTCATACGCTCTCTGGCAGCAGCAAGGGCAGTTTGGAAGAGGCTCAGCATTTCAGTTGTACAATGTTTTTATAGGCTAGGTCTAGTCTGCGAGCAGTGCGTTTTAGTGTTCCAAGTTTAGGATCATTATAAATAAGTATGTTTTTTATAAGACTTATGTTATTGGAAGTTATTTGGGGTTTTTACGGACCGGGAGGTTTCAAGGGGGTTCTAAGTAGTTCTAATACGCCACAAGGTCATTTTAAAAGTCTCAACAAGGAACACTCATAGGAAATATACCAGTCAGTCACATGTTCGACAAAGCCCATTTGATCAGGGGAAACATTAAAAAAGTTCCGTTTGAAATCCCCGGAAGGTTAGTATTACCATATCATTGGGGTTAGTTTTGGGGAAAAATGATAGACGCTATATCTTTTTAAAAGGGGAAGACTCACAGGGCAAAGTAATTTGGGAGAAAGACACAGAAAAGGTCGCCTCCATAGATATGTGTAAGTTCAAAGTCCCCTAAAATTTTGGAACATTATCATACTGTTTAAGATGACAACAGTTTATTTTCCATTACGAACCAAACTGTGAGTTTCCAATGCTTTTGTGTCTTGCATTATAATCACCAATAAAAGAGTAGGTTCAGAGAGCACAAGCCAGTGTCTACCCACTGAGGCCGCAGGAAACCCTTTGTCACCCTTAACAGGTCTATGGACTACGCTTTCTCTTTTTTGGTACTCGCCCTTTACAAAAAAAAAAAAAATAAAGGGACTGCAAATCACCCAGAACAAATTGAAGATTCTCCGGCCCGAGTTAAGGAAATGAGGCCAGGATGAATTTCAACAATTGAATATGCTGAAGTTGAAGACAGGGTTAGTAAAGCATCTGAGTTAAATATAGTTGATAAATTGCTCACAAACAGGGTCCAGATTATATTGTGTCAATGTTGTCAAGGTTGGGACAAACCTAAGCAATCATAGTATAGGGGGAGAGGAGCTCAACTTTGTAGTAGCCACAGTCAGTGGCCAGGCGTTCAAAAAACACCCTTTATTTGTACAACATAAAAGGAATCAAATCAATCCAAAGTAATTTATCTTTAAGGTATTACAATGCGGGGTTTTAAGATTTAGGTTTATTGTGTGGTTTACATGTAATGAAATACTAATTACAGAGGGGGCACTTGAACACCTAGCATGGCTAGGCAATTTCGCGGGTCAAAAGCCAGTATAGCATGAACCAGTTCAAAAGACAGCCAAAAGGTATGTGGAATGATTTAATTTTCCGAAGCTATAGTGCCTAATAAGTGTTTAATGTGTTGATTTTGGTCAAAATGTGATTTGCATTTTTAATGGAACCAGCTTGGGTTCCCGCCTTGCTTGTTCGCCTGCGCAGATGTGCGGAAGGGCGTGGGGGGTCGAAGATGGGGCAGGTGGCGGGAGTGTGTTGAAGGATTGAGGTAGGCTGAGAAAAACGGGAATGAGGAAACTGGCGTTAACGGGCGCCTAAGGAACAATATAAGATCGATTCAATAATAGGAAGTGTCGTGACTTTCCCTACTAGTGAAAGAGTGAGGGAAACGAGATTTACGGGATCACTGTAAAATGGTGGTAAATATAGGAATAATGTTCGACGGGTGTGACTGGTGCACGGCCTCATGGTGTGTGTCCAGGGGGAATTTCCCGTGGTGCTTTAATCCTCGCTCATCGGCTTCAGATCTTAAGGAGTGTCCTCTAAAGTGTATAATACTTATGAGACGTTAAATTGTCTTGTGAATGGTAAATGTAATCAGGATATTAACATTGAGTTAGAGAATGGGGATGTGAAATAGATGCGGCCTGCTACCGAGTGAACGCGTGACTATTTTCGTACGAGATATAGCGAAGCTGTATGGAATCACGCTTCTAACGGGACAAACCGACGAGGATACCTCGTCCTGCTGGAAATAAGAACCGTGTCGGTTGTAGCAGGACTCGAAATGAGTTGGTGTATGGAAGGAAAATAGGATGTATCAATTCACCCAAAGTTAAGTACCTTCTAGTTATAGCAGATGTTACTGGCCAGTTAGGTATGTTGTTAATTGGATGGTTATGAGTGATCCAGCTACATCAAGTGACACCAGAGAACATCTGGTAAAGTGGGTGGGATTATGTATAAAATTGTTTTGTCTTGTTGGATGTATCCATGCGTTATCTACCCCCCCCCCCCCCTTCATTCAGCTAAACTATATAATCTATAACAGTCCACGTTATTAGTAACGCCGTGTTGAGGGTGCTACCCCAATTTATATGGTATCGGATAGATGTGGCACAAGTTTGTTAGGGTCTAGGGGCCACTGTAGTGACAGAGGGTGGTTAAGTTTTTTCTCACATGTCTACCAGGGGAGTTGACTACGGTAAACAATATGGTTGTTTCTCCCACAGAGCATTACTTGTATGTATTAATGTTGAGGTACCATAAAGATAAGCCACCCTATAAAATTTTCCACATCTGCCCGCTGGGTCCTTACTGAAAAGGATGCAATCATGTAAAAAAAATTTAATTGAATTAATTACTTAAATAATTTAGTGGATGATGATGGAAGTGGTATGGGTACACAAATTTATCGGTGTGTGGTTGGGGATAATTAGCCCATTTTAATACTAGCACATGGTGGCTAGGATTTATACAAGAGTAAATGCAAGATTACTTCTACAAGGTGTCCTACTTTAGATTGTATAATTGTGATTATTATTCCCTAACCATGGCTGGGTATGAGGAAGTTAGTGCGGACTGCAAGTCCATGGATGGCCAATGCAAAGAATGCCTATACTACAAGCTCGGAAGGGTCTGATATTAATCATTACTAACAAGTTTTATGGAGTTAATGAGACAAGAATCGGTAAACCTGATGAATTAAAGCTACACCTAGATGCCTTAGGAATTAGACATTTGAGTCATATAGATTGTGGTTTAAAGGACTGTGAAAGTGAGTCGGCTGAGAATGTGCAGATGATGCTGAATGGGAGCGCTGTCTGGATCAATATTATGAAGTGGAGGACATAATAAAAATTGTGGTCCTGCAAACACGAAAGGTTTGGAGATGGTAATGGGTTGTAAACAATGTTGTTGGTTCAACTAGTCATGGAATGTCAGAGGCGGTCTACCAAACTCCAGAATTTTTGCTTGCCTGTGGTTAATCAGGGAGAATCTGGGAGGTGTTTTGGGTCTATCTTTAAAGCAGTCGACATGATAGGTGTGATCTTGCAAGTGTTACCATAATATGCTATTTTAAAGGGACAAGTAAGGGGGTGATGGATTGTTCTTATACAAGCATTCTCAAATGTAGATGCTCTATAGTGAAGGCAGTTTACTTGTGGAGGTCACTTTTTACGGTAACTTGAGAGCAAAGTAGGCTGGATCTAGTAGCTAATTTGGCTAGTTTGAAGACTCCAGATCACACCGCAAACAGATTACAGCAATTTAGGATCAAACTAGAAAGCACTCTTAAGACCTTGAGTAATAAATATGAACTGGAGGGAGCAGAGTGGTAGTTGTGTGCTTGATTCAGAATAAATTAACACAAGACAGTAGAGTGGTTTATAAACAGATATCACATGGGTTTTACTTCGAGGTTGGAAGAATTAGAGTGGGACTGCAAGAGCATAATTGTTCCAACTGCGACCAGCCCACCATTAACCTTAGGAATACCACGTTACAGACCCCAGTCACCTGTCACAGTTCCACTAAGGGAAACCTTATCCTTATATCATAAATCCTAAGTCACTACTAACGGGTGATTACGTAAGGCAGTATCAAGTGGACAGGGGCCAGTAATTGTGGTTCTCCACATCCATGCAATGAGGAGCGTAGTACCACAATATTAGGTAGACCAGTTTGATATAGAGTCAGGCAATGAAAGGTGAGAGTTGTATCTTCTGCAAACGGTACTCATTTCTCTAAGAAAACTGTAATGCCTATAATTCATGGATGTTTAACGTGGAAGATTGGAAGAGCTTGCAGATGTATCAGGGGTCTAGGAAATATAATGTAAGGGATTGCCCGTGCTATACTTGCACTATTGTTATCAGTGTAAAGGAAAGACACCACATGCTATGTGTAAGGGCGGCGGAATTAAACGTAATGATGGTAAACATAGTATTATAGTGATATAACCGGACCAAACAGTAGCAACGTAAAGATTGAGATAACGGCGGTATTGATGGCCGAGCTGAGGTTAGGCTTTGCTGTGTTGGTTGTGGTGGATTAATGATAACGGATGTAAATCCAAAACTGTAACATCATTACTGGATCAGGGATTCACAACGTACCTTCATTAAACGTAACTGCCTTAAGGGATGAAGGTAAAATATATGGGAGATCCTGCTATACTCAAGCTATCTGCTTTCTCTCGAATAAGAAGGCCCAGTCTTACGACACTTGCCACATTCACGCTTTCCTTGAAGAAGATCGAGTTAACATGCCAGTATCATGATGTCAAAGTATATGCAGGCGATTTTTCTCATAAACATGTTTAATCTCTTTGCCCCTGCGATCCAGCTTCGACTCGACTGCTTTACAGATCGCTTCAATAGTGACCCTACCAATATTCATGGAGATTTTAATGCTGGACATATAAGAAATATTGGTGGGTCTATAACATACACCAATGGTACTCTAAAACTAGTGAGATTGCTAAATGAGGCAGATAATGTTCGAATTGTGGGCACTACTGAGCCTTCTCATTATAATGGTGGCTTACTAGATATGTGTCTTGGATTTAATACATATATACGATGCATGACTCTGTCATAGTTGATGTTCTTCTATCTGATAACTTCCCAAGACTTATCAACTGTCAATCTTGACACTCTCAGCAATCAGGAGGCTAAATTACAGGAAGGAGGAAACTGTATTCTCAAACCAGAACACAGAGATCAATTTATTAACCACTTGGATCAATGGTATAAGGAATTACGAGCCCATTGGCACACAAAATTTAATGATGATTTAATTACTGTATTGAGAGTATTTCCACAGATCATGTGGGCAGGAATAGGAAACAAAAACCTCCACTATTAATAGCATAAAAACCAATGTAAATACTATAATGATCCACAGTGCTCAAATCTAACACATGCAGCTTGGAGGATTGGTAAGCATAACGTGAATGGTAGAAACCCCAGACTGCTCAGACGTTCCGCAAGCTGCACTAACAAATGCAAGGAATAGAAGGATAGTCACTTAGGGCATCAGGAATGGGAACAGTTTGTTAGTGGATTAAATAGGTCTCAACCCTTTGAGTTTGGCTTGGAATGGTATAAATAAAATAACCAGGAAAAAGACTAGGCAATGTTTGCTCATCCCTTTCCTCTTGGAATAAGCAAAATGACCTCATAAATGACTGGTCCAAAACATCCAGGACATGAAAGCTTCCGTCTCATATTAAGAAAAAAAATTAGAGAGTAGAGTACTTCTGAAGAAAATGTTGAATCTGATGAATTTTCATGAGCCAAATATGATTGAGAGGGAAGCCTCTTTACCGAGTATGATTAGATAATGCAATTAACAAGGGTCGATCTACTGTCTGGAGAGGATGTTTTAAACCTATGATATTCTCAGACTTAAGGCACGTGCCTGATAACCTTTGTTGGCACTGTATAATCTCAGTTTACATTGAGGGCGTTCTTCCTACTTCCTGGTACTAATAGTCTCATTGTGGCCTATCCCTAAGCTCCCAACAGCCTGTTACTTTTGGCGATCTCCTTTAACTAGTTGTCTTTGTAAACTTTTGAGAAGAATGATGCTTAACAGACTGTGACTCAGATTCAGAGATCAAACTTTCCCCCTACCTCTATGGGTTCATGAAGGTAAATGTGTGCAGTACTGTATTTCCACCTTTTCACTGACACAACACTCTACTAGTTTTAGCACTTTTCTTGATCTAAAATCTGAATTTGATATTGCGATACAGAAACAGTTGACTACCCTGACTAGCCAAAATGAAATATTGGTGGTAGCTTATCTGCTGGTATTGGATCCTGTCAAATAGAGTAGTATCTCTGTCCTTTTACCATGGTGCGGAAGTGATTCTAAAGTAATGTCTTTTGGTACACCGCTGGGAGGGAGTTCTTAGTCCTGCTATTTAATATTTGATTAATGCTCTCCTATTTCTCTCTACATGCTCTCACCTAAAACTTATAGCTTATTAAGCTTTGCTGATGATATCATGAATCCATACAAACAGGGCATAAGAAGATGAATACCATTTCTTAATGAAGTGTTCAGAAGCAATTTGTAATCCGATAGCCTCATAATATCTTCCTCTAAAATTAAGTATTAACAGCAAACGAATCCCCCCACCATCTATTGCAGGTGTGAATGAAATTCATTAGCTACGTTAAAAACTTACAGTTATCTTGTGTAGATGTACCCTTTAACAAATCCACTTTCCACAACATAACAAGAAATGTAAAGCTAGGCTTAAATGCTCTCATTGCTGTTGCTTGGCTGACAATCCCAACTATGGTGCAAATGTGAAGAATCGGGAGCAAATGTATTGTACATAGCATTTGTTAGGTCCTTAATTGATTATGGCTTTTTTGCTCCCTGTTGATATTAGCTAGAGAATGTTCTCTCCGACTTGGAGTAGTTAATGCAAATGAAGCTCTTAGGATTATTCTTGGCTGTCCTCTGATTACAAAAAGTTCTTAACATGAGGAAGGACTTGGTATTTCTAGTCATCAGTGATAGAGCATTGTGGAATTAACACTGTATCGGTATTAGAATGTTGAGAAACGAACCAGACACTGTCACAAGTGAATCTTACCAGTGTCTAGAGGGTAATACACACAGAATTCTAAATGGAATGTGAAAAACGTAGCAATTGCATGATGTTTTATAACCTGCATGACTGGATCACTGTAGGCAACAAGAGCATTTAACCCCTCCATGGTAGTGTGTTCATTTTAATATCAATACCTTCAACTCCCTTCCCAAGAAGAAGCTCAATGCTAGTAATCCCTTCCTTTAATCTCTGAGTTTGAGCAACTGCTCCAAGAAGAAATGTCTAACCTAGCTGAGTAAGTAACAAAGATTATCACAAGTTATATACACTGATGGATTTAAGCGGGTGTCTTACTGGCAGGGCGCATCTGCTCTTGTGCCACATCCCTAAGTTAAGATCGATAATAAATTTGTATGAGTTTGGCATAAAAATTAAAAACTGGGCGTCTACACTGCATAACTGAATTGTTTGCAATCCTAATGGCGCTTAAGTCTGACCTAGGACATGGCTAGATCTATCAGTCATTACGATTCTATGTCATCATTTGAAGGTCTTGCTCATTTTAATGACTCAACAACGTGCTCTATTGGGAAGCCAGGTATAGATACTCAAAAATTAGGACAATGGAATTTAAGGTACAATTGCTATGGTTCCCATCACACTTTGGATTACTTCTTCATGATAAGTTGTTATGTTAGCCAAGAGAAGAGTATCGAGGAAGGAGAATGTAGAATTTAACTTTGGTTATAAACTTGTGTCTGCTTTAGAATAATATTAGGAGAGAAGTAAATAATGAAAAGGATTGTTATAGGAATGCACAGTTGAAGCCTGAGTACATCTATAAACCACTTGATAACATGAAGTTGACTAAGTATGTTTATGGAAGCAACTTGCAATTTGTGAACCAGGACTGACTTGATGTTGTAGTGGGCCAGGCTTAGGCTTGGTTACAAGTACTTCTGGCAGTTTGGGGAGACCACACAGATGATGATCAACTAAATGTTAAATTATGTGTGTCAGGCACTATTGTCACTCTCTTGAAAACTATTGCGTAATTGTCCACTTATTGAGGAATACGAGACAGACTGTATATAAACCTATTGTGACATGTCATGATATCTTATTAATGAAAATAAGATACCAGATTATTCTAAGCAAATTTCCTTAAGTTGCTTGTACATATAAGTGAACTATAGATATGTAGATATAAATCATATGTATCCTGTTAACCTTTGGGGCTAGTTTCCTAGGCCTTTTGTGTATCACAGCTCTCGCGTACGTCCACAGGATGGATATGGGGTGCACAATAAAACTAGCACTTCGGTGGCAAAAATCTAATCTATGTCATGACGGACCCTGTTTATGTAACTGCAGGTGGGAAATGAGAGAAAAACGTATTTATATGCCGTAATTGTGGATAGGCTCCAGAGAAAATTATCTTACAATTGGGCTGGTTATCGCTACTGAAAAGGCTTTCATGTAAGGTAAATTTGGAACCTTTGGTTTTAAATAATGATTTGTGGGGCCAATAGGATATTTAGATACGGTTTAGTGACCATTTGCCACCTTTGTAAAGAGGTATGTGACAAAGAAATGCGGAGTTCAACCTTGTAAGGAAACGCTGGTGGTTCACGTGATGTATGGCCAGCTTCCTCGTACTGATAATGATGACTGGAGGAAGCCATAAATACAGTTACGGTGTGTCATAATCATGAAGTATCACCCCAGAATATAATATACTTCAAATAGAGGGGTGAAGTTGTACCTGTGGATTAAATTTTGGAATTGGACAGCATAGGGATCAATGTAAAAATGAAGAATTTTCCAGATGATTCCTTTACTTCAAGAACAATCCAGAAGGATGTTAATTTGAATTGGACAATTACGGTGGGTGAGATTCAGTGGAGCTGATCCATCCAGAACTACCAATAATTACCGGGATGGCGTATGGACAATTAAAGGCTTCATGCTCCACGAAAACTGAGAAGACACCAGAATCTGTTGACTGCTTACGTTGATATTAATTAATGAGCAGTTTAAATATAAATTAATAGAGGAGGTACCTCCCGAGCGAGCCTAGAATTTAATTGTCACTATTTGCCACACAACGGAGTGAGAGGATTCTAAGGACCATCCTTGAGATTGTGTTTTAATTGTAAGTGAGTTGCCAGGAGTAATAAAAGTGTACTTGTTGATGACTGTTTGATGACAAGTCCGTCGTTGACGGACTAAAAACTGGGGACATATTATTAACTTCAGGGTTTAAGAATTATGCCTTACGGCGGACTAAGTAAAACTTCCTGAGAGTGGGTCTGCAGGGAGGTCTGACCGGGATTGCACTAGGTTCTTATGCCCGGAATCTTTGTGACACCCACTTAGTCCCCTGAAGACTTTTTGCTTTTCAGGATTGTATTGTTTGGTGCATACCTCCAGTCCCGTTCCTACTCAAGGCAACGATAAATGGTACACTGAGAGGAGTAAGTAATGGGTAACCAATTTTGTGGACAATTTCCTGAGGTGGTGACGTCTACTGAAGAGGAAAAACTAATGAGCATTTACCGCAGGGTTAATGAAATAAGTGAAGGTGCAAATATGCCCCTGAGGGAAGTGGTAACAGTTAATTCGTCAGTTTAAGGGTTCAAATAAATAAAGGACAACCCTGGGAGTTGAAAGTGTCCAAATATAGTAATGTGCTGGGAACCTGACTTGGGACACAGGGGACTTGTTATCGTTAAAGTCTAACTAAACTACAGCATGCACCAATAAATTAACCAAGTGAGTCTTACTTGCAGAGTAGTTTCAAAATGAATTCGGATCCACTAGGCTTATTGTCACCACTTACCATAAGAGGAAAAATTGTTGAACAAGAAGCAATGGAAGCATTAGCTTAAGTGGGGCTTGGGATGAAACCACTACCTGAGGAATTGTTGAAAGGTGGGAAGATAAGGTGGGAAAGAACTAATATCTTCCTCTAAAACTAAGATATTAACAAGCAAACGTCATCCCCAACCATTCTATTTGCAGGGTGAAATCATTAGCTACGTTAAAACGACAGATATTTGGAGGTTGGATATCTGTAAGTTGGGATATCTAAGTTGAGTTCCCACGTAATGTGGCAAGTCAGTTGGAGAAAATGTACTCCTCATTTTTTGCGATGCTCGAAATTTGCATATGGAAGCCAGTCGCTTTACGTCATGTATTAGTGCCTTTCTCTGTTATGTCTAAGGCTAAGGTGGCTCCATCAAATCTCACACCTTACATCGGTGTGTCAAATTAGCCAATTATATAAGAAAATATAAATTGCGAGAGATAAATATCAGCGACACGTAATTTTGGTTGTACGAGGTATCCTACAATGGTTTCGTTATGGTAACGTAATAGATTGTGTAATGTACAAAAACAGAGTCGCTGAATCAATCAAATGAGGAGAAATTTAACAGTTTGGGTGCAATTTGTTAACCTTTATTCACATTCTAGGTTGACGAGAAATCCAGCTGAATTTCTTGTCTCGAGGCTTGATTATGAATAATTCGTGAGTGCGTTAATTCGTGGGTTTAAAGGGCCATTTGTGGTTGGACAAAATCTACTGGCGGTGCAAAAGGCACATATTGCTCCTGTCGATAATTACGGTGAGTCACCGCTCCTGTCAGTAGTCCTCCTTAGCCATTTGATTGATTTGAAATAGGTATTCTTCCTTACCTAAGCTGATTAGTGTGAAAGGTTAGTGTTTAATTTCATTAAGTAAGATGTATACTCACATTATTTTCCCCATCCCTCTGAATACTGGTACTGAGGGTACAAGAAGAAAACATACTAGGATGGATTATATTCATGATGGACGGAAAAAATTGTGAAAGGCTTCAATAATAGAAAAGCTGGGGCTGTATTAGAGGATGTTGTAAATTAGTTGCTGCAGGCAGGTTACAAAATGCTGAATTGGGGGGAATATGCTAGCAACCCTATCTTGTTCCAAAACTCATCACCTGACAACCTTGAATGTCTTTAATGCCCATAATACGTGATGCACGGTTGGGGTATACTTGATACCTTAAACTGTATTCGGGAAACCTTGGATTCCACAAGGACGTGCAAAGTGTAAAAAGGGTTATTTCAAGTCGTGTGTCAGATGGGACGGAGGGTGGATGCCAGAAAAACCTTCAAGTACCAGGCCTCCACATGCCCAAGGAATGCGTGCAGTTGGTTAAAAAACCAGTTTGATGGACCGGAGATGTGGACTATTGTGGGCCAATCATTTTACAGGTACTTCAGATGGTGTTCCCTTGAAGATGTATATGTATGTCTATTTACTTGTTACAGCTACTAGGGCCATAACTGTTAATTAGAGTGGCTCAGGACTGTCTGCAGAACAGTTTCATACAGTTGTTCAGGAAACTTTGCAGAGCTGACGATCGGTCAAGATTGATGATTCAGATAATGCCACCCAATTTTGAGCGGGTGCTCAACACTTGATGAATTAAATAAGGAGTGATGATGTACAGTCTTTGTTGACCCAGCGACGGGTGAGTCTGGAAATTTATTACTCCCAGAAGGCCCTTGGCATGGAGGCCTGTTACGAAAGAATGATAGGTACAGTGAGATAGATGTCTTCGTAAGGTGGCTACCACAGGAAGAGGAATTATTTTGGAGAGGAATTCCGTGCAGTGTTGGTGGAGGCATGAGAATTGGCGATGTGATCAATCGCCCTTGTCTACATGCGCGGACACTCCTGACGCGGAGATACTGACTCCCTCTCCCTAATATGTGGACAAGGTTAGATGCTGCACCTATCTTAGAGATAATCCCGAGGGAAGTGATGATGGATTACAATAACGAGACCGTGTTGAGTGATAAGTTAAAGATGTTATTTACGGTAAATTATTCATGGTCTGACTGTTTTTTTTGTGGCGTAAAGATATCTTCTTAAACTTTGACCGTGAACACTTTTATGTGTGCGCCAGTAACCAGATGGCAGTTAAACGACAGAACATTCAAACCAGGTGACATGTGTTATTTGATACTGAATACATCGTACATTGTGGCCTCTGGCAGGTAGTTTATCATTATACCAGATGCACAAGGTGTTGTCAGTTCGTCAAAGTGTTGTGTCGTGGTCAGGAAAGTTTTGCGTACCATTAATAAAATTAATTCTTTAGGAATATTAATGTGTTCAATCAGTGCAGATGGAAATCTAAGGGGAAAATTGACACGAGGAGTGATATTGAAGGCCACTGGCACAGGTTAATGCAAGAAGAAACTGTAATAAGACCCACTAGGAAAACAGCAGCGCATCTAGAGAGGGCTGGAATGTCTCCGGGAGGGAAGACGTCATTTAAGTCGTCTAGAACACAACGACTTACGTCCCGGCCGCTGTGTGGAATTATTTAATTTTCGAAAGCTATAGTGCCTAATAAGTGTTTAATGTGTGATTTGGGTCAAAATGTATTTGCATTTTTTTAATTGGAACCAGCTGGGTTCCAGCTGCGCCCTGCGCAGATGTGCGGGGGTGTGGGAGGGCTCGAGCTGGGGCAGGGTGTTGGCGGGAGTGTTTTGAAGATGGGTGAGTGAGGCTGAGGAGAAATCCGGGATTGAGGAAGGGGGAAAACTGGCGTTTCACGGCGGCCTAGGACCAATATAGGCCTCAATTCGTAATAGGAAGTGTCGTGACTGTTCCTGGGAAGAGTGAGGTATGTGATTTACGGGATTCCGTAAAAAGGTGGTAAATTAGTGATTATTGGTTTCGACGGTGTGGTCTGGTGCACGGCCATGGTTGTTGTGTCCAGGGGAAATACCCGTGTGTTAAATCCTAGCTCTCGGCCTCAGATCTTTAATGGAGTGACCTCTAATCTAATGTGTATAATAGTTACGTGACGTTTTTAATTGTCTTGTGAATGGAATGTAATTCAGTGATAATAACATGGAGTTAAGGAATGCGGGTTGTGAAAAATAGGATTGCCTGCTCCTCGATGTGAACGCGTGACTTCTGTACGGAGATTAGCGAAGCTTTATGGAATCACGACTTCTAACAGGGACGCAAACCGAATGATACCTCGTCTGCTGGAATAAGACTGTGTCGGTGTAGCGCAACATCGAAATGAGATGTGAATGGAGGAAATAAGGAGTATCAATCAACACCAGTTAAGTAACCCTTTAGTTATAGCAGAATGATTGGCCAGTTAGTATGTTGTAATTGGACTAGGTATGGTGATCCTGCTACATCAAGTGACCACCGGAGAAATCTGGTAAGTGGTGGGTTATGTACAAATTGTTTTTCCTTGATGGAGGTATCCATGCGTATCTCCTACCCCCCCCTTCATTCAGCTAATATAATATAATCTTATACCGTCCACAATTATAATTTGTTAACGCCGTGCTTGAGGGTGCTACCCATTATATGGTCGCGGATAGATGTGGGACAAGATTGGGAGGTCGAGGAGGCCACCTGTAGTGACCAGAGGTGGTTAAGTTTTCTCACATGTCTACACGGGGTGACTACGGTAAACAATATGGTTGTCTCCCAATGAGATTACTTGTATGTATATAATGTTGAGGTACATACAGATAAGCACCCTAGAAAATTTTCCACAAGGTACTTAATGAATGTAACGACAGAAAGGGAGGAGAATGATTTTTTTTTATTTTTTTTAGCTAACACACATTTAAATATAAATAAATCATTTTACCTTATTCCTAGTATATCTCATTAATAGTATAATAATAAGATATTATCTCATTTATAGTATAATAATAATAATAATAAGGTATTAAAAGGATCCCAGTGGAAATAAGTCATTTTGCCTAACTTTTTTGAGTTATCCTGGGTTGTCTACACATATGCTGCTATGTATGATAATCTATATAACAGTATTTGTGTATACCTGAATAATCGTAACAGTATAATTATTGTTATTATACTTGTAACAATTATTGGACGTTCACAAAAGACAGAATTTATATGAGGTTAGTTAAACATTAGTTATTATAGCTGAATTATTATTCCCAGTGTTAATACTGTTATATTGTTCGTAGAGTAAATATTTTCATTTATTGTTATTTAAGTGTAAGATGTATAATAATAATTTTGTCAATAATAAATGCATTGTTATTGTTTTGGCAGCGACAAATTTATCTTCCTGGAGGATTTATGAGTTTTTTTTATTGTTGCAGTTGAGATAATCCTGCATGATGAGTGATGAGGTGAGAAATATTGTTGTGGAGAGTGATGTGAGTTATTTATGTATTTTTTGAATTATATATAGAATGATAATCATTTGTGTAATTAATTAATTTAAATTAAAATAAACCTAACTTTGTGTTTTTATTGAGAGAATTTTTTTTTAAATATTGACTTCCTCCGCTTGTATCTTTCATTATATTTCTTAACATGTTTTCTTGTCTAACTACTTATTTATCATTATATACTTGTACTGTGTGTTATTACTTGAATGCATCCTAAGTGGATTTAGGTTCACTAGACTACATTTTTTAATTATCTTCAATAAAGGTAAAATTTGTCTTATATTATTTCACTATTATATTTTTCTTCCAAGGTGTAGGTGTTGTAGCAGTTTATTTTTATTATTAATAATCCCAAATTTGTGGATATATATGCACCTAAGGGACTAGATTAGGCCCTCATAGCCTATTTTTTTTTTTTTTTTTAACAAAATAAATGAGTCTCTAGTTTTTATTATATTTTCTTAAATTGTCTGTGATAGGCCTTATTTTACTATTACATATATAGTTATTTTGTTGTTATATCCCACCTGAACAATTAAGGCCCTTATTAGGCCCTATATAGTTTGGTTTAGTAAAATTTCATGTGTTTAGGTAGTTTAGTCACTAATATATATCTTACTGTGTGTAGGTATTTTACTATTATTTGGTCATATTTTGATACGTTTTTGTCTTATATAAGTAAATGTAAGCAGTTTATTTTTTGGAAATTCCATCATGGTAAAGGCTCTAGATCAAGAAATGGAGTTATTCTTCCACTTCCTTTTTTTGATAGATATTAACAAAAGATGATTAAAGTTAGGTAAAGGTAAGGTTGTTTTTATTCAAGTACATGTACACATAAATGTTTGTTTATTTATCTTGCCAGCCCAAAATTATCAGACGGAGTGACTTTACTTTTTTACTTATATTTTTAAAGTTAAATAAAAGAGTAAGTTTTGTTGACTTAGTTAAAGTAGTTATAATAGGAGATATTCTAGGAGATTGCAGATATTATAATATTAAGACTTGGCAAAAGCCTCGACAAGTGTGTCCATGGCGTTTTAGCGCACAAACTGCGTAGCTAGAAGGAATAACAGGAAGAGTCGGTCGCGGGTTCTATAATTTCCTCACTAACAGAACACAGAGGGGTAGTCATCAACAGAATAAAGTCCGGGGCCCAGCTACGGTGAAAAGCTCTGTCCACAAGGCACAGTACTCGCTCCCATCTTGTTCCTCATCCTCATATCCAACATAGACAAGGATGTCAGCCACAGCACCGTGTCTTCCTTTGCAGATGACACCCGAATCTGCATGACAGTGTCTTCCATTGCAGACACTGCAAGGCTCCAGGCAGACATCAACCAAATCTTTCAGTGGGCTGCAGAAAACAATATGAAGTTCAACGATGAGAAATTTCAATTACTCAGATATGGTAAACACGAGGAAATTAAATCTTCATCAGAGTACAAAACAAATTCTGGCCACAAAATAGAGCGAAACACCAACGTCAAAGACCTGGGAGTGATCATGTCGGAGGATCTCACCTTCAGTATGACACTAATATTAACTCTACAGCTTGTTTATCTATCATAATTCATCTAATAAGACATAATATACAATATTAATAACATAGAAACATGACACACACTCTAGAATGAATAAAAAAATGTCATTATGTATGTCATGAGTGGTGGTGTGTTTGTTGGGTGTATAAGGGCCACTGAGAGCATAAGCTGTCCATAGCAGTGGTGAAGGCCAGCAGAGGTGGTGATGTTCTCAGTAGCCCTATATAGCTTCAACAGTATTGGAGGAGTTAAGTTCATGCTGTCCTTTTTCTATTGATTAATCGCTTAACTTACTTGCTATAATGTTAATGCTACACTTTATCGCTGGCTGGCGCTATAGCCTTTATCGACTCATGCTGCTTTAGTATCGTGCATTAACGTAGAAATCACTGAAGGAGGTACATTCTCCCCTCTCTCTTCTTCCTCCACTTTGGTACTTTTCTTTCTTGAATTTTATTGTTTTTCTCACCTTTACCAAAAACCTGGCACTAGGAGCTTTCATTGGGGCCATGGTGGCTTATTTAGCAGTTGCAAGCACTAAAATGAATGGAATATTACGAAATGTATCGCATGAATAGCCGTGGATGCGTCCTCACATCGCTGATAAACAGTGGCACACTAGCTGTGAATGGAGTGTGGGGCTGCTCAGGGCCGTGCGTATGCATCTGGGACGAACGACTATTTGCGAGTCAAACGATGATTCACGAGTCAGTATTTTGACAAAAAAAATTTACAATTTTAAAAAATTACGTCTTCTGATGCTTACAAAAAACAAGGGTCCACTGTAATAATAGGTAATAATAATATTGCAAGTTTTAATTTTTTGCAAAAGCTCATAATGGTTACAAGAGGCTGTCACTGTAAGTGAAATACGGCAGGTATAAATGGACAAAGGGCTGACACTTATAGTTCCAATATCAAGTGATTAAGAAATCTAGTAAGTTCTGAAAATTTCTGTAATTTAATATATATGCAGTACTAACCTACGTGTTGAAATATAATACAACACTAACTACATGCTAATCAGTGGCAACACAACGTGCCATAAGGGTTAAGATGTTGTCAGAAACTACTGAAATATCTCCTAGTGTCTCCTTTCATATTCCGACAGACACTATATTACCTTCACAGTTTTAAGTGCTTCTTTCTTAATGTAAATTAATGACAAATATTACACATTTTTTCTTTTCAGTGATAATAAAATGCGTTTCATACATAAGCAATTTTTAATTAATGTAATTAATATATCATTCACTATGTCTAAAATACTTGCGAAAAACAATTGTTTATGAAACAAAAGCACAAGTACAGTTGTTAATGAGGAGGACACATTATAATCAACATTCACACTCACTAAAACAATCTTCCTCACAGTGTGTATCTACAACCAGATTTATAAGCAAAAAAACAATTCACTGTTCAGTGTGTCCAAAACAGATTTCTCAAAAACCGAATTTAGTACGACACATGAGAAACTGCACACTAGAGAGGAAACCCCATATCGTGTTCAAATGTCGAAGAAAGCTTTTCAAAAAAATCACATTAAGTATTAGTCAATAAGAACTCATAACTGGAAAGCGAAACCCATTCAGTGTTCATAATGTCTAAAAAACTTTACCCAAATGTCGCATTTAGTAAGTCACATGAGAACTCATACTGGAGAGAAACCATATAAGTGTTTAGAATGTCTGAAAAACTTTTCTCAAATGTCACATTTAATAAGTCACATGAGAACTCATACTGGAGAGAAACCATATCAGTGTTCAGATTGTCTGAAAAGCTTTTCTCAAATGTCACATTTAGTAAGTCACATGAAAACTCATACTGGAGAGAAACCATATCAGTGTTCAGAATGTCTAAAAGACTTTCATCATGAATCAGGTTTGGTAAGACACATGAGAACTCATACTGGAGAGAAACCATATCATTGTTCAGAATGTTTGAAAGACTTCTCTGAAAAATCAAGTGTAGTTAAACACATGAGAACTCATACTGGAGAGAAACCACATCAGTGTCCAGAATGTCTAAAATACTTTTCCGAAAAATCAAGTTTAGTTACTCACATGAGAACTCATACTGGAGAGAAACCATATCAGTGTTCAGAATGTCTAAAAGACTTTTCCGAAAAATCAAGTTTAGTTAATCACATAAGAACTCATACTGGAGGAGGAGACCTCATTCAGTGTCAGAATGATAGTACAAAGGACTTTTCTGAAAGATCACATTTAGTAAAACACACAAAAAACTCATGCTGGAGAAAAACGTTAATATCAGCGTTGTCCCGAAAGTCCTAAAAGACTGAAAAATAATTTAGTTAGGATAAGAATAAAGATATTAGTTCTTTGCAAATTAGAGTGTAATTAACAGTTTATTGTTTTGCCTACAAAGAAAGCCACTAACTATCATGCCAGGGCATTTTGGGCAGGCTTATCCTAGCATATAATAACTACTAAAAGTCTAGACAAGATAAGAATGGTTAACATTTTAATAAATGTTTATTTTATCTTAATACTAATGTGAGGTAGTCAGGGTGGAGGTTCATATGAATAATAATCTTGAAGCTGTACATAATAAAAACATTACAATTAATGGTTCAAACAGTAATATCTCATGGATTGGCAGATATTTAACCCTTTCAGGGTTGGTGCCATACTAGTACGGCTTGCATGGCAGGGTTAGTGCTGTACTAGTACGCATAAATTCTAGCACCTTCAAATCTAGCGGGAGAAAGCTGGTAGGCCTACATATAAAAGAATGGGTCTTTGTGGTCAGTGTGCGTGGTATAAAAAAAAAATCCTGCAGCACACAGATGCATAATGAGAAAAAAAAAACTCCATCTGTGTTTTTGGTTTAAAACAGGGACTTTGCAGTGTATTTTCGTATGCTATTTATGGTTGTATCTAGTTTTCCCTGGTCTCATTTATATCTCATGGAAGACATATTATGGCAAATTGAGATGGATTTGATTGGTTTCACAATGAAAAGTACCTTGAAATGACTCAAAGTAGGCAGATATGTTCGATTTTGCCAAGTATTTCAAAGGTAAACAAATCATGCCATGCTCCAATACACGTCAACAGGGAGTGTGATAATATTCTTTCACAAGTGGCCTGATATTATTTACTAGCCATTTCTACATCATTTCTCCATGATGCCATTAGTAGCCTGCATAACATAACGTCTTCTATTTTTTTTTTTTTTTTTTTTTGAGAAATAAAATTCAAAGGTGGAAAGCAAAGAGAAATGTAAAGAGGCCTGGGTGACATGAGTAATGAAAGAGGAAATATATATATAGTGCAGAAATAGCGTGTCCTTGTTTATTCTGGACCTATTGGAAATTGGCATCTTTTGAAATTTGTGTGAAATTGGGCCACATTGCAGATTTCCTTACCACATTATTGGATATAATACATTGGTAATGGGTATTTTCATGTACTCAATTCGATAGAAGAAAATAGAGCTCTAGTGAAATAGTATGATTTTTGTCGACTTGGTACATTTGGAATTTGGCGAAAATAGGGACTCAAAGTGTGGGCGAAAATCACCGATGCGTAAACATTGTCGAGACCGCTATTTACCGCAAAGAGCATCCGCTCCGTAAGTTTTCCATCAATTTTAACATACTTTGGTGTCATTATGATCGGGTGCGAAAATATTCTCGAATCATTTCATCATAATTTATTTTTTTTTTTTTTAGTTGAAAAATTTCCGACCCTGAGAACAATCATAAGGAGAGGGCCTGCCGACCCTGAAAAGGGGTCAAATAGACAAAGGTCATATAATATAATATTTGGGAAAGTTGCTTCAACTGATTAGAAAGTTGTGTTTTAGTTAGAATTGAAGAGATAATAATTTTTTAAGCGTAAGTCCTAAATTTATATAGACACATTAGAATTCCTCATTCAAAGGACCCATATCATTGTTCCGAATGTTCTGAAGTCACTGTATTAAACAAAATAACATTTAGTAAGACATATGAGAACGATACTTGCGAAGAAACAGATTAGCGGTGTTCAGAATGTCAAAAGTCTTTATTTAAAACAAGTTGTATAAAGACACATGAGAATTTCATACGCGAGAAAAATATCATTGTTCGTTAGTGGTTATAAATTTTCACAGGAATTTGCGTTAGTAAAACATACAAGAATTCATAAAAAGTAGAAATAATATTAGTGTGAATGATCTAAATGTATTGTTACATTTTACAAAGCTGATTGACCTGAAAGCATACATCAGATTAATTTTGTCTACTGAAGTGGCTAGTTTATTAGTGCACCGCCATAAGTCCATCCTGCGGACGGTATACAAGAAAATATGATACACAAAGAGCCTAGGACAAACTTGGCCCCAACAGGTAACATTGGTTTATATATCTACATAACTACAGTTCACTTGACACATCGAAATCGTAATGACACGATTGCAAACAAACCATACCACCGCAGGACAGAACCCCGATCATAGTATTTCAAAACTCCAGACCATCGCGTTAGCCACTGACCAGCTAGCCACAATAAGAATCGTCCAAACTAGGTATATTTCAACACCAAAGGAAGGTTAGCATAGGCACCCCTGTGAACCCACAAATCAAGTTTTTACAGACGAATCTCCAGCTAGCGGGGCATGACGAACTCTAGCTCAATCCCCCCAAAGCCTGTTAACAATGACTCACATGTCAATAACGATTTCGTGAGTCCATGTTAATGGCTTTGAGTGGGACTTGAGCTAGAGTTCATCACGGCCACACTAGCTGGAGACTTCATTCATGTAAAAAACTTGCATTTGTGGTCACAGTGGTGCCTATGCAAACCTCCTAAGTGAGAAATATACCTAAGTTGGATAAACTTAGTTGCGGCTAGCTGTCCCATGGCCTAACGCGATCAGTTGGAATTTTTGGAGACTCTCTGATTGCGGTTCGTCCCCGCCCGTGATAGGTTTTTTCTAACAGTTTCCACTTTATCAAGTTTACAAGCAAATTTAGGAAATTTGCGTTAGTAAATCTGGTATCTTATTTTCAGATTAATTAGATATCTTGACTATGTCACAATAGGTTTATTATACTGTCTGTTCAAGTATTATAATTATTATTATTATTATTATTAGTATTATTATTAAATATTATATTAAGCACATATGTTCAAGACAGTGACCATATGCCTGATCACATTAATTTACATTTATTTTGCTCCGTCATTCTGTGTCTCTCCCAAACTGCAAAAGAAGACTTTTGTCAACCAAGCCTAAGCCTGGCCACTTTAAAACATCAGTCATTCTGTTCACATTACACATTGCACATCAGAAATATTATGAACAGAAAAATATTATAGTGTGATAGTAAAAGATGCTGTAAAACCCCTGAAGAAAAATTGTATCTGTCTTCTATATACCTCCGATCATATGAATTTTAGATTCATGAAACTTTATCTTTTCCACATTAAACAGTACGTAGCTATATGATTCCTGTGGTTTAGAGCTTCCTCCCCACATTAAAAGATAAACAACTATGTCCAAGGATCTGACTCACGAAATCGAAATGACAACGATTGCAAACAAACCTTACCCCGTCCGGGATTGAACCCACGGACATAGAGCCTCAAAACTCCAGTCCCGTCGCGTTAGCCACCAGACCATGCTAGCCACAATAAGATTCGTCCAACTAGGTAAATTTCCCTACACAAAAGGAGTTTACCACACGGCACCACTGTGACGAATCTATTGTGGCTAGCTGGTCTAGTGGCTAACGCGAACGGGCTGGAGTTTTTTGAGACTCTATGACCGTGGGTTCAATTCCCGGCCGGGGTATGGGGTTTGTTTGCAATCGTGTCATTACGATTTCGTGAGTCATGTTGATGGCATGAAGGGACTTGAGCTAGAGGTTCGTCACGGCCATGCTAGCTGAAGATTCGTCTGTAAAAAAAGACTTGCATTTGAGTGTCACAGTGTCCTGTGCTAACCTTCCTATGGTGTAAGAAATATACCTAGTTGGACGAATCTTCATGTGGCAGCTGTACACTAGTGGCTAACGCGAAGGGCTGAGTAGTTTTGAACTCTATGACCGCGGGTGTCTAATCCCGGCCCGGGGTCATGGTTTTTTCAAGTGGATCTTCACACAATATTTGTCTGGCTTGGTAGCCTCTTCAATAGGATCTTGTGAGTGCGGGCAGGAATGACCTCTCATGAATCCATGCTGAGATTCATTAATCAAATTATGCTCTTCATGGTGACTTCTAATAATATCATCTATAACTGATTCTAATAATTTGCCTACTATAGATGTCAGGCTTATTGGTAGGTAATTTGAGATGACTTATCCCTAATGAAAACAGGAATTACCTTAGCCATCTTCCACATCTCTGGCACAACACCAGTTTGGGTGGATGCATTAAACACGCTTATTAATGGCTGACCAAGTTCCAACTTGCATTCCTTAAGCACTCTTGAACATAATTCATCTGGGACCGGGGACTTTTTTTGCTTCAGTTTATCCACCTGCTTGATAACGAGGAGACAGGAGAGGAGGATACAGTACGAGGAGGAGATGAAACTCCACACCTCGTAAACAGTCAGGATAACAGGTAAAGACGCGTAGCACCAGAGACTGGAAAGGAGAAATATTTTGGAAAGGGATAAGTAAGAAGGGTTAAAGGAGATTTGAACTTTGAGAATGTTTTAGTGGCTTTAGTGGAGTGGAGTAGAGAGGCATAGTGAAGGTGTAGTTGTGGGGAAGTCTTAGACAACAGGAAACACATTAGTAAGAAGATGAAGACTCAAGGAAATATGAGGCCAACGGGGTAAGGGACCTCAGAGTCCATGGACTGCAAAAGAATGAGAAACAAGGTGACTGTGAAGTTGTAACCACAGAGGAGATTGGTGGAAGTAGTTACCAACCGAGGTTGGATGCTCTAGAATCAATAGAAATAAAAGTCAAGGAGTCTCCCGTGGAGGCAGACAATGAAAACGCCATGGGGTATGTGGAAACTTTCATATCCTTTTAGACAATAATTTTCTCATTCTTTACAATTATTTGCTCCATTCAATACAATAAGGCAAGATGGAGGGTAGGCTGCAGATGTGTTTGTATGTTCACAGCACCAGAGACTGGCATGTCTGCCATGAACCTGCAATAATTCACTGAGGGTGGCTGACGGCCAGCAATTTCTACACTGTTTGGTGTAGGATAAAGTCTTGGAGGACTGTAAGAGGGTGTCCCACAATATAAACTGAGGATGGAAGTTTCTCTCATCGAAAGTGATCCGTAGCTACCTTGACAGGGTAAGTCCCTTGTCCGCCTGCAGGCAAGGTAGTACAAAAGTGTCAACATTATGTACTACCTTGTGGAGGTCTTGGAGCTCAGTTGCTCTAGAATGTTGGCATCACATGTCCAGAAATTCGTGGCTGTGAACCACGGTATGAGGCAAAACTGATGGTATCACTGACCAGAATTGAGATGAAATGCATTTTCGAATTGGGTGACAGGAAAATATCCTCTATGGAGGTAAGAAAGGAAAAAGACTGTAAAGCCCTGGCAGCAATTTCATACCAGGACGATGCATATACCAACTCTAAAGAGCATGAAACATGAAATTATTCTAACCAGATGAGAACGGAGTGCTTTGCTGATACTATGTTGGCTGCAGAGTGAAGAACTTAATCCATTGGGTACTTTGAAGCAATGTGTAAGGGTTGTGAGTGTCCTGCTGTTTTTTTCTGGGAAGAGTTAGAGGTAATTGATGCATGTCAACAGTTAATGATCGTGATCGTTTAGTGCAGATCGAGATGGGAGGTGATGCCAAAAATCATTGCACCGTAGAGGGGGAAGACGGAAGCATGGTCAAAGACATGCGGAGGCCGGATGTATCAAAAGAGTCTGGCAGAACCCCAGTACCAGGAGTGGGTGACAAAATGTTACCAGTACTTAGTAGGTACTGGGGCATTAGAAAGATCTGAAGAATACTCCAATAATGAATTATATTATTATAATCATGGAGGAGCACTAAACCCATAGGATTATACTGTGCATGTGGGGGGGATGGAAGGTATTCAGGCTCAATTCAGGTAACCAGAGCACAGATCCAATTCCCTAGATCAAGAGCCCCTCACCAGCATCAAGGATCCTCCCTTAACCCATTGACTGTCGCAACCCCAAATCCTGAGGTGTCTCCTGTTGTCGCAAAAATTTAAAAAAAAAATTATTTTTCTTATGAAATGATAGAGAATCTTTTCCCGATGGTAATGACACCAAAAGTAAGAAATTTGATGGAAAACTTACAGAATTACGCTCATCGCGAAGATTAGCGACCTCACGATATTAACGAATCAGCGTTCCCCCACTTTGAGCCCTATTTTGGCTAATTCATTTAGTTCCAGTACGATCGAACTCATAACTATTTCTTAGAACTTCCATTTGTTCATCAATTGAGTACAAGAAACCACCCATTTACTGATTTCAACTAACCAATAAAGTGAGGTCAGACACATTTTGCAACTTGGCCAGTTTCAACGCCAAATTAAAAAATAAGCTAATTTCAAAATAGGGTCCAGTCATGAACAATGCAGACATTCCAGCTCTAAAATAACATTTATTCTTTGTCATAATCCAGTCACATCTCTCCAGGCCCCTCTGATATTACTCCTTGCTTTCTATTTTGAATTTTTATTCAAACAAAAAATAGAATATTTACTGGTTTATGCAGACTACTGCAATATTGTAATAATTGTATAAATAATGTCATGTCAACCCATTCATGACTGCATATTAGAATGGCTAGTTGGACATTTATTGGACATGACAACATTGTTTACTTTTGAACAGCGGCAAAAATCAACATTTCCCTACTTTGAGCTGCCATTTCAAGGTTCATTTCATGAAAGCCAATCAATTCTTCTCATTTCTATTATTTCTATAATATGTTTTTCCATTCTATCTAAATGCGACCAAGAAAACGAGAATACAACCATAAAATACTATATGAAAATAGACCACAAAAGTCGGCGTTTTAATAAAAAACGGTCGGAGTTTTTAATTTTTCCTCATGCAGCTGCATGCTGCAGGATTTTTTCTTTATATGGTGGCACACTGACCACACAGGCCCATTCTCTCCACATGTGGCCTACCAGCTTCTGACCTTCTTTGACCAGCGGGCTGTGGCTTGTACGTTGGTTGCGTGCAGACCAGCGAATCAGCCTGTTGACTCTCAGGCCTGATCCACCAGGAATGTGCCTGGTCACAGACCAAGCCACGGGGGCATTGACCCCCGGAACTCTCGTCCGAGGTAAACTCCAGGTAATATGTCAAATCAACGGTGGCTCATAGAGAAGTAATATATACGACCGAACAGTCCAAAGGGTTAAGAGGGGAAATAGTCAACACAGCCACTCCTCACTTAATGACAGAGTTCCGTTCCTAAGACTATGTTGGTAAGTGAATTCCTCGCTAAGTGAGGAGAATACTGTAATGTGACTTTGTCAATGGTCCAAGTCGGACCGAAACGTCGTCGTAAGCTTCTCTCTTTTACGTGTGGGTTATTTGTGTATAATACTATAATGGTTTGTGTCATTCATCTTTGATATTGATTTAACGTCAACTTTGCACCGATATATAATATGTTCTGGCTTTTCTACAGTAGTGTACTTTATATTTTAATTAACAGAATAGAGGAAATCAGCTCTAATATACATTATTTAATTATGCATAGTGGTCAGAGGGCCCGTCATAAGTATGAGTCATTGGTAAACGAGTACGTCGCTAAATGAGGAGAGGCTGTACTTGCCAATATTCCTGAGGATGGTAGACCATCCTACAATCCACAGTTCGTTTTTGTTTTTTAATGGTCTTTTGATAATGTTTGATCAATATTGGGATTCTGTGAACCATGACCAATTATTCCTGGTATTTTATTATCCAAGAAATAGGGTTGGCATTCAAATTTCTGTCATGAATTCAAATGGCACTGTAAGAAGTAATATAACGGAGAGGCTGAGGTTATGAATTATGGAACAGAATAAATGTGTAAAGGTAGAAAGTTGAAAGTGAACATAGGATAAGATGAGGTGATGAGGGTATCAATGATATAGAAAAGAAAAATTGGATAGATCACATTGGAGAGGAGTACTTGGAGAGAAGTGAATGTTTTCGAAAACAACTACCAGCCGACTTACGACCAGCTTGGTGTCCTGACCAACCGGTCGTAAGTCAAAATGGACGTAAGTTGACCTTTGAAAAATTGCCGACTACTGGGTTGGGGTATAATGTCAAGTTTTTCCATACAGGTCCTCCATCAAAAAACCGGCTCTTTGGGACTGTGTGTGGGATTATGAGTTTGCCGAATTCGGGAGGGGTTTTAAGTTAGAATAACTTAATAAAATTAACCAATTGATTACACAGTTCATTAAAAATTGGAAAAAATCGAACATTTCTGCTACTTGGTCAATTTCAAGGTTTTTTTCGTCATGAAAGAATCAAAATCATGTCTATTTCTTTTAAATATTTCCATTATATCAAATGAGCCCAAAAAAAAAGAGAATAAAAACCATAAAAACCATACAAAAAATTACTGCAAAAGGCGGCTAATGGTGAGAAGTGAACTTTTTTTTATGCCCTTCATTTTTATTTTTTTGTGTTAAAAAGCATCTTTTCCATCTACATTCCCCAAAGTTTCAATGAGATAGCCCAAAAAACAACCGAGAAAAAAAAATATTTACCAAAAAAAATATTAAACCCAAGCCAGGTACGGAAAAGTCACTTTGTTGCTTTTCTGGGTTATCCTAGGTTCTCTTACATATGTGTATGTATGAAAATTTGTAACGTTTTTGTGTTACCTGAAAAAACTTATTTACTTCTAGTCTGTAAACGAGTAAAAAAAAAACCGCCCATTACTTATTTCAACTACCAAAAAAAGTGGCCAGAAATGGCAATTTTGGCTTTTTACAAAAATTTTCAACAGTTTCCCAAATTTAAAAATAGGACCCAGAAAAAAAAATGTAGACTTTCTGGAACTAAAATAACTTTTTTCTCGTTCATTAGTCACGGTACGGCCCCTCTTTATTCTTTTGTTTCCCTTTTGGGAAAATTTTTTTCACAAAAAAAAAAAAATAAAAGTTTTATTTTATGCGATACTGTTTATTGTAATAATTGTTAAAAAATGTAAATCCATTCTTGATCCGTTTTGGAAATTTAGACTGGTAGGCGGAAGGGTTTTTGGCGGTGACATATTTGTTTACTCTTGAGTTTCGCTAAAGAATAAAAAATTTTCACTATGGGCGCAATTTAAGGTATTTTCGTCATGAAAGCAATCAAAATCAATCTTTTTCTGTAATTATCTTTTTCATTCTAAAAATGAGATCAAAAAAAAAAAAAAGGGAATTAACCATAAAACCTACAAAAATATACCGAAAGCGGCCCTAATAGTTTAGATTGAACTCCGCTATTTATGGTTGTTTTCGTTATTTTGGTGTACGTGAAAAAGTATCTTTCCATCATCATTGCCCAAGTTTGAATAAGATAACCAACAAACACGAGAAAAAAATAAATAAAATAATTAATAATATCTTTATTTATACCGTCATGTCAAGGTAACAGGCCTAGTGAATCAGAAGTAAGTTTTTTCAGGTTACACAAATACAGTTCTAAAATTATCATACATAGCAGCATATGTGTAGACAACCTGGATAACCCAAAAAGTCGGACAGAGTGACTTATTTCCATGGGTCCTTTTACCTTTTTTTTAATTAATTGTTATAATATTTTTTTATTATTCTATAATGAAGATAAATTTTTTTTATCTACAAAAAGACTTATCTTCTCACAAAGGGGGATTAAAAACTATCTACAATACGAGTGACATACTACTGTATAGAAAAGGGACTTTTTATGCTGAGTATTTCAAGAAAATTGGTCGTGTCCCCGGATAAAACCCCCATAGTTGACTAAAACCCCGGTATCCATTTACTGAGGGTTAAAAAATAGACAAAGGGGTTAAGAAACTGCCTAAATTTTTCCTGGCGGGATCGAATATTACCAAAAATCATATAGCCCCAATGCAAGCCCGGTATAAAAAAAAAGCCCGTTGACTTTTTTGGGGTTATCCCAGGTTCCTACACTTTTGCGTTGGGGGTAATCTATTATTTATTATTTTTCACACTGGCCCATTCCCACCAAGGCAGGGTGGCCCCAAAAAAAGAAAAACTTTCACCATCATTCACTCCATCACTGTTTGCCCCGAAGGGGTCTTTACACTACAGTTTTAAACTGCAATTAACACCCCCCCTTCAGAGTGAGGCACTGTCTTCCCCTCTCCAGGACTCAAGTCCGGCCCTTTCCCGGGTTTTCCCCGAACCCCTTCATAAAAGTTACTTTGCTCACACTAACGACATCAAGTATTAAAACCTTGTTCCTTCACTCCCATCAGACCGTCACACATGCCTGCGGACGTCCAAAACCCCCCCCCACACAAACCTCCTTTTCCCCCCCCCTCCCAACCTTTCCCTTGGCCGACCCCCCACCCCGCCCCTTTCCTTCCACTAAGACTGAAAACCCTTGAAGTCACTCTGTTTTGTCCCTTCTCTTACATGTCCCAACCCCCTCAACAAACCCCCCCTCAGTTCTGGACAAAAGTTTTTGGGAAACCCGCACCCCCTCCTAATTCCAAACACGTTCTTGCATTAATTCACACCAACATTGCCCTTTTGACATGAATCTCCACTGCCCCCAGCCTTCTCCTCGCTGCAACATTTTATCACCCTGCTTCACACCAAAAGAGGTTGGGTTTTTAAAATACTCTTAATTCCCCCCCTTTGCCCCCGGGGAAAAATTTTTTTGGTCTCCACGATCTAAGTGCACCACTCACCCTTTCCCTCTCAAATTCCTGTTCCCCCATCTTTCTGCCCTCCATGAACGTATTCCCAAATTTGAAACTTATTAATTCTTCCTCTATTCCTTTTCTCACTTTTTTTTTTCCCCATAACCTTCCTTTTCCTTATTCACTTTTAATTTTCTTCTTTTGCACACCCTACCAAATTCATCCACCAATCTCTGCAACTTCTCTTCAGAATCCCCCAAGAGCACATGTCATCAGCAAAGAGCAACTTGACAACTCCCACTTTGTGTGATTTCCTTTATTTTTTAACTCCACGCCTCTTGCCAAGACCCTCAAATTTTACTTCTCTTACAACCCCATCTATAAAATATATTAAACAACCACGGTGACATCACATACCCTTGTCTAAGGCCTACTTTTACTGGGAAATTTAATTTCCCTCTTTCCTACATATTCTAACTTGAGCCTCACTACCCTTTCGTAAAAACTCTTCACTGCTTTCAGTAAACCTACCTCCTACACCTGCAACATCTGCCACATTGCCCCCCTATCCACCCTGTCATACGCCTTTTCCAAATCCATAAATGCCACAAAGACCTCTTTAGCCTTATCTAAATACTGTTCACTTATATGTTTCACTGTAAACACCTGGTCCACACACCCCTTTCCCTTTTGCTAAAGCCTCCTTGTTCATCTGCTATCCTATTCTCCATCTTACTCTTAATTTTTTTCAATAATAACTCTCCCATACACTTTACCAGGTATACTCAACAGACTTATCCCCCTATAATTTTTGCACTCTCTTTTGTCCCCTTTGCCTTTATACAAAGGAACTATGCATGCTCTCTGCCAATCCCTAGGTACCTTACCCTCTTCCATACATTATTAAATAATTGCACCAACCACTCCAAAACTATATCCCCACCTGCTTTTAACATTTCTATCTTTATCCCATCAATCCCGGCTGCCTTACCCCCTTTCATTTTACCTACTGCCTCACAAACTTACCCCACACTCACAACTGGCTCTTCCTCACTCCTACAAGATGTTATTCCTCCTTGCCTATACATGAAATCACAGCTTCCCTGTCTTCATCAACATTTAAACAATTCTCAAAATATTCCCTCCATCTTCCCAGTACCTCTAACTCTCCATTTAATAACTCTCCTCTCCTATTTTTAACTGACAAATCCATTTGCTCTCTAGGCTTCCTTAACTTGTTAATCTCACTCCAAAACTTTTTCTTATTTTCAACAAAATTTGTTGATAACATCTCACCCACTCTCTCATTTGCTCTCTTTTCACATTGCTTCACCACTCTCTTAACCTCTCTTTTTCTCCATATACTCTTCCCTCCTTGCATCACTTCTACTTTGTAAAAACTTCTCATATGCTAACTTTTTCTCCCTTACTACTCTTTTTTAGTAAATGTCTACAGGAGAAGGGGTTACTAGCCCATTGCTCCCGGCATTTTAGTCGCCTCATGCGACACGCATGGCTTACGGAGGAAAGATTCTTTTCCACTTCCCCATGGACAATAGAAGAAATAAAGAAGAACAAGAGCTATTTAGAAAAAGGAGAAAAACCTAGATGTATGTATATATATATGCATGTGCGTGTCTGTGAAGTGTGACCAATGTGCAAGTAGGAGTAGCAAGATATCCCTGTTATCTAGCGTGTTTATGAGACAGAAAAAGAAACCAGCAATCCTACCATCATGCAAAACAGTTACAGGTTTCTGTTTCACAGTCATCTGGCAGGACGGTAGTACAGTGGACCCCCGCATAACGATGGCATCACATAGCGATTAATCCGCATACCGCTTGCTTTAATCGCAAAAATTTTGCCACGCATACCGATTAAAAACCCGCTCACCGATTTTCGTCCGAGACGCGTCCAATGTGCGCCCTCAGCCAGCCTCACATGTGCCGCCCGTGCCATTGTTTACCAACCAGCCTCCGCGGTAACATCCAAGCATACAATCGGAATATTTCGTATTATTACAGTGTTTTCGGTGCTGTTTCTGGAAAATAAGTGACCATGGGCCCCAAGAAAGCTTCTAGTGCCAACCGTACACCAATAAGGGTGAGAATTCCAATATAAATGAAGAAAGAGATCATTGATAAGTATGAAAGTGGAGTGCGTATCGCCGACCTGGTCAGGTTGTACAAGAAACCCCAATCAACCATCGCTACTATTGTGGGCACCAGAAGGCAATCAAGGAAGTTTGTTCTTGCCAAAGGTTTAACTGTGTTTTCGAAACAAAGATCGCAAGTGATGGAAGATGTTGAGAGACTCTTATTGGTGTGGATAAATGAAAAACAGCTAGCAGGAGATAGCATCTCTCAAGCGATCATATGTGAAAAGGCTATGAAGTTGCATGAGGATTTTAATTAAAAAAATGCCTGCAACTAGTGATGATGTGAGTGAATTTAAGGCCAGCAAAGGTTTTGGTTTGAGAGATTTAAGAAGCGTAGTGGCATTCATAGTGTGATAAGGCATGGTGAGGCTGCCAGTTCGGACCACAAAGCGGCTGAAAATATTGTGCATGAATTCAAGGAAGTACATAGACAGTGAAGGACTGAAACCTGAACAAGTGTTTAATTGTGATGAAACAGGCCTGTTTTGGAAGAAAATGCCAAGCAGGACTTTACATTACTCAGGAGGAAAAAGGCACTCCCAGGACATAAGCCTATGAAAGACAGGCTTACTTTGTTGATGTGTGCCAATGCTAGTGGTGATTGCAAAGTTAAGCCTTTATTAGTGTATCACTCTGAAACTCCCAGAGCGTTCAGGCAAAAGAATGTCCTCAAGGATAATGTGTGTGTGCTGTGGAGGGCAAAACAGTAAGGCATGGGTCACTAGGGACTTTTTTCTATAACTGGTTTTCACCATGCATTTGCCCCCAATGTGAAAGATTACCTAACTGAAAAGAAATTAGAACTTAAGTGCCTCCTGGTGTTAGACAATGCCCCTGGTCATCCTACAGACGTGGCAGAGCGACTTTATGGGGACATGAGCTTCATTAAGGTGATGTTTTTGCCTCCTAATACCACTCCTCTCTGCAGCCCATGGACCAGCAGGTTATTGCAAACTTCAAAAAACTGTACACAAAAGCTCTGTTTGAAAGGTGCTTTGTAGTGACCTCAGAAACTCAACTGACTCTAAGAGAGTTTTGGAGAGAGCACTTTAATATCCTCAATTGTGTAAACCTTATAGGTAAGGCTTGGGAGGGAGTGACTAAGAAGACCTTGAACTCTGCTTGGAAGAAACTGTGGCCAGAATGTGTAGACAAAAGGGATTTTGAAGGGTTTGAGGCTAACCTGAGAGGATTATGCCACTTGAGGAATCCATTGTGGCATTGGGAAAGTCTTGGGGTTGGAGGTTAGTGGGGAGGATGTGGAAGAGTTGGTGGAGGAGGACAATGAAGAACTAACCACTGATGAGCTGATAGATCAACTTCAAGAGCAAGAGGCCAGACCTGAGGAAACTGGTTCAGAGGAGGGGAGAGAGAAATTGAAGAAGTTGCCTACTACAAAGATTAAAGAAATCTGTGCAAAGTGGCTTGAAGTGCAAACCTTCATGGATGAAAATCACCCTCACACAGCTATTGCAAGCCGTGTTGGCAACCTGTACACTGACAATGTTGTGAAACACTTTAGGGAAGTCATAAAGGAACGAGAGGTACAGGCCACTATGGACAGATATGTTGTGCGAAAGAAGTCCAGTGACTCTGAAGCTGGTCCTAGTGGCATTAAAAGAAGAAGGGAAGTAACCCCCGAAAAGGACTCGAACACCTCAAGTCTTAATGGAAGGGGATTCCCCTTCTAAACACTAACACTCTCTCTCCCCTCCTCCCATCCCATCAATCATCACCAGATCTTCAATAAAAGTAAGTGTCATGTAAGTGTGCATGCCTTTTTCAGTTTGTGTGTATTAAAATTAACATTTCATGTGGTAAAAAATTTTTTTTTTCATACTTTTGGGTGTCTTGCACGGATTAATTTTATTTCCATTATTTCTTATGGGGAAAATTCATTCACATACCGATTATTTCGCATAACAATTACCCCTCTTGCACGGATTAAAATCGTTATGCGGGGGTCCACTGTACTTCCCTGGGTGGTTGCTGTCTACCAACCTACTACCTATAATCTGTAGAGAAAATAACTTTTTTGTTTCATGTTTATGGTGGAGTACGAGTGTAAATCATAGTTAGCCCTGTGCTATACTCCGTTTTCTCTAATATAAGCCACCAAGACAAGGATAGGAGAATGGTATTTGTTTACCATATCCTCTTCATAACTCTGTCGAACTGCTCGGTGTTATGCCAAATATTATTCTGGAGTATTTAACATGTTTTATTTTATTTATATTGTTTCTTATGTCATATTAGATCAATTGTGATAGGCAAATAAGCTGTAGTGTTGATATCAGCATAATAATAAAGCATATTCACCTGCATCATGAGACTGAGCTCATGGCAACCGACAGTGGCTTCAAAGCCACCTTATCTTTAATGGATAATGTACTGTGTAGGTGCTTTACATAATGAGAAGCATTTCTTTTATTCATTGGAACCATGGCTAGGGCTAAAAGTAAGCAGGTTAAAACAATAAATGTAGAAAAAGAAATTGGAACGACTTATGCAGCAAGTAGCGCGACCAAACAGTACCAGAAGGTTGGTGTGGCGACCCTGGAAATTTGAAATTATGCTAGCCAAAATTAGTGCCGAATAACTGAAGGAACCGAATAACTGATTGCCGGATTTGTGATGGCGGACCTGTATAAACTACCTACATAGTACTGTAATGTAATGTACGATCATTATTTTATTCTTTTTACCATAATTTACTTCTATTGTTATATTTTAATTATTTATTTACTGTATATAATGTATATATGGTAGTGAACTGTATTGTAAATTTTACATCACATGTTACTGTTATCTTTATGTATTGTTGACACAGTGGAATGGGAGAATACCACTGGTAGTGTCATCCTGCCAGAATGTAGTATAACCTATACCCTAAGTAAAGAGAAACAACTCTGGAACATGTGTAATACGTAGCTGGCTGGCTGGCCGGGTGGGTGGGTGGGAGACCGGGTCAGTGATTGGCTGACTGAATGTAGCTCTCTCTCTCTCTCTCTCTCTGTATCTCTGTATCTCTCTCTCTCTCTCTCTCTCTCTCTCTCTCTCTCTCTCTCTCTGTATCTCTGTATCTCTCTCTCTCTCTCTCTCTCTCTCTCTCTCTCTCTCTCTCTTCTCTCTCTCTCTCTCTCTCTCTCTCTCTACTCTTCTCTCTCTCTGTATCTCTGTATCTCTCTCTCTTCTCTCTCTCTCTCTCTCTCTCTCTCTCTCTCTCTCTCTCTCTCTCTCTCTCCTCTCTCTCTCTCTCTCTGTATTTCTCTATCTCTCTCTCACAGGTACACGTAAGTAAAGTTATCATACATAGTATAAATTACCTAGGATAACCCAAATAATCCAGACAAAGTGCTATACAGTGGATCTGTGCTCCAGTGCCCTAAATTAATAATAATTATTATTATTACAATACATATGTACTAATATTAATAATATTATTATTAAACTATAATATAATAATCAGGTCCACTCATTACTTACCTTAAAATAATCTGTAGTCATAATGTAAGAGAGAGAGGTGAGTAAACAAGATATAAATTAATAAAGGAATGAGTGTGTAGCAAGTTGGCGACTTATGTAACCAAACGTTGTTTGCTGTAACCCGCCTGGTCACAAATGGATTCCTGTTCACTCTGTCAAGAAGCCGACCAGAAAAAAAATCTCATATTTGTAATTTATAGGTTTATAAGTTATTAATCATGTTTTATTATATAATTTTGAAAAAGAAATCATAGATGGATTAAGCAAAATGCTAATATCTTCGTTTTATAACACTTTAAAGTGCCCTCAGTGATTATTAATTGTGTTATTATCTATTATTTATGGGCATCTTCAAGACCAATTTACACTCTTAACCCCTAGAGGTTTCCGCCGTACTAGTACGTTCTACGCGTAGGGTTTTTTTGACTACTAGTACGCAAAAATATCTAGCACTGTCCCCAAATCTCGCAGGAAAAGGCTGATAGCCTAGATGTGAGAGCATGGGTCAGTGTGTGGTGTGCGCTGTAGGAAAAAAATCTAGGTAACCCAGTGGTGCATGTGGGAATGCCATCATAGTACACAATGACCACCACGCCATGGCGTAAGAAGTTCCACAAACTCCACGGCGAATTGGACACTTTTGTTCCCATGAACCAGTATCTAATACAGAGGAAGTGACAGTGAAGATGAGTTTCAAAGTTCTGGTGAGGTTATGACAATACTAATGGACATAAAGATGGGTAAATAGTGAGGAAAACCCAGACAACACTCAAACCCACAACCCTTCCCCATACCTGGTGCTGGGCCGCTTGTTCACGTTTCATTGTACCAGAATCAAATAGGAAACTCCTATTTTCCAAATCCCAGACTCAAAGTAGCAATTGTGATGATAGTGATAGTGAAATATGAACTACAAGCTCTTTCAAACTTGTTTCCAATAATGGAGGAGAGGAGGAGGGCTGAGGAGGAGGAGTCAGAGGAGGTAGGAGGAGGAGGAGGAGGAAGACGAGAGGAGGAGGAGGAAGAAGGAGGTGAGGAGGAGGAAGGAGAGAAAATACGTAATAATAACAAAATACATAATAATAAGTAATACATAATAATATTTAATAATAAAAATAATATGTAATACATGTCACCCCATGACCGTAACAAGATAAGGGGAGGATAACCTCTGATAAGTGCTGACTCATTTGATTGAGGTAAATGAGGAGGTGTAGCTGATCCCAAAAGATTAGATGAACCTCCGCTCTCCCTTTGTTTTTGCTGGTATACTACATTTCTGCCTATTGTGTCTGTCTGTTCAAGCTCCCGTCTATCTTCTATTCTCTAGCTCTGTCCTCAGAGAGCCCACAAGACTGCGTCCCATCACTTTTAAACCCTCACATCTTCAAGCGGAGTACAGCACTTTGGTCCCCTGATTTCTTTGTGTTTATCCTAGGTAATTTATACTATGTATACTTGCATTTATGTGTCCCTGTGAGACAGATATAGACAGACAGATAAAAAAGTGAGAGATTAAAAATATAGAATAGGGAGAAAGATAATTAGATAGAATGGAGGAAGAGCATCATCCTCCACCCCATTGTTTTGACAGGCGGGAGGGTAAGTGAGTAAAGGAGACAATATGTTCACTTGACAGCTGCCGACCTCCATGTAATATACACTATGGAGAGGAGGAGAAGGAGAAGGAGGAAGAGGAAGAGTAGGAGGAAGAGTAGTGGGAAGAGGAGGAAGAGGAAGAGTAGAGCAAAGGAAGAAAGAGGAGGAGAGGAAGAGGAAATAGTAGGAGGAAGATTATTGGGAAAAGGAGGAAGAGGAAGAAAGGAGAGAGGAGGAAGAGTAGGAGGAAGAGGAAGAAGAGGAAGAGGAGGAAGAGGAGGAGGAGTAAGAGGAAGAGTAGGAGGAAGAGGAGGAGGCGTAAGAGGAATAGTAGGAAGATTAGGGGAAGAGGAAGAGTAAGGAGTAAGAGTAGGGGAAGAGGAGAAGAGGAAAGAAGAGGAGGAGGAGCAAGAGGAGGAGGAAGAGAGGAGTAAGAAGAGGAAGAGAAGAGTAGGAGGAAGAGGAAGAGGAGAGGAGGAGAAGAGTAGGGAAGAGGAAGAAAGGAGAAAGGAAGGGAAGAGAGGAGAAAAAGGAAGAAGAGGAAGAAGATGATTAATAAGATTTTCCCCTTGAAGCAGAAAAAAAAAATCCACCCATGACAGTGCCAAGATAAGGGGAGATACATCTGATAATAGATGACTTTTGATGAGCGAAAAACGAGGGTGGAACAATAAAAAAGATAGATAACCATCGCCCTCCCTTTGTTTTCTGCTGTACACTAACATTCTGTCTGTCTATTTGTCTTGTCCTGTCAAGCTCCCTGTCATCTGTCTATCTGTCTAGCTCTCTGTCCTCAGAGAGCCACAAGACCTACGTCATCACTTTTACTCACACTTCAAGCGAGTACAGCACAAGTCTGGATTTCTAGGTTACCTATGTAACTTATACTATGTATACATTGTGTATTTAGGTGTACCTGTAGCAGAGATAGACAGACAGATGAGAAAGAAGAGACAGATTGAAAGAGAGAGAAAGATGGAGAAAGAATAAAACACCATTGTGTATGACACCCAGTTTCAAAATTCCAAAGCTGCAGAACTAAAAGAATATGTTTCAGTGACTGTAATTGGTATATATATTATAGAACAATAGTAATAAACAATGTTTGTATAGTTTGTTTTGTAAACACTTTTTTGTAAACAATATATTGAACAATTATGTTTTGTGTGCTTATTGTGTGTAACAACTAGTGAAAATATGTACATATGCACCTAACATTGTCTCATAGGCCACATAAGTTATGTTGAAAAAATAAAATAGTGAAAAAAAACAACAAACCTTCAAATCAATAAACCAAAGTTCCCAGCGAGCGGCAGTACACCGCTGTTGCCATACGGGGCTCATTTTCTGCAAACTTTACAACGCCTCCATATCTCCGAAATATTGATGGTAAAATTTTTTGTTTATCCAATAATTTTAGAAAAAAAAAAAAACCCTGATTATTTCATGAAAAAAAATAATTTGTTTTATTTGAAATTTGGCCGACCCCTTAGAACAAGTTTTCTGAGAGGCCTGTCCGACCCTCAAAAGGTTAAGAGTGGCTCTGAGACCGACAATCAGACAGAAAAGAACAGACACACACAGGTTAGACAGACAGACAGACACTCAGGTAGACAGACACCCAGGTAGACAGCCACACAGTAGACAGACAGGCACATAGGTATACAAACACCCAACTACAGGTTAACAAGACAACACAGAGACTAACGACAGACACACCTGTAGACATAGCCAACAGAAAGAGACAGCTCTCGCCTTTAACAGGCTATGAAAAGAAAACAGAGCGGCTAAAAGAGGTCATTATATCTGAAATGCGTAGGGAGACAACACTGGTCAGAGAATAGCAAAGCATCGAACTTAAGCTACAAAGAAATCCTTCAGGAGTCTGGAATCGCGGAAGCACTAAAGCCAAAATGAAATCGAAAGAAACCCATAGTATTTCTTCCTCCTATGCAAATCCAAATCGAGAACAACGTCCAGTATGGGGGGCCCCTAACTTAAACAAGATGGTCCTAACACAGATGACAACAATGAAATGAGTGAGCTACACAAGTCCGCAATAAGACTCAGTTTTTTTTTAGCATAGACCGCTAACCAGACTGAGAGTCGAAGATCAAAATGAATTTTTTTATGAGAGAGCCAACAAAATTTGATTAACACAAGCCTATCCGATGTTATCCAACGCCAAATGACTTCAACAGGCAATAAATGGCATGCCCATGCCACTCTGCCCCAGGGGGGGGGGCTCCCCCAGACTCAGAACTCCTGTGTTCATCAGAACAGCAAGAAGCCCCTATCACGAGCCTTTTTTTCCATCCTATGGAGAGGAGCATGGACACGGGGTGCGTCCCACAGTTACTAAAACAACAGACATAGCCCCACTCCACAAGGGGGCATAGCAACCGCAAAGAAATACAGACCAATATCACTAACATCCCATATCAAAAAAATCTTTGAAAGGGTCCTAAGAAGCTAAGATCACCCACGCAACTAGAAACCCATCCAGTTTACACACCCAGGGCAGCAAAGGGTTTAGAACAGGTCCCGCTCCTGTCTGTCTCAACTATTGGCCACGACGACAAGGTCCCTAAATGCACTAAAAACAAAAGAATGCAGATGTAAATATATACAGACTTTGCAAAAAGCCATCGACCATGTTACCATGGCGTAATAGCGCACAAAAGGCGAGCTAAGGATAAAAGGAAAAGTCCGGTCGATGGATCTATACTTTCCTCACAACCAGAACCACAGTATATAAGTCGTCAACAGAGTAAATTCCGAGGCATCTACGGTGAACAGCTCTGTTCCACAAGGCACAGTACTCGCTCCCATCTTGTTCCTCATCCTTCTATTCCGACATAGACAAGGATGTCAGCCACAGGCACCGTGTCTGTCCTTTTGGCAGATGACCCCCGAATCTGCCAATGACATGCCTCCATTGGCCGACACTGGCACAGCGCCCGGCAGACATCATCCAAATCTTTCAGTGGCTGCAGAAAACAATATGAAGTTCAACGAAGAGAAATTTCAATTACTCAGATATGTAAACATGAGGAAAATAAAATCTTCATCAGAAGTACAAAACAAATTCAGGCCACAAAATAGAGCGAAACACCTTACTCAAAGACCTGGGAGATGATCCATGTCGGAGGATTCTACCACCTTCAAGGACCATAAACATTTTATCCATCGCATCTACTAGAAAAATGACAGGATGGATAATGAGAACCTTCAAACAGGAGGGGGGAGGCCAAGCCCCATGATGAACACTCTTCCAGGTCCACTTGTTTCTATCTAGACTGGAATATTGCTGCACACTAACAGCACCTTTCAAGGCAGTGAATTGCCGACCTAGAAAATTACAGAGAACTTTCACGGCGCGCCATACCTCGATAAAACCACCTCATTATATTGGGAGCGGCTTAGGTTCTAAACCTGTATACCCTGAACGCAAGGAGGGAGAGATACATGATTATATACACCTGAAAATCCTAGAGGACTATACCGAACTTGCACATCGAAAATCACCCCTACGAAAGCAAAAGAAATGCAGACATGCAACCAACCCCCCAATGAAAAGCAGGGTGTTCACTAGCACGTTTAAGAGACATACAATAAGTGACAGGGGCCCGAGACTGGTTTCAACTGCCTCCCTGCACACATAAGGGGGATTACCAACCACCCCCCCTGGCAGTCATCAAGCTGGCACTGGACAAGCACCTAAAGTCAGTTCCGGAGACAGCCGGGCTGGTGGCTTGTATGTTGGTTTGCGTGCAGCCAGCAGCAACAGCCTGGTTTGATCAGGCTTCTGATTCCACCAGGAGCCTGGTCTCAACCGGGCCGCGGTGGGCGTTGACCCCCGAAAACTTCTCTCCAGGTAAACTCCAGGACACAGGAAGACAGACAGAATAAACAACACACAGAGAACACAGATATTAGGCAGAAAAAAAACAGATACAGACAGTTTAAGTGCAACAGTGAAAACAAATAGAGAGTTCGAGAGTAAGAGCTTTTCTTGCACAGACTCATCTAGGGCCATGTGGAAATTTACTGTCCAGTTAGTACAGTTTAATACAGTATGATGCTTGCTGATAGACAGGGTACTCAAAATGATGCGCTGCATGACACATGCGCCGCGAGTATTGTCAAAAATTGTAAGTGGTGTGCATCAGCTGGCCGCAGCCCCAGCTGCCAATGCACGGTCCGTCGTCGAGTGAGACGTCGATGTCCGAACTCGGTCCGAAGTCCTGAAGTGGGTAGGTGTCATTGGTAGTTGATGGTTCAGCGATGGGTTTATGCAGATAATGAGTTACCATAGAATTGAGAGGGAAAAAAAGTGATGGTGCTTGAGGTATATGGGGAGACAAAAAATGTTAACGAGTGGAGGTAAAGAAGGGAATGTATGAAAGTATAGTTACCAACCACTCATATATGGTGTGAAGCTTGGTAGTAAATGCTGCAGCGAGGAGGAGGTTGGAGCAGGGAGAATGTCCTGTCTAAGGGCAGTGTGTGGTGTAAAATATTACGCAGAAAATTCAAGTGTGAAAATTAGGAGTAAGGATGTGGGAGTTTTAAAAAAATTATTAGTCAGAGGCTGAAGAGTTTTGAGTGGTTTGGTCATATTATAAAAAATGGATCAAAGTAGAAATCACATGAGAGCGTATAATCTGTAGGGAAGGAAGACAGGGTAGGGTCATCATCAAAAGTTGGAGTGAGGTGGTAAATGAGGTTTTAGTGGGCGAGGGGCTTGGACTTCCAGCAGCGTGCGTGAGCGTTTGATAGGAGTGGAATGGAGATGAATGGTTTTTGGGACCTGACAGCTGTTTGGAGTGGAGCAGGTAATATTTAGTGAAGAGATTTAGGGAAAAACCCAATTATTATTTAATATAGCTAATTTGGGTTCTGAAATGGAAGTACAATGCCTGCGCCTTTAAAAACCCTTAACCCAGCATGTCCAAGGCCAAAATCTGAATGGTGCTCCCAATGTCCACAAGATAATTTTGAAAAAAAAAAAAAAAAATCTCTTTTTTTTTCTTACCGAAAATTAAAGAAGTATATTTTGTGAATGTAATAAGACAAAAACAAAAAATTCTGATCAGTACTTACCGAGAAACAGCGGGCGGGAAGTTGACCCAAAATGACCCGGGTGCGGCACATTAGTGACTTCCGCAAAATCCCATTCTTTATTTCCACGTTTATTTATCTTTTTCTTTTCTATCTATTTTTTTTTCTTTTTCTAATAACATTTGTGGCCTGTTAGGCCATATAAAGAATTTATATAAGTGAACACTCATTGTATCCCGCAATAACTGCACAATTTGTTTATAATTGCTTACAAAAACTTGTTTACAAGTTTATTGTAACAAAATGAAAAAAATATAGTGCGGTATTGTGTTGAATACAATCAGTACCATATGGTACATTGGTTCATAGGGAGCAATTGGTACCATATGGTAACAATGGCACCATATGAATACAATGGTACCATATGTGACAATAGCACACTGGCACATAACCAATGGTACCATATGATACAATGGTACATGGCACCTATTGGTACAATGGTACCATATGATACAATGGTAGCCATAGGTGCAATGGTACCTTATGGTACCATATGGTGTAAGTGGGACCAAATGGGTACCAATGATGCAATGGCAACCATATGGTAACATTGTACCTATAGGTACAAATGCACCCTATCGTATCAATGTACCATATGAGGCCTGGTCACAGACCGGGCCCGCGGGGGCTTGACCCCCGAAAACCTCTCTCCAGGTAAAACTCCAGAATATGGGTACTACTGTATGTATCAAACACTATAAACACTAAATATTTTCATATTATTTGTTTACAATAATAGTTACAACAAAAATATGCAAAAAATATGTATATTCGAATGTTCTATTATATATTTACAAGTGTACAAGGAACTTGACCGTGTTCTATGAGGGAATGACAAAGCACTTTGTCCTCAGAAACTGCGGAGTCACTACTACTTGTGTCGCCACTCACTCAGTCCTTGGCTGGTGTCTCCATGCCACCAAACCTATTGACCATATGGTTCACGTATCATAGTTACAGGGTACCATTATGGTACATTGTCTATATGGTATAGGGTAACCATGCAGTACAGGATAACATATGGTGGCAGGTAACCATAAGGTGCAGGGTATACATAATGGTGCAGGTTACCATATGGTACAGGGTACCCTATGGTACAGGGTACCATATGGTAAACAGGTCCCAATGGTACAGGTACCATATGGTACAGGTTTACCATTTATGGTACAGGGTTTTACACATATTGGCACAGGTTACCATACAGTACAGGACACCAAATGGTACAGGATACAGGATAACTCTAGAATAAGTCCACCCTGACTTTTTTTTGGGTTATCCTAAGATTTAATACATATGCTGCAAATGTATATAATCTACGTAATTGTAATTTCTGACACCTAATAAAACTTACTCCCATGCAAGTGCAATCATAAGCCAAGTGATTATTTAGTATTAACACAAATCAAAGTTACCATAGAATATCATACTTAGCAAAGCATATGTTTGGAGAACCTAGGAATAACCCAAAAAAGTCGGACAGACTTATTTCCATTAGGGTCCCTGTACCCTGTGCCATATGGTACCATTGTACCATATGATACCATTGTACCATATGATACCATTGTATGACATGGCACCATTGTACCATATGGTACCATTGTACCATATGGCGCAATGGTACCATATGGTTCAAAACCATAGAATTCGTCTTCAGCTCCACTTCCATCAGTCTTAGAACTGTAAGTTGTGAAGAGGAGAGTTAGAATTCACCCCGAGAGTGAGTGGGGAGTGAGAGCTTCCTTGCCGCCAGGCACTATGAACAAAGCTACTTTGCCGGCGTTCCCACAATGCCATGCGGGCGTCCAGATTTTTTCTATGGTGTGCACACTGACCACCCAGACCCATTCTCTCAGATGTAGGCCTACCAGCCTTCTCGTGCTAAATTTGACGCTGCTAGAATTTTGGCATAGATCTACGGTTTGGACCCTGAACGTAAAGCCATAGATCTACGGGACGGACCCTGAAAGGGTTAAACGGTCCAAACGTACATATACGTTCACTAGCGCAGCGCCCCGAATATTTTGAAAAAAAGAGCAAAGTTTTTTTTAAGTGTTTTAGGATAAAAAAAAAAAATAGGGTCAGTACTTACAGAGATATTAGACTGAGAAGTTGGCACTGGATGCTCATGTGATGGCAACATGGAGTCCTGCTGCTTGCAGAAGTGTTGCCGATATACCTTTTTTTCTATATTTCATATTATTTTATATAATTTTTATGTTCTGATAATTACAATTTATATTAGTTCTTGTCATTTCATAACCAATCTTTGTTCTGACACTAGTATTAGGTACTGAAATTGTACTCAAATTTTCACAAACACATTGACAGGTGGACATTTACACCTGACTTGGTCATTTACTATTGTCAATTCAATTAAATTAAATTCAAGTTTTTTCTCTATAAGGGTTACAATGTGGGTTTTACAGGTTTTGGGGATTGTGTGGTTTACATGTTATAATATACTAATTACAGAGGGGGCTACTAGGACACCTAGCATGGCTAGGCATTTTGAGCAGACTTAGATAAATTCTTAACATTAAATCCTTACAGATTATGGTATTAACCCCTTCAGGGTCCAAGGCCCAAATCTGAAGTGGTGCACCAGTGTCCAAGAATTTTCAAAAAAAAAAATTATTTTTTCTTATGGAATGGTAGAGAATCTTTTTGTGAAGGTAATAAAACAAAAAGTACGAAATTTGATGGAAAATTGACGAAATTATGCTCTCGCGAATTTTGATGCGTCAGCGATATTTACGAATCGGCGATTTTGCCGACTTTGACTCCCATTTTAGGCCAATTACATTATTCCAGTCAACCAAATTCTTAGCTATTTCACTAGTATTACTTCTCTTCTATTGATTGAGCACAAGAAATCGCCAAGTCAACTGTTTCAACTACAAAATAAAGTGATTGGAAATTGTTAATTTGGCCAATTTAACACAAAGTTCAAAATATTCCAATTTCAAAATAGGGTCCAGAATAAACAATGTAGGTATTCCTGGAACTAAACTAACATTTCCTCTGTTCATTAGTTATGTTTTGAGGCTTTACAAATAAATTCCATTTTGATTTTTTATTCACATAATGAATTTTTATTCACACCAAAAAATAAAAGATTTACTGTTATGCAATACTGTAATAATTGTATAAATATCATCACCATATTTGTGAATGTATATTAGACCCACCAGCTGGCATGTATTAAACGTGTGAGGCCGTTTGTTTACTCTTGAATATCAGCAAAAATTTAACATTTCTGTTACTTTGAGCTCAGTTTCAAGCCATTTCCTGCAAAACAATCAAAATCGTCTCCATTTTTG
>NC_069445.1:920058-962258 GCF_026875155.1 Cherax quadricarinatus | reverse complement strand
CCATTAGATAAAAAAAAATCAGCTCTCCCTTGATTATTTGTCATTTAATTTCGCCTGGTGATTTTTGGGAATTGTCACAGAGTGTGGCACCCCAAGCATGACAAACTCATTCCCCCTATGCAAGGGATGAGGGTGCGCGTTTCTGCCCGTTCGTTACCCTTAATTCTATTTATGTCCCTGCATGCCGGCTAAGTGGGGTGTTTTGTGAGCATTGAGACCATTGACAAAATTGTTCCCAAGTCTGTTTGCCGAAAGTTCTGCAAAACGCTCTCTTTGGCAGCAGCAAGGGCATTTTGGGAAGAGGCTCAGCATTTCAGTTGTACAATGTTTTTATAGGCTAGGTCTAGTCTGCGAGCAGTGCGTTTTAGTGTTCCAAGTTTAGGATCATTATAAATAAGTATGTTTTTTATAAGACTTATGATTATTATGGAAGTTAGTTGGGTTTACAGGACCAGGAGGTTTCAGAGGCGGTTCTAAGTAGTTCTGAATACTGCTCACAAGGTCATTGTTAAAAGTCTCAACAGAGGAACACTCATAGGAATGATACCAGTCAGTCACATGTGCGACAAAGCCATCATGTTGATCAGGGGAAACATTAAAAAGTTACCGTTTGAATATCCCACCAGGAAGGTTAGTATTACCAGTATCTATTGAGGTTAGTCTTGGGAAATGATCAGACGCTATATCTGTTACAATGGAAGACTCACAGCTGGCAGAAGTAATGTTGGAGGAAAGACACAGATCAAGGTCGCCTCCATAGATATGTGTAAGTTCAAAGTCACCTACAATTTGAACATTATCATGACTGTTTAAGAGTGACAACAGTTGATTACCATTACGATTACCAAACTGTGAGTTTCCAATGCTTTTGTGTCTTGCATTATAATCACCAATAATAAGAGTAGGTTCAGAGAGCACAAGCACAGTGTCTACCTACTGAGGCTCGCAGGACCTTATGTCTAGCCCTTATACAGTGTCATATGGACTACGCTTGCTCTTTATGGTACTCTGCCTTGACAAAAAAATAAAAATAAAGATGGACTGCAAATCACCCAGAACAAAATTGTAAGATTCATCCTGGGCCTGAGTCTAAGAGAACATGTAGGCCAGGATGAATTGCAACAATTGAATATGCTGAATGTTGAAGACAGAGTAAAGCAACTGAAGTTAAATCTAGTTGATAAAATTGCTCACAAACAGTGTCCAGAATATATTGCTGTCAATTTTGTCAAGGTTGGGAACCAAAGCAATCATAGTACTAGGGGGAGAGAGCACAACTTTGTAGTAGCCACAGTCAGTGGCCAGGCGTCAAACACCCTTTATTGTACAACAATAAAGGAATCAAATCAAATCAAAGTTAATTTATCTATAAGGATTACAATGCGGGGTTTACAGATTTTGGTTATTGTGTGGTTTACATGTAATGAAATACTAATTACAGAGGGGGCCACTAGAACACCTAGCATGGCTAGGCATTTCGGGTCAAAGCCAGTCATAGCATGAACCAGTTCAAGAAGACAGCCAAAAGGTATGTGGAAATTATTTAATTTCCGAAGCTATAGTGCCTAATAAGTGTTTAATGTGTTGATTTGGGTCAAAATGTATTTGCATTTTTAATGGAACCAGCTGGGTTCCCGCTGCGCCTGCGCAGATGTGCGGAGGGGTGGGGGGTCGAGCTGGGGCAGGGTGGCGGGAGTGTTTTGAATGGGTGAGGAGGCTGAGAAAACCGGGAATGAGGAAACTGGCGTTCACGGCGGCCTAAGGACCAATATAAGCCTCAATTCATAATAGGAAGTGTCGTGACTGTCCCTAGTGAAGAGTGAGGGAACGTGATTTACGGGATCACTGTAAAAAGGTGGTAAAATTAGTGAATAATGTTCGACCGGGTGTGACTGGTGCACGGCCATGGTGTGTGTCCAGGGGAAATACCCGTGTGTTAATCCTCGCTCATCGGCCTCAGATCTTAATGGAGTGACCTCTAATGTGTATAATAGTTATGAGACGTTAAATTGTCTTGTGAAATGGTAATGTAATCAGTGATAATAACATTGAGTTAAGAGAATGCGGGATGTGAAATAGATCGCCCTGCTCCGAGTGAACGCGTGACTCTCGTACCGAGAATAGCGAAGCTTTATGGAATCACGACTTCTAAACCGGGACAAACCGACGGATACCTCGTCCTGCTGGAATAAGAACCGTGTCGGTGTAGCAGGACATCGAAATGAGATGGTGAATGGAGGAAATAAGGAGTATCAATCACCCACAGTTAAGTAACCCTTCTAGTTATAGCAGACTGATACTGGCCAGTTAGGTATGTTGTAATTGGATAGGTTATGAGTGATCCAGCTACATCAAGTGACCACCAGAGAACATCTGGTAAGTGGTGGGATTATGTATAAATGTTTTTCCTTGATGGATGTATCCATGCGTATCCTACCCCCCCCCCCCTTCATTCAGCTAAACTAATATAATCTATACAGTCCACAATTAATTAGTAACGCCGTGCTTGAGGGTGCTACCCAATTTATACTGGTCTCGGATAGATGTGGACAAGATTGTGAGGGTCTAGGGGCCACCTGTAGTGACCAGAGGTGGTTAAGTTTTCTCACATGTCTACACGGGGTGACTACGGTAAACAATATGGTTGTCTCCCAATGAGATTACTTGTATGTATATAATGTTGAGGTACATACAGATAAGCACCCTATAAAATTTTCCACATTGCCCGCTGGTCCTTCCTGAACCGGATGCAATCAGAAAAAAAATTAATTGAATTAATTACTTAATAATTAAGTGACTGATTGAAGGAAGTGGGTATAGGGTACACAAATTTAATCGGTCGTGTGGTGGAGGATAATTAGCCCAATTAATTACTAGCACATGGGTGGCTAGGATTTATACAAGAGTAAAGTGCAAGAATTACTCTCACAAGGTGTCTACTTAAGTTGTATAATTGGTGATTATTAATTCCCTAACCATGGCGGGGTCTGAGGAAGTTAGTGCGGCTGGCAAGTCCATGGATGCCAAAGCAAAGAAAGCATCACTACAAGCTCGGAAGGGTCATGTTACTAAATCATACAACAAGTGTATGGAGTTAATGAGACAAGAAACGGTAAACCCTGATGAATTAAAGCTACACCTAGATGCCTTAGGAAATAGACATGAGTCATATAGATTGTGGTTTAAAGACTGTGAAAGAGAGCTGCTAGAGAATTGTGCAGATGATGCTGAAAGGGAGCGGCTGCTGGATCAATATTATGAAGTGGAGGACAACATTGTGTCCTGCAAAACTAAGGCTTTGGAGAAGGTAAAGGGTGTAAACAATGTTGTTGGTCAACCTAGTATGGAAAGTCAGAGGCGTCTACCAAAACTCCCGAATTATGCATGCCTGTGTTTAATCCGGAGAACACTGGGGGGAGTTTTGGTCTATCTTTAAAGCAGTCGTACATGATAGGAGTGATCTTGCAAGTGTTACCAAATTATGCTATTTAAAGGACAAGTAAGGGGTGATGCGCATGTCTCATACAAGCATTCCCAAATGTAGATGACTCCTATAGTGAGGCAGTTGACTTGTTGAGGTCACTTACGGTAACTTGGAGCAAAGTAGGCTGGATCTAGTAGCTAATTTGGCTAGTTTGAAGACTCCAGATCACAACCGCAACAGCTTACAGCAATTTAGGATCAAACTAGAAAGCACTCTTAAGACCTTGAGTAATAAATATTGATCTGGAGGGAGCAGAGTGGTTGTTGAGTGCCTTGATTCAGAATAAATTAAACCACAAGACAGTAGAGTGGTTATCTAACAGATATCACAAGGGTTACTTCGGGTTGAAGAAATAAGAGTGGACTGCAAGAGCTAATTGTCCAACTGCAGACCAGCCAACCCATTACCTCTAGGAATACCACGTCTACAGACCCCAGTGCACCTGTCAAGTTCCACAAAGGGAAACCTTATCCTAATATCAATAATCCTAAGTCACCTACTAAACGGGGTTACGTAGGCACGTATCAAGTGACAGGGGCCAGTAATAGTGGTTCTCCACATCCAAGCAAGAGGAGGAAGTACCACAATAAGGGTAGCCCAGTTGATAAGAGGTCAGGCAAAGAAAGGAGAGAGTGTATCTTCTGCAACGGTACTCATTTCTCTAAGAACTGTAATGCCTATAATTCATGGGATGTTAAAGTGGAAAGATTGGAAGAGCTTGCTAGATGTATCAGGTGTCTAGGAAATCATAATGTAAGGGATTGCCGTGCTAACTTGCACTATTGTTATCAGTGTAACAAGGGAAGACACCACATAGCTATGTGTAAGGGCGGATCTAATCGTAATGATGGTAACAATAGTACTGATAGTGATAATAACCCGGACACAACAGTAGCCAACGTAAAGATTGCAGCTAACGTCGGTAATGATGGCCTAGCTGAGGTAGCTTTGCCTGTGTTGGATGTGGTGATTAATGATAAACGGAGTAAATCCAAAACTGTAACATCATTACTGGATCAGGGATCACAACGTACCTTCATAAAACGTAACTGCCTTAATGGGATGAAGGTACAAATGGGAGATCCTGCTATACTCAAGCTATCTGGCTTTCTCTCGAATAAGAAGGCCCAGTCATACGACACCTTGCCACATTCACTCCTTTCCTTGCAGAGTCGAGTTAACATGCAGTATCATGGTGTCAAAGTATATGCAGGCGATTTTTCCATAAACATTTTTAATCTCTATGCCCCAGCGAACCAGCTTCGACCTGATGCTTTACCAGATCGCATCAATAGTGACCCTACCATCATTCTTGGAGATTTTAATGCCAGACATAAGAATATTGGTGGGTCTATAACAAACACCAATGGAACTAAACTAGTGAGATTGCTAAATGAGCATGATAATGTTCGAATTGTGGGCACTACTGAGCCTACTCACATATATGGTGGCATACTAGATCTGTGTCTTGGATTTAATACATCATATACGATGCATGACTCTGTCATAGTTGATGATCTTCTATCTGATCACTTCCCAAGACTAACAACTGTCAATCTTGATCACATCTCCAGCAATCAAGGAGCTAAATACAGAAGGAGGAAACTTATTCTCAAACCAGAACACAGAGACAACTTTATTAACCACTTGGATCAATGGTATAAGAATTACGAGCCCATTGGCACACAAAAATTTAATGATGATTTAATTACCACTATTGAGAGTATTCTCACAGATCAAGTGGGCAGGAATAGGAAACAAAAACCCTCCACTATAAATAACAATAAAAACCAATGTAAATACTATAATGATCCACAGCTGCTCAATCTAACACATGCAGCTAGGAGGATTGGTAAAGCATACCGTGAATGTAGAACCCCAGACCTGCTCAGAACGTTCCAAGCTGCACTAACAAATGCAAGGAATAGAAAGGAAGAACTTAGGCAACAGGAATGGGAACAGTTTGTTAGTGGATTAAATAGGTCCACCCCTTTGAGTTTGGCTTGGAAAGGTATAAATAAAATAACCAGGAAAAAGACTGGCAATGTTGCTCATCCCTTTCCTCTTGAAAAAGCAAATGACCTCATAAATGACTGGTCCAAAACATCCAGGCATGAAAGCCTTCCGTCTCATATTAGAAAAAAATTAAGAGTACTTCTGAAGAAATTTGGAAACTGAAATATTTTATAGCCAAAATATTGATGAAGTGATTTGCCTCTTTACCGAGTATGAATTAGATTTGCAATAAACCAAAGGTCGATCACTGCTCCTGTAGAGGATGGTATAACATATGATATTCTCCAAACTTCTAAGCACGTGCCTGATAACCCTTTGTTGGCACTGTAAATCTCCAGTTAACATTGAGGGCGTTCTCCTACTTTCCTACCAATAACACATTGGTGCCTATCCCTAACCCCCACGCCAGATACATTTAGCCGATCTCCTTAACTAGTTGTCATTGTAAAACCTTTTAAAGATGATGCTGACAACTGTAACAACAGAATCAGAGATCAACTTCCCCCTACCTCTATGGGATTCATAAAGTAAAAGTGTGCAGACTGTAATTTCCAACCTTTCTCACTGCACACACCTCTACAGTTTTTTTATAAACTCACTATTTCCATGCATCTAAAATCTGCATTTTGTATCGAACAGAACGTTATATACTACATGAACTAGCCAAAATTGAATATGGGGTAGCTTACTCTCTGATAATAGGATACCTGTCAAATAAGTATCCCTCCTGTCTTTACCAAGCTTCGGAAGTGATTATCTAAGAATGTCATTTAGGTACACCGCAGGAGGAGTTCTTATCCCCATTGCTATTTAATATTCGGATTAAAGCTCTCCTAAATGCTCTACCGGCCTCACCTAAACATAAGCTATAATCTATGCGATGATATCATGATCCATACAACAGGCATAAAAATAATACCATTCTAATGAAGTTCAACAATTTGTAATCGACTAGGCCACATAATATCTTTCCTCCTAAAACAAAGAATATTAACAAGCAAACGACATCCCCCACTCCATCTATTTGCAGGTGAAAAACATAGCTACGTAAAACTTACAGATAACTTGGTGTAGATGTACCCTTTAACAATCCAAGTTAAATTTCTTCTATTACCACAACTAAACAAGAATGTAAAGCTAGGCTAAATGCTCTCAACAAAGCTTTGCTGCTACAATCCCAACCTATGGTGCAAATGTGATAATCGAGAGAATATGTACATAGCCTATGTTAGGTCCTTAAATTGATTATCTGCTCCCATGTTGTAATAGCTAGAGAAAGTTCTCACGACCCTTTGCGAGTTAAGCAAAATGAAAGCTCTTAATATTCTAGGCTGTCCCAGATCTACAAAATTCTCACATAGGAAGGAGCTGTAATTCTAGTATCAGTGATAATTTGTTGAAATTAACACTGTACTCGTATAGAATGTTTGAGAAACGAACCAGACCTGTTCACATGAATCTTACCAAGTGGTCTATAGGTAAATACCCAACAGAGCTAAATGGATTGTGAAAACGTGCAATTGCATTACAGTCTTATAACCAGCCATGACTGTATCACTGTAGCAACAAGAGCATTTCACCCCTCCATGGAAGATGTGTTCTTTTAATAACACATACCCTACAACTCCCACCCAAAAGCTCATTGCAATAATCCCTTCCTTAAATCTCTGTTAGAGCAACTGCTCAAGAAGAAATTTCTCACCTAGCTGAAAGTAACAAGTATCACAAGATTATACACTGATGGATCTAAACAGAGTCTTTCTGGCAGGGCTGCATCTGCTTTGTTGTCCCCCCCCCCCCCCCCCCACCCCCCCCCCCGCCGCCACCTCCCAAAGTTAAGAACGTAATAAATTTAGTGAGTTAGCATAAAAATTAACAACTGGGGGCTACACTGCAAACTGAATTGTTTGCAAATCCTAATGCCTAAAAGGCTAAACCTATGACACGAGCTTGAGACTCTATCATCATTACTGATTCCTATGTCATCATTGAAGGCTCTTGGCTCCATATAATGACTCCAACAAACGTCTCATTGGGGAATCCAGGATAGATACTCAAAAATGTAGGGACAAAGGAAAATTAATGTACAATTGCTATGGATCCCCATCACACATTGGAATACTCTTCATGATAAAAGTTTTATATGTTAGCCAAAGATATCGAGAAGAGAATGTAGAATATAACTTTGGTATAACTGTGCTAGCCTTAGGAATAATATAGGAGAGAAGTAAAATAATGAAAATGATTGTTATAGAATGCAGTTAGAAGCTGCGTACATCTATAACCCACTATGATAACATGAACGCAGATAAGTATGTTTATGAGCAACTTGCAATGTGAACCATACTGACTGATTTTGTAGTGGCCCAGCTTAGGCCTTGTTACAAGTCTTCTGCAGTTTGGAGACACACAGATGATGATCCAAACTAATGTAATTATGAGATCAGGCCATATGGTCACTCTCTTGAACAATAAGTGCTTAATTGTCCACTTATGAGGAATACAGAGACAGACAGAATAATAACCTATTGACACATGATCAAGATATCTTATAAATGAAATAAGATGAACCAGATATACTAACAAATTTCTAAATTTGCTTTAACAGATAAGTGAACTATAGATCTGCGATATAAATCCATATGTAATTCCTGTTAACCCTTTGGGGCCTAGTTCCTACCTTTTGTGTATCACATCTCTCGCGCTAAAACCGTCCCACAGATTGTTAGGGGTCACAATAAACTAGCCACTTCGGTGAATAATCTAATCTAAAGTCATACACACTGTTTATGTAACGTCCCAGGCTGGGCAATGAAGAAAAACGTATTAATCCGTACTTGTGATAGGCTACCCAAGAAAAAACAACAACTGGGCTTGGTAACGCTACTGAAAGGCGTTCAAGTAAGTAAATTTGGCACCTTCTGGTATAAATAATGATTCTGTGGTGGGGCCAAATAGATATTTTGATAGGTAGTGACCCATTATGCCAACCTTTGTAAAGGGATGACAAAGAAATCGGAGTCCCCTTGTAAGAACCGCAGAGGTCACTGAGTATGGCAGGCTTCCTCGTACTGAAATGAATACTGAGAAGCCATAAATACAGTTACTTGTTCTTACTCATGAAGTAACACCCCAGTAATAAAAATACTTCAATAGAGGGAGAAGTGAACCTGTGTATAAATTATGGGTATTGAAAAAAAAGAAAAAAAACAGCATAGGGATCAATGAAATGAAGAAAGTCCCAGATATTCCTTTACACAAGAACAAGACCAGTAGGATGTTAAATTTGAATCTGGACAATACTGGGTGATATTTCCGTGGAAGCTGAACCACCACCTACCAACTAATTACCGGATGGCGTATGGACAATTAAAGGCTCAGCACCACGAACTGAGCAAGACACCAGAACGTTGACTGCTTACGATGAAATAATTAATGAGCAGTATAAATACTAAATCATAGAGGAGGTACCTCCCGAGCGAGCCTAATTTATGGTCACTATTTGCCACACCACGGTGGAAGAAGATTCTAAGACCACTCCTCTGAGGATGTTTTAATTGTATCCTGGATAATAAAAGTGTACCTAGTTTGAATGACGTTTGAGACATCCGTCGTTGACGGAAAAACTGGGAGACATATATTAAACTTCAGGGTTAAAGAAGTATGCCATTTACGGCGACATAAGAAAACTTTCCTGAGAGTGGGTCCAGGAGCCTAACTCGGGATTGCACTAGTTCTATGCCCGAGAATCCTAGTGACTCCACTTTAGACCCCCGAAGACTTTTTGCTTCAGGAGTTGTATTGTTTGGTGCTACCATCCTTCCGTTCCTACTCCAGGCAACGAGAAATGGTCCACTGAGTGAGTAATGGGTAAACATTTTATTGGACAATTTCCTGAGGTGACGTCTACTGGAAGAGGAACAATGAGCATATACGCAGGGCTAATGACATAATGCAAGGTGCAAATATGCCCCTGAGGGAAATGAACAGTAATTCGTTTCCATTTAAGAGGGTTCAAATAAATAAAGACAACCCTGAGTTGAAGTGTCCAAATTATAGGAATGTGCTGGACTGACTGGGCCAAGAGGAGACTTTTTATCGTTTAAATCTAATACTACAGCATGCCCAATAAATAAACCAAAGTCTTACTTGCAAAGTTTGCAAAATGCTTCATCACTAGGCTTAGTTCCCCCACTACCATAAGAGAAAATTGTTGATACAAGAAGCATGGAAGCTTAAGTGTGCTTGGATGAAACCCTACCTGAGAATTTGTTTGATAAGGTGGAAAACTATATCTACCTCTAAAACTAAGATAGTAACAAGCAAACGACATCCCCCACCCAACTATTTCAGTGAATCATTAGCTACGTTAAAACTTACAGATAACGTGGAGTTGAATCTGTAAGTTGGATATCTCAGTTGGAGTTCCCACGTAATGTGGCCATTCAAGAAGGAGAAATGTACTCCCCACATTTTTTTGCCGATGCCTTCGAAATTAAGCATATGGAGCATCGCTTACCTTTCAATGTAATAGTGCCATATTCTCTTGTTATGTCAAAGGCAAAGGTGGCTCCAATCAAATCACACACCTTACCTCAGTTGGAATTAACGGCCATTTATGTAGGTGTCAAATTAGCCAATTATATAAGAAATAAATTGCGAGAGATAAATATCAGCGACACCGTAATTTGGTCTGATAACGAGGTATCCTTACAATGGATTCGTAATGGTAACAGTAAGATTGTGTATGTACAAAACAGAGTCGCTGAAATCAATCAAATGCAGGAGAAATATAACAGTTTGGGTCAGCATATGTTAACCTTTAATCACATTCCTGGTGACGAGAACCCAGCTGACTTCTTGTCTCGAGGCTTGACTTATGAAAAATTTGTGAGTGCTTTATCGTGGTTTAAAGGGCCAAGTTGGCTGGTGGACAAAATTAACTGGCCGGTGCAAAAGGCACATATTGCTCCTGTCGAAATTACGGTGAGCACCGCTCCGGTCAGTAGTCCCTCCTTAGCCATTGATATAAAGGTATTCTTCCTTACCTAAGCTGATTAGTGTGACCAGGTTAGTGTTTAAATTTATAAGTAAGATGAATATCTCACATAATTTTCCCCATCCCCTGAAATACTGGCTACAGAGGGTACAAGAAGAAACCTACAGGGATGAGATTAAATTCATGATGGACGGAAAAATTGTGAAAGGCTCAATAATAGAAAAGCTGGGGCTGTATTTAGAGGATGATGTAATTAGGTGCAGAGGCAGGTTACAAAATGCTGAATTGGGGGAATATGCTAAGCACCCTATCTTGCTGCCCAAAACTCATCACCTGACAACCTTGATTGTCTTTAATGCCCATAATAACGTGATGCACGGTGGGGTACAGGATACCTTAAACTGTATTCGGGAAACCTTCTGGATTCCACAAGGACGGCAAAGTGTAAAAGGGGTTATCAAGTCGTGTGTAATATGTCGCCGGGTGGATGCCAGAACCTACATGTACCCAGGTCCTCCACCATTGCCCAAGGAACGCGTGCAGTTGGTAAAACCATTTGATGTGACCGGAGTGGACTATAGTGGGCCAATCATTTTGACAGGTACTTCAGATGGTGTCCCTTGAAGGTGTATGTATGTCTATTTACTTGTACAGCTACTAGGGCTGTTCATCTAGAAGTGGCTCAGGACTTGTCTGCAGAACAGTTCATACAGCTGTTCCGGAAATTTGCAGCTAGACGATCCTGTCCAAGATTGATGATCTCAGATAATGCCACCAATTTTGTAGCGGGTGCTCAACACTTGATGAAATTAAATAAGAGTGATGATGTACAGTCTTTGTTGGACCCAGCGAGGGTGTGTCTGGAAATTTATTACTCCCAGAGCCCCTGGCAGGAGGACTCGAGTACACAAGCATGATAGGGTTACAGTGAAAAGAAGTCTTCGTAAGGTGCTACACACAGGAAAGAATTGATTTGGAGGAGTTCCGGGCAGTGTTTTGCGGTTGAGGCAGAGAATCGATGAAACCAATCGCCGCTCTTGTCATACATAGCGACACTCCTGACGCGAGATACTGACTCCCTCTCACCTAAAATGTGGACAAAGTTTAGAAGCAGGCGCCTATCTATAGAATAATTCCCCGAGGAAGTGATGAGGATTACTAATACACGTTACGGTGTTGAGTGACAAGTTCAAATGTTAAATAAGGGTAAGTATCTCTTGTTCTGATTTGTGTGGCGTAAAGTAATATCTTCTTACATTACGTGCCACTTTTTCAGTTGCGGTCCAGAGGGCAGTAAACCCCGACAGAACATTCAACCAGGTGACATTGTGTAATTCGAGAACACTGACTAACATCGAACACTGTGGCCCTTGGCAAGGTAGTTACATATACCCAGATGCACAAGGCTGTTGTCAGAAACTCAAAGTGTTGTGTCCGTGGTCAGGAAATTTGCGTACCATTAATAAATTTAATTCCCCTTAGAATTAAATGATGTTCAACTCCAGTCAGATGGAAACCTAAGGGAAAGTGACACGAGTGATTATTGAAGAACAAGACCGGGTATAGCAAGAAGAAACGTAGTAAGACCCACTAGGAAAAACAGCACGCAATCTAGAGAGGCGGAAAACCGCCTCCGGAGGAAGATCTGCATTTTAAGTTCGTCTAACAACGACTTCCGCCCGGCGCAGTGGGAAAACTTTTTTAATTTTCCGAAACTATACAGCGCCTAATTAGGTGTTTTTTTGAGCCGATATGAGTCAAAATGTATTTTTGAAACATAGCGTAGTAACCAAGAGTTCCTGGCGCATGCGCGAATGTGCGGGGAGCAGGCGCGTATTGTTTCGAATGGTGTGAGGAAGCTGTGAAAACAAGGAACCACGAAATTGAACGTTCACTGGTGGCCTAAGGATTAATATAGGCCTCATTTCATAATAAGAACTGTGTCGTACCTGTTCCTGGTGGAGAGTGAGGAACGGATTTACGGACCACAGTAATAGAGTGGTAAAAGTGTGACTAAGAGAAGGACGGGGACTGACGCGTCGCAAATGGACTCTTCCTGGGGAAAATTACCCTTGGATTAATCATCACCATCGTACTCAGATCTTAAGTGGTAGTGCACCTCTATGTTTGCGTATAATAGTTATGAGACGTTAAATCGTACTTGTGAATTGTAATCGTAATTAATGAAATATACTCGCTAAGTTATAGAGAATATGTGCAGTGAGATAATCGTTGCTCCGAGTGAACACGCTAGACCTTCGTTTGTTAACGAGCGAGGAAGGGGAAACTCCTCTTGAGTCACGACGTCCTAAAAGGCAGGACAAACCAGCGATACCTCGTCCTGCTGGAATGAAATCGTGTCGGTGTAGCGGACATCGAAAATGAGATGGTGAATCAAGAATGAGGAATATCAATCACCACAGTTAAGTAACCTTGCTAGTTATAGCAACCTTATAACTGTCCAGTGGGTGGTATGTTATAATTAGATAGGTTACACTGATCCAGCGACATCCAGCTACCACCAGACGAACATCTGGTAAGTTTGGGATATGTTCAAATTTTTTCCTTGATGGATTTATCCGTGTAACCTAACCTCCCCCCCTTCATTCAGCTAAACTAATATACTATACAATCCACAAATAATTTGGTAGCACCGTACTTGGTGGCATCCAATCTATACTGGTCTCGGATAGATATGGATATCAGAAAGTGAGGTCGAGGGACACACCTGCCGCGAGCAGAAGTGGGTTAAGTTTTCTCACATGTCCTTCCACGGGTGACTACACGTAAACATATAGTCCAAGCACCCTAGAAAAATTTCCACAAGTGTGAACTTTATAAATGATCAACTCGGAACGAAACTACCGTCATCAGCTCCTGTTGTGAGTCATTTGTGTATTGTTCCCATCAGATTGTAGCCTTATTTTTTATTATGAAAGGAGATGCCAAATAACTGCGTATTAATGTTCTAATGCTCCCTGAAGCCATCAAGAATGTGCCAGGAACTGCTACGAACTAATGGTCTGGATGGTCAAAACTCTCTAATTTCCTCACTAACTGAACACAGAGAGTAGTAGTCAACAGAGTCAAGTCTGTGGCAGCTACGGTGAAAAGCTCTGTTCCACAAGGCACAGTACTCGCTCCCATCTTGTTTCTCATCCTCATATCTGACACAGACAAGGTCGTCAGCCACAGCACCGTGTCTTCCTTTGCAGATGACACCCGAATCTGCATGACAGTGTCTTCCATTGCAGACACTGCAAGGCTCCAGGCGGACATGAACCAAATCTTTCAGTGGGCTGCAGAAAACAATATGAAGTTCAACGATGAGAAATTTCAATTACTCCAGTATGGTAAACATGAGGAAATTAAATCTTCATCAGAGTACAAAACAAATTCTGGCCACAAAATAGAGCGAAACACCAACGTCAAAGACCTGAGAGTGATCATGTCGGAGGACCTCACCTTCAAGGACCATAACATTGTGTCAGTCGCATCTGCTAGAAAAATGACAGGATGGATAATGAGAACCTTCAAAAGTAGGGATGCCAAGCCCATGATGACACTCTTCAGGTCACTTTTTCTATCTAGGCTGGAATATTGCTTCACACTAACAGCACCTTTCAAGGCAGGTGAAATTGCTCACCTAGAAAATGTACAGAGAACCTTCACGGCGCGCATAACGGAGATAAAACACCTCAATTACTGGGAGCGCTTGAGGTTCCTAAACCTGTATTCCCTGGAACGCAGGAGGGAGAGATACATGATTATATACACCTGGAAAATCCTAGAGGGACTAGTACCGAACTTGCACACGAAAATCACTCACTACGAAATCAAAAGACTTGGCAGACGATGCAACATCCCCCAATGAAAAGCAGGGGTGTCACTAGCACGTTAAGAGACCATACAATAAGTGTCAGGGGCCCGAGACTGTTCAACTGCCTCCAAGCATACATAAGGGGGATTACCAACAGACCCCTGGCAGTCTTCAAGCTGGCACTGACAAGCACCTAAAGTCGTTCCTGATCAGCCGGGCTGTGGCTCGTACGTTGGTTTGCGTGCAGCCAGCAGCAACAGCCTGGTTGATCAGGCTCTGATCCACCAAGGAGGCCTGGCCCACGCCGGGCCCCGGGGGGGGGCGTTGCCCCCCGGAACTCTTTTCCAGGTAAACCCCGGTAAACTCCGGTAAATCCAGGAAAAACTGGGGAAAGGGGGGTAGTGCCCAAAGGGGGCGGGTTTGAACCCCTCCACGCGCCCCCGATAAAAAAATCGAAAAAGTATGGAAACTGGGGTTTTAAATCATATAAAAAAATATTTTTAAACCTTGGGCAACAAATGGTCAAGAATCAATATAATAAAACGATCCTACAAGGAATTATAGTTTTTTATTTTTGTATGGTGATAAAAAAGTAAGATTTCGTTCGGTTTTTTTCCCCCCGGGGGGGTTTAGCCCCCCCAGTATGACCCAAAAAAGTAGTGCGTCATCAAGGCCCGTCAAAATTTTTTCCCCTTTGGGGGTTCCTTAATCTTGCCCCCCAGGATGCGACCCACCCCAGTCGACAAACCCCCCTTTTTCCTTTTTGCTGCTAGGTAAACAGGACAACGGGTTTGGGGGAAGGGAAAAACGTGTGAAATGTTTTTTACCCCCCGGGGGAAATCAAACCCGGGCCCCCTCCGGGGTGAAGCGGGGTTTTGGGGGGGGGAGGGAAAAAATTTTTTAACCTTTTGGGTTTACTGCCCGTTTTCTCCATTTTTGGTACACAAGAAAAAGGCGTTTCACTTTTCTTAAAAATATTTATCAAAAATATACCTCAAACAACAACTGAGAAATGACTGATTTACTAAAAATCCCCGGGTGGCCAAATTTTTTATAGGGACATAGAAAGGTTGTTTGGACACTTGGGGTGAGAGAACAATGTTTTTTAACAAATTTTTTCGGTGCCCCTGCTCTCTAAATAAATTATTTTTAATTTCCCCAAAAAAATAAAGTTTTTAAGTTCCTGGAATTTTGAAAAAAAAATTTTGCCCTTTACCCCCACATAATTTCCCAAATTTTTTGGGAAATTTTTTCCCAAAAATTTGGTCAGCAAAAAAATGGAAAAAAAAAAATTTTAAATTTACAACTTTTGTGGTATTATTTTCCCATTTAAAATTCCCGTAATAAAACGGAAAAAGTTTGGAAAAAATTTAGGGGAAAAAAGTTACTTCCCAGATATCGGCCGGGAGCGCGGCCAGCCCCCCTCTCAAAAAAAAAAAAAAAAAAAAAAAAACGCGAAAAAAGCCCTTTGTTTGGGTGTAATTTTTTAGTAAAAAATGATTTTCTAGTGCGGTTATCCCCTAAACACCCTTTTCCTTACTAGAGACGGGCAGGGTGACCAAATAAACTTTTTTTATCGAAAAAAATTCCCCATAATTCCTGGGGCCCTATTATTTGGGCCCATTTTATTCTGTCTAGAGTTTATTTAAAAGTTTGTATGTTATTTAGAGAGTTTTTTATATCCTTAAATTGATCAATTCTGATAAAACAAATAAAACCCTTGAGTTTGGGTAAAAAATAAGCGTAATAATGGGTGTTTCCTGCTGGCACCTCGGGAGCGGGAACATGTGAGGGGTCCCCTTTTGGTTCCCTGTTGTCTTTTAAATCTGCGGAAAAAGTCCGCCTATGTTTATGGGTGCCAAGTCGTCGTTTTATATTAGAAAGAATAAGCAAAAAAAAAGCGATAAAAAAAGGGGGAAAAAAACTCCCAAATATTTTGGGGGGTGGGCAGAAAACCCCTACCAAAAATCGCGTCACCCTACCTGATTTAAAAGGCTATAATTTCTTGTAGAAACGTCGTAGAAAATTCTTCTGGGGCCATTGTTTGCCAAAGGTTGAGCTATTTTTCAGATATATAAATTTAATTTTTAATTTTTTTGATTTTTGGAATTTTAAGGGGCGGCCCGGGAAAATTTTCCCCATTGACCCCTTTTGCCCCAGGAATTTGGTTATGTTGTATCCCTCCTTTTTTTCCCCGGGAAAATTTTTTTGGAATTTTTTTTCCCTTTTTTTTTTTTCTATTTATTATTCATTTAATACAAAAAACTGCGTTTTTTCCTTTTTAAAAAGTGAGTGGGGTTTTTAAAGTAGTCTGGGGTTGGGGGTCGAACATATGAGAGTGATGGAGGTTATATGTAGTCTGGTTGGGAGGTAAGATACATATGAGAGTGGGTGGAGATTATATGTAGTCTGGTTGGTAGGTAAGATACATATGACAGTGAGTGGAGGTTATATGTAGTCTGGTTGGTAGGTAAGATACATAATGAGAGTGAGTGGAGGTTATATGTAGTCTGGTTGGTAGGTAAGATACATATGAGAGTGAGTGGAGGTTATATGTAGTCTGGTTGGTAGGTAAGATACATATGAGAGTGAGTGGAGGTTATATGTAGTCTGGTTGGTAGGTAAGACACATATGAGAGTGAGTGGAGGTTATATGTAGTCTGGTTGGTAGGTAAGACACATATGAGATGAGTGGAGGTTATATGTAGTCTGGTTGGTAGGTAAGATACATTGCAGAGTCACTTGTTTGCACAGAACTGCTTAATGCCTCAAATGACGTAGTGGAAGTTTTAGCAGTAAAGGTCGAGAACCAAAACCTAGTCATTGTGGTAGTCTACAAGCCTCCGGATGCAACTTCCCAGCAATTCCAGGAACAGCTGTTAAAAATTGACCACTGTCTGGAAAATCTTCCAGCTCCTGCACCCAACATCTTGCTCCTGGGGGATTTCAACTTAAGGCACCTAAAATGGAGGAATATAGCAAATAATATTGTTGCAGAAATAACACCAGGAGGCAGCTCTGATGAAAACTCACACTCACACGAGCTTTTAAATCTCTGCACAAAATTCAATATAAACCAGCAAATAATAGAGCCTACTAGACTGGAGAATACACTAGACCTCATATTCACTAACAATGATGATCTGATAAGAAATGTCACCATATCAAAAACAATATACTCAGATCACAACATAATTGAGGTTCAGACATGTATGCGTGGAGCCCCAGACCGACAAAATGAGACTAGTCACGAGGGAGCATTCACCAAATTCAACTTCAATAACAAAAACATAAAGTGGGACCAAGTAAACCAAGTCCTAACCGATATAAGCTGGGAAGATATACTAAGCAACACAGACCCAAACTTATGCCTAGAACAGATTAACTCGGTGGCATCGATGTATGCACAAGGCTTATTCCTCTAAGAAAAAGGAGGAGTAGATGTAAAATAGAAAGAGACAGGCGCTCCCTTTACAGGCGACGGAAAAGAATAACAGAGCGGCTAAAAGAGGTCAATATATCTGAAATGCGCAGGGAGACACTGGTCAGAGAAATAGCAAGCATCGAACTTAAGCTAAAAGAATCCTTTAGGAGTCAGGAATCGCGGGAAGAACTAAAAGCCATAAATGAAATCGAAAGAAACCCAAAGTATTTCTTCTCCTATGCCAAATCAAAATCGAGAACAACGTCCAGTATTGGGCCCCTACTTAAACAAGATGGTCCTACACAGATGACAGCAAGGAAATGAGTGAGCTACTCAAGTCCCAATATGACTCAGTTTTTAGCAAGCCGCTAACCAGACTGAGAGTCGAAGATCAAAATGAATTTTTTTATGAGAGAGCCACAAAATTTGATTAACACAAGCCTATCCGATTTATCCTGAGGGCCAAATGACTTCGAACAGGCGATAAATGACATGGCCCATGCACTCTGCCCCAGGGCCAGACTCATGGAACTCTGTGTTCATCAAGAACTGCAAGAAGCCCCTATCACGAGCCTTTTCCATCCTATGGAGACGGACATGGACACGGGGTCGTCCCACAGTTACTAAAAACAACAGACATAGCCCCACTCCACAAAGGGGACAGTAAAGCAACAGCAAAGAACTACAGACCAATAGCACTAACATCCCATATCATAAAAATCTTTGAAAGGGTCCTAAGAAGCAAGATAAACCACGCATCTAGAAACCCATCAGTTACACAACCCGGGGGCAACATGGGTTTAGAACAGGTCGCTCCTGCCCTTCTCAACTATTGGGAAACCACTACGACAAGGTCCTAAATGCACTAGAAGAAAAAAAATTTAATGCAGAGTAATATATACAGACTTTGCAAAAGCCTTCGACAGTGTGACCATGCGTAATAGCGCACAAAATGCGTGCTAAAGGAATAACAGGAAAGTCGGTCGATGGATCTATAATTTCCTCACTAACAGAACACAGAGAGTAGTCGTCAACAGAGTAAAGTCCGAGGCAGCTACGGTGAAAAGCCTGTTCCAAAAGGGCACAGTACTCGCTCCCACTTGTTCCTCATCCTTATATCCTACAAAAGACAAGGATGTCAGCCACAGAAACCGTGTCTACCTTTGCAGATGACACCCGAATCTGCATGACAGTGTCTTCCATTGCAGACACTGCAAAGCTCCAGGCAGACATCAACCAAATCTTCAGTGGGCTGCAGAAAACAATATGAAGTTCAACGATGAGAAATTTTCAATTACTCAATATGGTAAACATGAGGAAATTAAATCGTCATCAGAGTACAAAACAAATTCTGGCCACAAAATAGAGCGAAACCCCAACGCCCAAAGACCTGGGAGTGATCATGTCGGAGGATCTCACCTTCAAGGACCATAACATTGTATCAATCGCATCTGCTAAAAAAATGACAGGAGGGATAATGAGAACCTTCAAAACTAGGGAGGCCAAGCCCATGATGACACTCTTCAGGTCACTTGTTCTATCTAGGCTGGAATATTGCTGCACACTAACAGCACCTTTTCAAGGCAGGTGAAATTGCCGACTAAAAATGTACAGAGAACTTTCACGGCGCGCATAACGGAGATAAAACACCTCAATTACTGGGAGCGCTTGAGGGTTTCCCAAACCTGTATTCCCTGGAACGCAGGAGGGAGAGATACATGATTTTTATACACCTGGAAAATCCTAGAGGGGTAGTACCGAACTTGCACACGAAAATCACTCATTACGAAAGCAAAAGACTTGGCAAAACGATGCACCATCCCCCCAATGAAAAGCAGGGTGTCACTAGCACGTTAAGAGACCATACAATAAGTGTCAGGGGGCCCGAACGTTCAACTGCCTCCCCGCACGCATAAGGGGGATTACCAACAGACCCCTGGCAGTCTTCAAGCTGGCACTGGACAAGTACCTAAAGTCAGTTCCGGGTCAGCCGGCTGTAGCTCGTATGTTGGTTTTGCGTGCAGCCAGCAAAACAGCCTGGTTGATCAGGCTCTGATCCACCGGAGGCCTGGTCTCAGACCGGGCCGCGGGGGCGTTGACCCCCGGAACTCCCCTCCAGGTAACTCAAGGTGAGAGTGAGTGGAGGTTATATGAAGTCGTTGGTAGGTAAGATACATAAAGAAGTGAGTGGAGGGTTTTATGTAGTCTGGTTGGTAGATAAGATACATATGAGAGTGAGTGGAGGTTATATGTAGTCTGGGTTTGGGAGGTAAGACACATATGAGAGTGAGTGGAGATTATATGTAGTCTGGTTGGTAGTAAGACACATATGAGAATGAGTGGAGGTTATATGTATCTGGGTTTGGGAGGTAAGACACATATGAGAGTGAGTGGAGGTTATATGTAGTCTGGTTGGTAAGGGAAGATACATATGAGAGTGAGTGGAGATTAATGTAGTCTGGTTGGTAGGTAAGACACATATGAGAGTGAGTGGAGGTTATATGTAGTCCCGGTTGGTAGGTAAGACACATATGAGAGTGAGGGGAGGTTATATGTAGCTGGTTGGTAGGTAAGATACATATGAGATGAGTGGAGATTAAATGTAGTTTTGGTTGGGAGGTAAGACACATATGAGAGTGAGTGGAGGTTATATGTAGTCTGGTTGGTAGGTAAACACATATGAGAGTGAGTGGGGGTTATATGTAGTCTGGTTTGTTAAGACACATATGAGAGTGAGTGGAGGGTTTTATGTAGTCTGGTTGGTAGGTAAGACACATATGAGAGTGAGTGGAGGTTATATGTAGTCTGGTTGGTAGGTAAAATACATATGAGAGTGAGTGGAGGTTTTATGTAGTCTTGGTGGTAGGTAAGACACATATGAGAGTGAGTGGAGGTTATATGTAGTCTGGTTGGTAGTAAGATACATATGAGAGTGAGTGGAGGTTATATGTAGTCTGGTTGGTAGGTAAGACACATATGAGAGTGAGTGGAGGTTATATGTAGTCTGGTTGGTAGGTAAGATACATATGAGAGTGAGTGGAGGTTATATGTAGTCTGGTTGGTAGGTAAGATACATATGAGAGTGAGTGGAGGTTATATGTAGTCTGGTTGGTAGGTAAGATACATATGAGAGTGAGTGGAGGTTATATGTAGTCTGGTTGGTAGGTAAGATACATATGAGAGTGAGTGGAGATTATATGTAGTCTGGTTGGTAGGTAAGATACATATGACAGTGAGTGGAGGTTATATGTAGTCTGGTTGGTAGGTAAGATACATATGAGAGTGAGTGGAGGTTATATGTAGTCTGGTTGGTAGGTAAGATACATATGAGAGTGAGTGGAGGTTATATGTAGTCTGGTTGGTAGGTAAGATACATATGAGAGTGAGTGGAGGTTATATGTAGTCTGGTTGGTAGGTAAGACACATATGAGAGTGAGTGGAGGTTATATGTAGTCTGGTTGGTAGGTAAGACACATATGAGAGTGAGTGGAGGTTATATGTAGTCTGGTTGGTAGGTAAGATACATATGAGAGTGAGTGGAGGTTATATGTAGTCTGGTTGTAGGTAAGATACATATGAGAGTGAGTGGAGGTTATATGTAGTCTGGTTGGTAGGTAAGATACATATGAGAGTGAGTGGAGGTTATATGTAGTCTGGTTGGTAGGTAAGACACATATGAGAGTGAGTGGAGATTATATGTAGTCTGGTTGGTAGGTAAGACACATATGAGAATGAGTGGAGGTTATATGTAGTCTGGTTGGTAGGTAAGATACATATGAGAGTGAGTGGAGGTTATATGTAGTCTGGTTGGTAGGTAAGATACATATGAGAGTGAGTGGAGATTATATGTAGTCTGGTTGGTAGGTAAGACACATATGAGAGTGAGTGGAGGTTATATGTAGTCTGGTTGGTAGGTAAGACACATATGAGAGTGAGTGGAGGTTATATGTAGTCTGGTTGGTAGGTAAGATACATATGAGAGTGAGTGGAGATTATATGTAGTCTGGTTGGTAGGTAAGACACATATGAGAGTGAGTGGAGGTTATATGTAGTCCTGGTTGGTAGGTAAGACACATATGAGAGTGAGTGGAGGTTATATGTAGTCTGGTTGGTAGGTAAGACACATATGAGAGTGAGTGGAGGTTATATGTAGTCTGGTTGGTAGGTAAGACACATATGAGAGTGAGTGGAGGTTATATGTAGTCTGGTTGGTAGGTAAGATACATATGAGAGTGAGTGGAGGTTATATGTAGTCTGGTTTCGTAGGTAAGACACATATGAGAGTGAGTGGAGGTTATATGTAGTCTGGTTGGTAGGTAAGATACATATGAGAGTGAGTGGAGGTTATATGTAGTCTGGTTGGTAGGTAAGACACATATGAGAGTGAGTGGAGGTTATATGTAGTCTGGTTGGTAGGTAAGATACATATGAGAGTGAGTGGAGGTTATATGTAGTCTGGTTGGTAGGTAAGACACATATGAGAGTGAGTGGAGGTTATATGTAGTCTGGTTGGTAGGTAAGATACATATGAGAGTGAGTGGAGGTTATATGTAGTCTGGTTGGTAGGTAAGATACATATGAGAGTGAGTGGAGGTTATATGTAGTCTGGTTGGTAGGTCCCTTTACAGGCGACGGAAAAGAATAACAGAGCGGCTAAAAGAGGTCAATATATCTGATATGCGCAGGGAGACACTGGTCAGAGAAATAGCAAGCATCGAACTTAAGCTAAAAGAATCCTTTAGGAGTCAGGAATCGCGGGAAGAACTAAAAGCTATAAATGAAATCGAAAGAAACCCAAAGTATTTCTTCTCCTATGCCATATACAAAATCGAGAACAACGTCCAGTATTGGGCCCCTACTTAAACAAGATGGGTCCTACACAGATGACAGCAAGGAAATGAGTGAGCTACTCAAGTCCCAATATGACTCAGTTTTTAGCAAGCCGCTAACCAACTGAGAGTCGAAGATAAAAATGAATTTTTTATGAGAGAGCCACAAAATTTGATTAACACAAGCCTATCCGATGTTATCCTGACGCCAAATGACTTCGAACAGGCGAAAATGACATGCCCATGCACTCTGCCCAGGGCCAGACTCATGGAACTCTGTGTTCATCAAGAACTGCAAGAAGCCCCTATCACGAGCCTTTTCCATCCTATGGAGAGGGAGCATGGACACGGGGGTCGTCCCTCAGTTACTAAAAACAACAGACATAGCCCCACTCCACAAAGGGGGCAGTAAAGCAACAGCAAAGAACTACAGACCAACAGCACTAACATCCCATATCATAAAAATCTTTGAAAGGGTCCTAAGAAGCAAGATCAACACCCATCTAGAAACCCATCAGTTACACAACCCTGGGCAACATGGGTTTAGAACAGTCGCTCCTGTCTGTCTCAACTACTGGATCACTACGACAAGGTCCTAAATGCACTAGAAGACAAAAAGAATGCAGATGTAATATAACAGACTTTGCAAAAGCCTTCGACAAGTGTGACCATGGCGTAATAGCGCACAAAATGCGCGCTAAAGGAATAACAGGAAAAGTCGGTCGATGGATCTATAATTTCCTCACTAACAGAACACAGAGAGTAGTCGTCAACAGAGTAAAGTCCGAGGCAGCTACGGTGAAAAAGCTCTGTTCCACAAGGCACAGTACTAGCTCCCATCTTGTTCCTCATCCTCATATCCGACATAGACAAGGATGTCAGCCACAGCACCGTGTCTTCCTTTGCGGATGACACCCGAATCTGCATGACAGTGTCTTCCATTGCAGACACTGCAAGGCTCCAGCGGACATCAACCAAATCTTTCAGTGGGCTGCAGAAAACAATATGAAGTTCAACGATGAGAAATTTCAATTACTCAGATATGGTAAACATGAGGAAATTAAATCTTCATCAGAGTACAAAACAAATTCTGGCCACAAAATAGAGCGAAACACCAACGTCAAAGACCTGGGAGTGATTATGTCGGAGGATCTCACCTTCAAGGACCATAACATTGTATCAATCGCATCTGCTAGAAAAATGACAGGATGGATAATGAGAACCTTCAAAACTAGGGAGGCCAAGCCCATGATGACACTCTTCAGGTCACTTGTTCTATCTAGGCTGGAATATTGCTGCACACTAACAGCACCTTTCAAGGCAGGTGAAATTGCCGACCTAGAAAATGTACAGAGAACTTTCAACGGCACGCATAACGGAGATAAAACACCTCAATTACTGGGAGCGCTTGAGGTTTCTAAACCTGTATTCCCGGAACGCAGGAGGGAGAGATACATGATTATATACACCTGGAAAATCCTAGAGGGACTAGTACCGAAATTGCACACGAAAATCACTCACTACGAAAGCAAAAGACTTGGCAGACGATGCACCATCCCCCCAATGAAAAGCAGGGGTGTCACTAGCACGTTAAGAGACCATACAATAAGTGTCAGGGGCCCGAGACTGTTCAACTGCCTCCCAGCACACATAAGGGGGATTACCAACAGACCCCTGGCAGTCTTCAAGCTGGCACTGGACAAGCACCTAAAGTCAGTTCCTGATCAGCCGGGCTGTGGCTCGTACGTTGGTTTGCGTGCAGCCAGCAGCAACAGCCTGGTTGATCAAACGCTGATCCACCAGGAGGCCTGGTCACAGACCGGGCCGCGGGGGCGTTGACCCCCGAAACTCTCTCCAGGTAAACTCCAGGTAAGACACATATGAGAGTGAGTGGAGGTTATATGTAGTCTGGTTGGTAGGTAAGACACATATGAGAGTGAGTGGAGGTTATATGTAGTCTGGTTGGTAGGTAAGATACATATGAAGTGAGTGGAGGTTATTTTTGTAGTCGGTTGGTGGGTAAGAACATATGAGAGTAAAGTGGGGGTTTATAGGGTAGTCGGTTGGTAGGAAAGATACTATGAATTTAGTGGGGGTTAATTTAGTTGGTTGGTAGGTAAGATACATAGGGAGAGTGAGTGGGGGTTATATGTATTTCTGGTTGGTGGGTAAATACATATGAGATGAGTGGGGTTTAAATTATGTAGTCTGGTTGGAAGGTAAATACAATGCAAAGTGAGTGGGGGGTTAATGTATCTGTTGGTATTAAATACATAGGAGAGTGAGTGGAGGTTATTTTAAAGTTGGTTGGTAGGTAAGACAAATATAAGTGATGGAGGTTATATGTAGTTGGTTGGTAGGTAAGATACATGGGCAATTTTTATTCGGGAACTTTTCAGAATAAAGTTGCCTACTGTTCCCAAAGTGTTTTTACCTACCTATTGTGGGTTTTGAAACCCAAATTTTGAAATTTCACCTGTCAGACATTGCAACACAATGGCATGTTGGTACAGAAAACACTTTGGGCCAACTTTTTCGAGTGAGAATTTTTTGGGATTGAGAGCGCCCGGGCCTTTCAGTGGCAAAATTCTCACAAATACGCTATGCAAAACCCCTTTCCTTTTTTTAGTTTAAAATCTTTATTTTGCACCCATACCCATCCCGTGGGGGAATCACCCCATACTAAAAATGTGGGCGGGAGCACCCATACCCATCCTGTGATCGGTGGTCAAAACTTTCCCATCCCGGACCGGGAGTCCCACATACCCCTCCCGTGAGCGGTTTTCAAAACAAAACCCCTCCGTGAACCCGGGAGCACCAATAAACCCCTCCTGTGGGCGGTATCCAAAGATTCAAGGTTTCTAAGGGGGCCCCGGGAATGGGCCACAGTCAAAAGATTTCACAGGTACATAATGGGTCCAGGGACTAGGCCAAAAAGGTATGGTAGCTGAACTAGTTACAATGGGAATAATCTCCAGGTCCTCTCCTTCCGACAGTAAAAATCTCCCTCACGTTTGCTTGATCTTCAGATAGTTCCAGACTATCGAACAGAACTTTTCTCCGGATGAGGGACTGACAACTTCAAATCTTCGACTACAAGGTGTTTGGACTTATTACATTTATTTATTTATTTTTTTCCAATTTGAGCACACCATACAGAGGTACAAAAAAAATACAGATAAGAGCAGCATGCCAAAGCCACTTATACTATGCATAGCATTACGGCTGGCTTAAAATTAACTTAAGATTAACTAAGCAATGATGAAATCAGTGATAAAACATTAATGAAAAACAGATAACTAATAAAGCCAAGTGAGTATTACAAAGACAGGTCATATGGTTGCATGCATTGTTGTACATTCAGTCATATGAAGGATTCTGTTAGGTATGAATTTAAAAAAAAATAAAGTTAGATTCGGTTTTACGTTTAACTTTTAAATGTGATATAATTGTGAGAAACATTTAAGATATACAATTTATAAGGTTCAGTTATTCATATTTATTTGGTTTTGGGTGAGTAAGTGATCTTTGAGAAGAGACTTGAATTTATAAACAGGTAGTGTTTTCTTTTATATTTACAGTAATGAATTCCAGTTTTTAAAGGGCCTTTTATGTGCATTGAGTTTTTGCATAGTGTGAGATGGACACGAGGAACATCAAAGAGGGGATCTGTGCCTTGTGTTATGTCAATTTTCTGTTGGGGTTGGCAAGGAGATGTTGAGGGAGGGTTTAATATCAAGTTAAGTGTTCTATGTATGTAATAGGTGCAGTAATAAGTATGGATGTTTTGTATGGTGATTTGGTTTAGTGTATTGAATATTGGTGGAGTGTGCTGCCTGTAGTGAGAATTTGTTATCATTCTAACTGCAGCCTTTTGTTGGGTAATTTTGTGGGCTGAGATGGTTTTAAATTGTTGTTGAGCCCCATGCACAAATTCCATAGGTGAGATAGGGGTAAATAAGTGAGTGATATAGGGCCAGGAGGGCTGACTGTGGAAAAATAGTACCGTATCTTCGATAGTATGCCTACAGTCCTGGATATTTTCTTAGAAATTTGTTGTATATGTGTAAAGAAATTTGAGTCTATTATCAAGGTGGATACCTAAGAATTTTCCCTCTGTTAGTTTTGTGATAGGTTGATCCTTTATCATTATGTTAAGAGGGACACTGTAGCCTGTTACCAAACTGAATGAAGTAGGTTTTTGTCAATGTTTAGTGTAAGTTTGTTAGTCCTCATCCAGGTAGATATTTTCTGTAATTCGGGATTTACAGTATTGGCTAGGTGCCCGGGGGCCGGGGGTGAGAAAGACGTTTTTGTAGTGTAATCTGCAAATATTGGGGTTTGAGTAATTGCGAAGCTTTTGGGAAAAGGTCTTTTTATGTTTTTGGAGAAAGAGAAGGGGGGCCAAGGAAAATTCCCTGGGGGCCCAAAACTGAAATTTGGGTTTTGGGCGCAAAGATTTGCCCCTTTGCTTTACACATTTTGGGCTTCTGTTGCTGGGGTTTTTAGGGATTTGAGGTATTTTGGGGGGAGTCCCCTCTTATACCATATGTGAAAATTTTTTACGTGGAGCAAGCCCATGGTCAACTGTATAAAAAGTTTTTACATAATTCCAAGGGGAAAGTTTCCCCAGGGGGGGAATTTTTTTTTCTCAAATTGCAGTTTTTATATATTTTTGACATGTGTATAATAGCATCTTAGTATTTTTTTTGGCCTGAACCCAAAATTTGGGCCGGGGGGTTTTTTTGATTTATGTTTTTTGGGTTTAAAAAGGTAGGAGTAATTCGTTTATAAATTAAATTTTTTCGAAGATTTTTGAGAGGGGTGTAATTTTGGATTTTGGGGCCTATGTTTTTTCAACTCGGGCCCTCCTCCTTTGTAGATCAGGGGGGACCCTTGCTATTTTGATTTACTTAGGGAAGGTGGGGGGGGGGTTCAATGGTTTGTTAAAGAGTGTTGCAATGATTGGTGTTTAGCATTTTGTGCCCTTTTTTTTGTATATAAAGGTGGAAAGGGTTTTTTAAAAATCTCTCCCTTTTTTTTTAGTGCTTTTTGGATAATAAGGGGGGGACTTTCGTATGGGTTAGGGGAGCTAGGAACAGTGTGTTGGGGTATTCCCGGTTTGGGGGTAGTCTTTGGGGGGTATCTGAGCTTGGGTTTTTTATTGGCAAGGTTTTTTCCTATATTGGAGAAGAATTAAATTAAGTTGTTTGCTTTTTTCTGTTGGGGGAGTTGGGGTTCATCTGATTTTGCAATTTTTTTTTGGGGTTTTTCGGATATCTTTTTTTTTTCCCCAAAATTTTTGATGGGGTTTTTCCAGGCCCTTTTTATATCACCTCGAAAATTTGGGTTTAATCTGTTCTCATAATACAATTTTTTTGCCCTTCTTTTTCGGGCTGGTTAGGATTGCGAGTAACGGTTTTTTTTTGGTTTCTCGGGTTTTTAAGTGACCCATTCTGTACTGTTTTTCATTTTGGGTTTTTTTTGTATTTATGGATTTGAGAATGCGGGGTTTTAGCCGGGATGTTCAGTCTTTTTGCTGTCTTTCTGTTTATTTTTTTTTTGGGGCATGCTTGTTATAGAGGTTTTTGGTTTTTTTTTGGGAAAATTTATTAATACATTCTTCAATATCTGTATAGTTTTTCTAGCTCGTTTTGCCAGTCAATGTTTGCTTTGCTGTTGTGAAGTTATTAATGGTTTCCCCTTTCATTGTGAAAGTCTAAAGGTGATTTAGTAGTGTTTTGGGGGAAATTTTTACCAAGGTTTTTAGGGGGGGAAAAAGTGGTAGTGGTCTGGGGGTATTACTGAAATTTATGCCTGATTTTTAAAAGGGGATTTTGGTTTTGGTCCAGATGTAGTCAGTGGGGAAAACCCATTTAGTCCTGTAACTCTTTGGGGTTTTGTTACTGTTGGTAGTAACATAATTTTACTCATTGTTTTTGGGTAAATTCCATAACATGTGGGTCCGGGGTTCTTGCAGGAGTTTTTAAAATTAAAAGCACCTGAGAGTAGAAAGGTGATCTTTTTTCAGGCTTGCATCATTTTATCCTCTTCCTGGGTTTTTAAAAAATTGGTTTTAATGTTTGCCCTGTGGAACTCTTTTAGTGTTTATCAATGTAAAGGGTTTTTGTAGGATTTGGTTTGAATTTAGCTATTTATATTCCCCATGTTCATCCCTTGGCAGTATTAGTGATACATTCTTTTGGGTTTTGGGGTAGTATATGGCTTTTGGCAACCCCTTGGGGGTCGGGCCCTACAGTTGTGTATGGCTGGGGTAACCAGGAAGGGGCCATAGACATCTGTACTTCGGGCTTTACGCCCTTTCCCCATCTCTACTGCTCCTTTTCTTTTTTTGTACCGACTGAAAAACCCTTTACTTGCAGGTTATACTTTTCCCGGATAAAGTTGTTTTTAACTTTTGCTATGTGTTTAAACCTCCCAAACCTGTTTTTAATTTTAAAATATTTTATGTAGTGTGAAAGGGACAATCAAAACCTTAGGGCCCAACATTTGTTTACACCCAGGGGAAATTTTCCAAAAGTCTTTGAAAAGTCGAGAAAAATTTTTTCAATATTGTGCTAATATCGACTCAACGCTTATTTATTATCGCAATTGATATATTATGACATAATAAACTATAAATAGCACAGAACATGTTATTTACCCCTAGAAGGGAATTAAAATAGGCCAAAAATAGGGGCGAGTGCCCCCCAATAAATATCACACATAAAAACATTTCCCCGCCCTTTCCCATAAGTCTTTTGTGGGCTTTAAAATTCCAATTGTGGCGTCTTGTTTCTGTGCCCCCCCCTGGAACATCCCGGGTGTGTGTTGGGGTTTTTGTGTGGTTTTGTGTGTGTGTGGTGTGTGTGGTGTTGTGTTTTGTGTGTGTGTATGTGTGTGTTGTGTTCCCCCCCGGAAAAATTGTGTGTGTTTTGTGTGTGGTTTTGTGTGTGTTGTGTGTTTGTGTTGTCCCCTTCCCCAAATTGGGGTGGTTGGTTTTTTGTGTGTTTCCCCTCCCGGGAAATTTGTGTGGGTGTGGTGTGTGTGTGTTTTGTGTGGTGTGTGTGTGTGTTCCCCTCCCCGGAACCCTTGTGTGGGGTTGTGTGGTGTTTTGGTGTGTGGTGTTTTGTGTGTGTGTGTGTGGCCCCCTCCCCGGTAAATTGGTGTGTGTGTTTTGTGTGTGTGTGTGTGTGTGTGGTTTTTGTGTGTTTTTTGTGTGTGTGTGGGTGTGTTGGGGTGTGTGTTTGTGGGGTGTGTGTTTTGTGTCCCCCCCCTGGAACATTGGGGGTGTGTGTGTGTGGGGGGTGGGGGTGTTTGGGGGGGTGTGTGTTGTGTGGGGTCCCCTCCCCGGAACTTTTTGTGTTTTGTGTGTGTGTGGTGTCCCCTCCCTGGGAAAATTGTTGTGTTTTGTTGGTTTTGTTTTTGGTGTGTCCCCCCCCCTGGAACATTTGGTTTTGTGGGGTGTGTGTGTGTGTCCCCTTTCCCGGAACAAAGTGTGTGTGTGTGTGTTTTTTGTGTGTCCCCCTCCCTGGAACAGTTGTGTGTGTTTGTGTGTTTTTGTGTGTGTTTTGGTTGTGTGTGTGTGGTGTGTGTGTGTTAGTGTGTGTGGGGTGTGTGTGTGGTCCCCTCCCTGGGAAAATTCTGTTTTTTGTTGTGTGTGGTGTGTGTGGTGTGTGTGTTTTGTGTGTCCCCTCCCCGGAACATTGTGTTGTGTGTGTTTTGTGTTTGTTGGTGTGTATGGGGTGTGTGGGGTGTGTGTGTGTGTGGGGTGTGTGGTGTGTGTCCCCTCCCTGGAAAAAATTTTTGTGGGGTGTGTGTGTGTGGGGGTGTGTGTGTTGTGTGTGGGTGTGTGTGTGTTTTGTGGGGTGTGTGTGTGTGTGAGGTGGTCCCCCCCCCTGGGGAAAATTCTGTGTGTGTGTGTGTGTGTTTTGTGTGGTGGTGTTTGGTTGGGTGTGTGTGGGGTGTGTGTGTGTTTTGTTGTGTGTGTTGTTGGGGTGTTTGTGTGGGAGTGTGTGTGGTTGGCCCCCTTCCCGGGGAAAATTGGTGTGTGTGGGGTGTGGTTTGGGGGGTGTTTTTGTGTGGGGTCCCCTCCCCGGAACATTGTGTGTGTTTTGTGTGTGGTGTGTGGTGTGTGTGTTTGTGTGTGGGGTGTGTGTGTGTGTTCCCCCCCCCTGGGAAAATTGTGTGTGTGTGTGTGGTTTTGGGGTGGTTGTGTGTGTGTGTGTGTGTGTGTGTGTGTTGTGTGTGAGTGTGGGTTTTGTGTGTGGGGTATGTGTGTGAGTGTGTGTGTGGGGTGTGTGTGGTTTTGTTGTGTGTTGTGGGGTGTGTGTGTGTGTGTTCCCCCCCCTGGGAAACATTGTGTGTGTGGGTGTTGGGGTGTTTTTGTGGTGGGTGGTGTGGTGTGTGTGTGGGTCCCCTCCCCGGGAAAATTGTGTGGTGTGTGGGTGTTGTGTGTGTGTGGGTGTGTGTGTGTGTGGGTTTTGTGTGTGTCCCCTTTCCCCGGGGGAAAATTGTGTGTGTGGGGTGTGTGTGTTTTGTGTGTGGTTGGGGTGTGTGTTGTGGTGTTCCCCCCCCCTGGAACATTGTGGGGTGTGTGTGTGTGTTTTGGGGTGTGTGTGTGTGTGTGTGTGTGTGTGGTGTGTGTGTCCCCCCCTTTAACATTTGGGGTGTGTGTGTGTGGGGTGTTGGTTTTGTGTGTGTGTGTGTGTGGGGTGGTGTGTGTTTTGGGTGTCCCCCCCCTGGAACAATTTGGGGGGGTGTGTTTTGTGTGTGTGGGGTGTGTTGGGGTGTTTCCCCTCCCTGGAAAATTGTGTGTGGTGTTTTGTTTTGTGTGGGGGGCCCCCCCTGGAACATTTGTTTTGTGTGTGTGTGTGTGTTTTTTGTGTGTGTGTATGTTTTGTGTGTGTGTGTGTGGGGTGGTGTGTGTGTGGTGTGTGTGTGTGTGTGGGGTGGTGGGTGTGTGAGTGTGGGTGTGTGGTTTTGTTTCCCCTCCTGGAACATTGTTTTGTGGGTGTGTGTGGTGTGTGGTGGGGGTGTGTGTGTGGTGTGTGTGTTCCCCCTTCCCGGAAAATTGTGTGTGTGGGTGTTTTGTGTGTGGGTGTGTATGTGTGTTTTGTGTGTGTGTGTGTGTGTTTTGTGTGTGTGTGTGGGGTGTGTGTTGTGGTGGTGTTGTGTGTGTGTTTTGTGTGTGTGTGTATGTGTGTGTCCCCCCCCCCGGAACATTGTGTGTGTGTGTGTGTGTGTGTGGGTGTTTTGTGGTATGTGTGTGTGTGGTGTGGGTGTGTTTTGGGGGTGTGTGTGTGTTTGTGGTGTGTGTCCTTTTCCCGGAAAATTGTGGTGTGTGTGTGTGTGTGCATTTTGTGGTTTGTGTGTGTTGGGTGTGTGTGTGTGTGGGGTGTGAGTGTTTTGTGTGTCCCCCCCCTGGAAAAATTTTGGGGTGTGGGTTGTGTGTGTGTGTGTGTGTGTTTTGGGGTGTGTGTGTGTGTGTGTGTGTGTGTGTTGGGGTGTGTGTGGTGGTGTGGGGTGTGTGTCCCCCCCCGGAACATTGTGTGTGTGTGGGTGTGTTTTGTCCCCCCCCTGGAACATTGTGTGGTGTTTTTTTTGTTTGTGTGTTGTGAGTGTGTGTGTGTGTGTGTTTTGTGTATGTGTTTTTGTGTGTGTGTGTGTTGTGTGTGTGTGTGTGGGTGGTGTGTGTGTTGTGTGTGTCCCCCCCCCCTGGAACTTTGGTATGGGTGTGTTGTGTGTGTTTTTGGGTGTGTGTGTGAGTGTTTTGTGTGTGTGTGTGTTGTTGTGTCCCCTCCCTGGAACATTTTGTGGGGTGTGTGTGGGGTGTTGGGGTGTGGGGTTTGTGTGTGTGTGTGTGTGTGGGGTGGTGTGTGTGGTGTGGTCCCCTCCCGGAACATCCCGTGGGGTGGTGTGTGTGTGTTGTGTTGTGTTTTGTGGTGTTTGTGGTGTCCCCCCCCGGAACTTTTTGTGTGTGGGGGTGTGGTTGTGTGTGGTGTGTGTGGGTGTTTTGGGTCCCCCCCCCTGGAACATTTGTGGGGTTGTGTGTGTTTTGGTGTGGTGGTGTGTGGTTGTTGTGTGTGTGTGTGGGCCCCTCCCCGGAACAAATTTTTTTTTTGTGGGTGTGTGTGTGTTGGTTTGTGTGTGTGTGTGTGTCCCCTCCCCGGGAAAATTGTGGGGTGTGTGTGTGTGTGTTTTGGGGGTGTGGGGGGTTTTTTGTTTGGGTTTTTTTGGTTTTTTTGTGTGTGTGGGGTGTGTGTGTGTGTGTGTGGGGTGTTGTTTGTCCCCTCCCCGGAACATTGTGTGGTTTTTTGTGGGGTGTGTGGGTGTGTTTTGTGTGTGTGTGTTGTGTGTGTGTGTGTGTGTTCCCCTCCCCCGGAAAAATTTTTGTGTGTGTGTGGTGTGTGGGGGGTGTGGTTGGGTGTGTGTGTCCCCCCTGGAACATCCTGTGTTTTGGGGTGTGTGTGTGTGTGTGTGGGGTGTGTGTGTGGGGTTCCCCCCCCCCTGGAACATTGTGGTGGGTGTGGTTTTTTGTGAGGGGTGTGTGTGTGGGGGTGTGTGGGGTCCCCTCCCCCGGAACATCCTTTTGTGTGTGTGTGTGTGTGTGTGTGTGTGTGTGTTTTGGTGTTTTGTGTCCCTCCCCGGAACATCCTGGTGTGTGTGTGTTTGTGTGTGGTGGTGTGTGTGTGTGTGTGTGTGTGTGTCCCCCCCCCTGGAACCCTTCTGTGTGTGGGGTGTGTGTGTGTGGTGGTGTTTTGTGGGGGGTGTGTGTGTGTGTCCCCCCCCCTGGAAAATTCTGGGGTTTTTGTGTGTGTGTGCGTGTGTGTGTGTTTAGGGGTGTGTGTGTGTGTGTGTGTCCCCCCCCCTGGAAAAAATTCTTTTGTGTGTGTGTGTGTTTTTGTGTTTGGGGTGTGTGTGTGTGTTCCCCCCCCTGGAACATTCCCGTGTGTGTTTTGTGGTGGTTGTGTGTCCCCCCCCTGGAACATCCTGTGGTGGGGGTGTGTGGTGTGTGGGTGTGTGTTTTGTTGTGGTGTGTGTGGGGTGTGGTGTGTGTGTGTGTGTGTGTGTTTTGTAAGTGTGTGTGTTTTGTGTCCCCTTTCCCCGGAAATTTGGGGTGTGTGTGTGTGTTTTGGTTTTGTTTTGTCCCCCCCCTGGAACTTTTTGTGTGGGTTTTGGTGAGTGTGGTTTTTGTGTGTGTGTTGGGTGTGTTGTGTGTGTGTGTGTTGTGTGTGGTGTGTTGTGTGTGGTGTCCCTTTTTTGGACATTCTGTGTGTGTGTGTTGTGTGGTGTGTGTGTGTGTGTGTGTGTTCCCCCCCCTGGGGAAAATTCTGTGTGTGTGTGTGTTTTGGGGTGTGTGGTGTGTGTGTGGTTTTGTGTGTGTGTTGTGTGTGTGTGTGTGTGTGTTTGGGTGTGTGTGTGTGTGTCCCCTCCCTGGGAAAATTCTGTGTGTGTGTGTGTGTGTTGTGTGTGGTGTGTGTGTGTGGGGGTGTGTGTGTTTTGTGTTTGGGGTGTGGGGTGTGTGTGTGTTTTGTTTGTTTCCCCCCTGGAACATTCTGTGTGTGTGTGGTGTGTGTGTGTGTCCCCCCTGGGGAAAATTCCCCGGTTTTGTGTGTGTGTGTGTGTTTGGGGATGTGTGGGGTGGGGTTTTTGTGTGAGTGTGTGTGTGTGTGTTGTTTTTTTTGTTGTGGTGTGTTTTCCCCCCCGGGGAAAATTCTTTTGGTTGGGGTGTGTGGTTGGTGTGTTTCCCCCCCCTGGAACATTCTGTGCGTGGTGTTTTGGGGTTTTTTTTTTGTGTGTGGGGTGTTTTGTGTGTGTGGGGTGTGTGGTGTGTTGTGGGTGTGGTTTTGTGTTCCCCCCCCCTGGAAAAAATTTTGTGTGTTGTGTGGGGTGGTGTGGTTTTTTGTGTGTGTTTTGTGTGTTTTGTGGGTGTGGTGTGTGTCCCCCCCCTGAACATTCTGTTTGTGTTGTGTGTGTGTGTTTGTGTGTTGTTGTGTGTTTTGGTGTGGTGTGTGTGTGTGTGGTCCCCTCCCTGGAAAAATTCTGTGTGTGGTTTTTGTTGTGTGGTGTTGTGTGTTGTGGTGTTTTGTTTTGTGTTGTGTGTGTGTGTGTTTAGTGTGTGTGTGTGTGTGTGTGTGTGTGTGTTGGGCCCCTCCCTGGAACATTCTGTGTGTTGGTTTTGTGTGTGTGGTGTGGTGTGTGTTTTGTCCCGTGTTGGGGTGTGTTTGTGGGGTGTTTTTCCCCCCTGGAAAAAATTCTGTTTTTGGGGTTTTTTGTGTGTGTGGGGGGTGTGTGTCCCCCCCCCTGGAAAAAATTTTGTGTGTGTGTGTGTGGTGTGTGTGGGGTGTGGGGTGTGGGGTGTATGTGTCCCCCCCCCCCTGGAACATTCTGTGTGTGTGTGTGTGGGTGGTGGGGTGTGTGTGTGTGGGGGTTGTGTGTGGTGTTGTTCCCCTCCCTGGAACCCTCCTGTGTGTGTGTTTGTGTGTGGGGTGGGGTTTTTGGTGTGTGTGTGTGTGTGTCCCCCCCCTGGAAAAATTTTTGTGTGGGGGGTTTGTGGGGTGTGTGCCCCCCCCCTGGGAAAATCCCGTGTGTGTGGGTGTGGTGTGTGTGTGGGTGTGTGTGTTGTGTGTTTTTTGTGTGTGTTGTGTGTGTGTTTTGTGTGTGTGTGTGTGTGTGTGTCCCCTTGGAACATTTGTGTGTTGTGTGTGTGTGTGGGTCCCCCCCCCTGGGCTTTGTGTGTTTGTGGGGTGTGTGTTTGTGTGTGTGTGTGTGTGGTGTGGTTGTCCCCCCCCCTGGAAAATTCTTGGGGTGTGTGTTTTGGGGTGTTTGTGTGTTGTGTATGTGTCCCCCCCCCTGGAACATCCTGTCCCTTTTTCCCCCTTGTCTATTACACGCAGTATTTTTATGTCGTTATCTTGTTTTGTGTGGGGGTGTGTGGTGTGTTTTTTGTGTGTGGTGTTGGGGTTTTGGGGTGTGTGGGGTGTGTGTTGTGTTGTCCCGGGGTGTGTGTGTGTGTGGGGTGTGTGTGTGTCCCCCCCCCTGGAAAACCTCCCCTTTTGTGTGTGGGGTGTTTTTGTGTGTGTGTGTGGTGTGGGGTGTGTGGGTGTTGGGTGTGTGTGGGTGTGGGTGTGTGTGTGTGTGTGTTTTGGGGGTCCCCTCCCTGGAAAAATCCCGTGTGTGGGGTGGTTTTGTGTGTGTGTGTGTGTTTTGTGGGGTGTGTGGTTTTGTGTGTGTGTGTTTCCCCCCCCAGGGAAAATTCTGTGTGTGTGAGTGTGTGAGTGTCCCCCCCCTGGAACATTCTGTGTGTGGTGTGTGTGTGTGGGTGTGGGTGTGTGTGGTGTGTCCCCTCCCTGGAAAAATTCTGTGTGGGTTGTGTGTGTGTGTGTATGGTGTCCCCCCCCCCGGAAAAATCCTGTCCCTTTTTTCCCCCCTTGGGCATTAAAACGCAGTATTTTATATTTCGTTTTTCAAAGTGTGTGTGGTGTGTGTGTGTGTGTGTGTGTTGTGTGGTTTGGTTTTTGTGTGGTGTGGGTGTGTATGGTCCCCCCCCTGGAACCTCCTGTCTTTGTCCCCCTTGTTATTTAACCAGTATTTTATATGTCGGGTTTTCATGTGTGTTGCTGTACCACCTAGTTGTATCACCCAAATTGAGGTTGCCGGGGGGTCGGTCCCCAGCTCCTGGGCCCCCCCTCTTCACTGATCGTTTCTGGGGCACTCTCCCTGAGCCATGAGCTTTATATTTCCCCTGCTTAAAGCTTTGTACCAACAATACCAAAAAATCCAGTCCGAAAAAGATTTTTTTTTTCAAATATACAGATTCTAAAGCCAGGAACAAACAACAAAAAAACCTTTCATTCCCTGGACCCGCTTTCAGAGGCAAAGGCAAAAGTTCGCCAGCTTTCACTGAACCCAATAAAGGATCACTTGGGGCAATGAAAAATGGATCCCCGGTTACCCAACCAAAACAGATGTTACAGAAATGAACAGGCAAAAGGGAGGGTGTTTTGGCCCTTTTCATTTTCAGAGTCACTTGTTTTTACAGAACTGTTTTTTGCCTCAAATGAGTAGTGGAAGTTTTAGCAGTAAAGGTCGAGAACCAAAACTAGTCATTGTGGTAGTCTACAAGCTTCCGGGATGCAACATCCAGCAATTCCCAGGAACAGCTGTTAAAAATTGACCACTGTCTGGAAAATCTTCCAGCTCCTGCACCCAACATCTTGCTCCTTGGGGATTTCAATTTAAAGGGCACCTAAAATGGAGGAATATAGAAAATTTAAATTATTTTTTGCAGTAATAACACCAGGAGGCAGCTCTGATGAAAACTCACACTCGCACGAGCTTTTAAATCTCTGCACAAAAATTCAATTTAAACCAGCAAATAATAGAGCCCTACTAGACGGGAGAATACACTAGACCTCATCTTCACTAACAATGATGATTGATAAGAAATGTCACCGTATCAAAAACAATATACTCAGATTCACAACATAATTGAGGTTCAGACAGTATGCGAGGAGCCCCAGACCGACAAATGAAACAGTCACGAGGGAGTATTCACCAATTCAACTCAATAACAAAACATAAAGTGGGACCAAGTAAACCAAGTCCTAACCGATATAAGCTGGGGAAAATACACTAAGCAACACAGACCCCAACTTATGCCCAGAACAGATTAACTCGGTGGCACTCGATGTATGCACAAGGCTTATTCCTCTAAGAAAAGGAGGAGTAGATGTAAAATAGAAAGAGACAGGCGCTCCCCTTTTCAGGCGACGGAAAAGAATAACAGAGCGGCTAAAAGAGGTCAATATATCTGAAATGCGTAGGGAGACACTGGTCAGAGAAATAGCAAGCATCGAACTTAAGCTAAAAGAATCCTTTAGGAGTCAGGAATCGCGGGAAGAACTAAAAGCCATAAATGAAATCGAAAGAAACCCCAAAGTATTTCTTCTCCTATGCCAAATCAAAATCGAGAACAACGTCCAGTATTGGGCCCCTACTTAAACAAGATGGGTCTACACATATGACAGCAAGGAAATGAGTGAGCAACTCAAGTCCCAATATGACTCAGTTTTTAGCAAGCCGCTAACCAGACTGAGAGTCGAAGATCAAAATGAATTTTTATGAGTGAGCCACAAAATTGATTAACACAAGCCTATCCGATGTTATCCTGACGCCAAATGACTTCGAAACAGGCGATAAATGACGTGCCATGCACTCTGCCCCAGGGCCAGACTCATGGAACTCTGTGTTCATCAAGAACTGCAAGAAGCCCCTATCACGAGCCTTTTCCATCCTATGGAGAGGGAGCATGGACACGGGGTTGTCCCTCAGTTACAAAAAAACAACAGACATAGCCCCACTCCACAAAGAGGGCAGTAAAGCAACAGCAAAGAACTACAGACCAATAGCACTAACATCCCATATCATAAAAATCTTTGAAAGGGTCCTAAGAAGCAAGATCACCACCCATCTAGAAACCCATCAGTTACACAACCCAGGGCAACATGGGTTTAGAACAGGTCGCTCCTGTCTGTCTCAACTATTGGATCACTACGACAAGGTCCTAAATGCACTAGAAGACAAAAAGAATGCAGATGTAATATATACAGACTTTGCAAAAGCCTTCGACAAGTGTGACCATGGCGTAATAGCGCACAAAATGCGTGCTACCTGGAGTTTACCTGGAGAGAGTTTCGGGGATCAACGCCCCCGCGGCCCGGTCTGTGACCAGGCGTCCTGGTGGATCAGCGCCTGATCAACCAGGCTGTTGCTGCTGGCTGCACGCAAACCAACGTACGAGCCACAGCCCGGCTGATCAGGAACTGACTTTAGGTGCTTGTCCAGTGCCAGCTTGAAGGGCTGCCAGGGTCTGTTCGTAATCCCCCTTATGTGTGTGGGAGGCAGTTGAACAGTCTCGGGCCCCTGAACTTATTGTATGGTCTCTTAACGTGCTAGTGACACCCCTGCTTTTCATTGGGGGATGGTGCATCGTCTGCCAAGTCTTTTGCTTTCGTAGTGGGGTGATTTCGTGTGCAAGTTCGGTACTAGTCCCTTAGGATTTCCAGGTGTATAAATCATGTATCTCCCCCTCCTGCGTTCCAGGGAATACAGGTTTAGAAACCTCAAGCGCTCCCAGTAATTGAGGTGTTTTATCTCCGTTTTGCGTGCCGTGAAGTTCTCTGTACTTTTCTAGGTGGGCAATTTCACCTGCCTTGAAAGGTGCTGTTAGAGTGCAGAAATATTCCAGCCTAGATAAACAAGTGACCTGAAGAGTGTCATCATGGGCTTGGCCTCCCTAGTCTTGAAGGTTCTCATTATCCATCCTGTCATTTTTCTAGCAGATGCGATTGATGCAATGTTATGGTCCTTGAAGGTGAGATCCTCCGACATGATCACTCCAGGTCTTTGACGTTGGGGGGTTTCGCTCTATTTTGTGGCCGAATTTGTTTTGTACTCTGATGAAGATTTAATTTCCTCATGTTTCCATATCTGAGTAATTTAAATTTCTCATCGTTGAACTTCATATTGTTTTCTGCAGCCCACTGAAAGATTTGGTTGATGTCCGCCTGGAGGCCTTGCAGTGTCTGCAATGGAAGACACTGTCATGCAGATTCGGGTGTCATCTGCAAAGGAAAGACACGGTGCTGTGGCTGACATCCTTGTCTATGTCGGATATGAGGATGAGGAACAAGATAGGAGCTATACTGTGATTTGTGGAACAGAGCTTTTCACCGTAGCTGCCTCGGACTTTTCTCTGTTGACGACAACTCTCTGTGTTCTGTTAGTGAGGAAATTTATAGATCCATCGACCGACTTTTCCCTGTTATTCCTTTAGCGCGCATTTTGTGCGCTATTACGCCATGGTCACACTTGTCGAAGCTTTTGCAAAGTCTGTATATTTTACTCTGCATTCTTTTTGTCTTCTAGTGCATTTGGGACCTTGTCGTAGGATCAGTAGTTGAGGAAGACAGGAGCGACCTGTTCTAAACCCATGTTGCCCTGGGTTGTGTAAATGATGGGTTTCTAGATGGGTGGTGATCTTTCTTCTTAGGATCCTTTTTAAAGATTTTTATGATATGGGATGTTAGTGCTATTGGTCTGTAGTTCTTTGCTGTTGGGTTTACTGCCCCTTTGTGGAGTGGGGCTATGTCTGTTGTTTTTAGTAACTGAGGGAACGACCCCCGGGTCCAATGCTCCTTCTCCATAGGATGGAAAAGGCTCGTGATAGGGGCTTCTTGCAGTTCTTGATGAACACAGAGTTCCATGAGTCTGGCCTGGGGCAGAGTGCATGGGCATGTCATTTATCGCCTGTTCGAAATCATTTGGCGTCAGGATAAAAATCGGATAGGCTTGTGTTAATCAAATTTTGTGGCTCTCTCATAAAAAATTCATTTTGATCTTCGACTCTCAGTTGGTTAGCGGCTTGCTAAAAATGAGTCATATTGGGACTTGAGTTTGTCATCATTTCCTTGTTGTCATCTGTTTTAGGACCCATCTTGTTTAAGTAGGGGCCCAATACTGGGTTGTTTCGATTTTTTATTTGGCATAGGAGAAGAAATACTTTGGGTTTCTTTCGATTTCATTTATGGCTTTAGTTCTTCCCGCGGGTTCCTGACTCCTAAAAGGGTTCTTTTAGCTTAAATTCGATTTCTTGCTATTTTTCTGACCATGTCTCCCTGCGCATTTCAAATATATTGACCTCTTTTAGCCGCTCGGGTTTTTCTTTTCCGTCGCCTGTAAAGGAGCGCCTGTCTCTTTCTATTTTACATCTACTCCTCCTTTTTCTTAGAGGAAAAAGCCTTGTGCATACATCGAGTGCCACCGAGTTAATCTGTTCTAGGCATAAGTTTGGGTCTGTGTTACTTAGTATATCTTCCCAGCTTATATCGGTTAGGACTTGGTTTACTTGGTCCCACTTTATGTTTTTGTTATTGAAGTTGAATTTGGTGAATGCTCCCTCGTGACTAGTCTCATTTTGTCAGTCTGGGGCTCCATGCATACATGTCTGAACCTCCATTATGTTGTGATTGAGTATATTGTTTTTGATATGGTGACATTTCTTATCAGATCATCATTGTTAGTGAAGATGAGGTCTAGTGTATTCTCCAGTCTAGTAGGCTCTTATTATTTGCTGGTTTAAATTGAATTTTGTACAGAGATTTAAAAGCTCGTGTGAGTGTGAGTTTTCATCAGAGCTGCCTCCTGGTTGTTATTACTGCAACAATATTATTTGCTATTATTCCTCCATTTTAGGTGCCTTAAGTTGAAATCCCCAGGAGCAAGATGTTGGGTGCAGGAGCTGGAAGATTTTCCAGACAGTGGTCAATTTTTTAACAGCTGTTCCTGGAATTGCTGGGATGTTGCATCCGGAGGCTTGTAGACTACCACAATGACTAGGTTTTGGTTCTCGACCTTTACTGCTAAAACTTCCATTACGTCATTTGAGGCATTTAGCAGTTCTGTGCAAACAAGTGACTCTGTAATGTACAGGCCAACCCCCCCCTTTTGCCTGTTCACTCTGTCACATCTGTATAGGTTGTAACCTGGGATCCATATTTCGTTGTCCAAGTGATCCTTTATGTGGGTCTCAGTGAAAGCCGTGAACATTGCCTTTGCCTCTGCAAGCAGTCCACAGATGAAAGGTATTTTGTTGTTTGTTGCTGGCTTTAGACCCTGCATATTTGCAAAGAAGAATGTTATCGGACTGGTGGTATTGTTGGTACTGGGGGGGGATTTTTTTCCGGCATTAGTATCTGTATCTGTTGGTTTGGAGTGGAGGCCATCGACTGTGGTTCCACTCCAGGAATGACTGGATTTGGTGTACGATTTCTGCCATTTCCTGCCAGTTTTTTTTCCTTCCTGGCTAAAGGAATAACAGGAAAAGTCGGTCGATGGATCTATAATTTCCTCACTAACAGAACACAGAGAGTAGTCGTCAACAGAGTAAGTCCGAGGCAGCTACGGTGAAAAGCTCTGTTCCACAAGGCACAGATACTAGCTCCCATCTTGTTCCTCATCCTCATATCCGACATAGACAAGGATGTCAGCCACATCACCGTGTCTTCCTTTGCAGATGACTCCCGATCTGCATGACAGTGTCTTCCATTGCAGACACTGCAAGGCTCCAGGCGGACATCAACCAAATCTTTCAGTGGGCTGCGGAAAACAATATGAAGTTCAACGATGAGAAATTTCAATTACTCAGATATGGTAAACATGAGGAAATTAATTTTCATCAGAGTACAAAACAAATTCTGGCCACAAAATAGAGCGAAACACCAACGTCAAAGACCTGGGAGTGATTATGTCGGAGGATCTCACCTTCAAGGACCATAACATTGTATCAATCGCATCTGCTAGAAAAATGACAGGATGGATAATGAGAACCTTCAAAAACTAGGGAGGCAAGCCCATGATGACACTCTTCAGGTCACTTGTTCTATCTAGGCTGGAATATTGCTGCACTCTAACAGCACCTTTCAAGGCGGTGAAATTGCCGACCTAGAAAATGTACTGAGAACTTTCACGGCGCGCATAACGGAGATAAAACACCTCAAATTTCTGGAGCGCTTGAGGTTTTTAACCTGTATTCCCCGGAAGCAGGGGGAGAGATTCATGATTAT
>NC_069445.1:904138-919558 GCF_026875155.1 Cherax quadricarinatus | reverse complement strand
TCCCGTTCCAGTTATCAAACCCGGGGGAGTCTTGTGGAGGACACAGGCGTACCTTACACGTCTCTGTTAGGGAATTTCGTGCTCTTCGGCGGACTGAAAAATCTCTCCTTCTCGCCTACATATTTCTTGGGACAGAACCACAGGGGATAGTGTAGACGCCTGCTGTAGAAGTTAAGAGTGTGGGGCTGCGTTTTGTAGTGAGGTCTTTGATAGAGGATGTGTTTATGGTGGAAACGTTGATGTTACTCATAGCAAGTGCCGGCGAGTATTCGTGGCAACATCGCCACATGGGAGTACTATGAACTGTTTAGGGGGCTGTTCTATGGGCGGTTTGTTGAGGATAGCTTGTGCCTTGAGTCTGCAATCTCGGATGATCTTAGAAAGATGGGAACTGAAGACGTGTAAAGGCTTGTGTTATGTAAGCGCATTCTTCTTCTAGAAAAACAAGGGCTGGAGATGCGAAGAGCTCTCAAGAAGAAGCCAATGAGGACTCCTCTCTTAGTGCGGGTATATGTAAAGTAAAAGGACACAAGTGCAACTAAGTGCGGGTATCTTGGTGTGAATAAAAGTGTAAAGATCGTCCTTGTACACTTTTATTCACACCAAGATACCCGCACTAAGAGAGGAGTCCTCATTGGCTTCTTCTTGAGAGCTCTTCGCATTTCCAGCCCTTGTTTTCTAGAAGAAGAATGCGCTTACATAACACAAGCCTTTACACGTCTTCAGTTCCCATCTTTCTTCATCCGAGATTGCAGACTCAAGGCACAAGCTATCCTCAACAAACCGCCCATGGAACAGCCCCCTAAACAGTTCATAGTACTCCCATGTGGCGATGTTGCCACGAATACTCGCCGGGCACTTGCTATGAGTAACATCACGTTTCCACCATAAACACATCCTCTATCAAAGACCTCACTACAAAACGCAGCCCCACACCTCTAACTTCTACAGCAGGGCGTCTACACTATCCCCTGTGGGGTTCTGTCCCAAGAAATATGTAGGCGAGACAGGCAGAGATCTTGCAGTCCGCCTGAATGAGCATCGAAATGCCTCTAACAGAGACGATGTAAGGTACGCCTGTGTCCTCCACAGAGACTCCACGGGGCATTTGATGAACTGGAACGAGGCACAACTCGTTCTCACCGAACCAGACCTCAGACGCCGACGGTGCCTAGAAGCCTCACTAATCACCGTCACCGACACTATAGAAACGCAACACTGGAAACTAACAAAATTTCAAAAACATTGGCATACATGATACTTAAGCAGCACCAACCCAACAACACAGGAGTCACGTGATTTCATCGTCTACCCTCGCCTCGCATGGGCCAGTAGGCCTTCTACAGTGTTCCTCCATTTCTTATGTTCTTATGGACATTCCTCAGGTCACGTGCGTCACATCTCACTCTCCGCCTATATATATAATGTCTTTCTACCTCTGTATGTTAGAAGTGATCAAGGTTCCAGGACCGAAACGTTTTCTAATAATATGTTACAGTGTTTGCTTACGTGTCTTTCTAAACCAACTTGTCGGTATTTATTACCAAGGTTTATACCACTCATACATTTATCCAGTCTCTTCTTAAAGCTACCAAGGTCCTAGCCTCTATCACCCCACTGGGAAGACTGTTCCACGCATCTACAACTCTGTTAGAAAACCAGTACTTACCTATGTCCTTTCTAAATCTAAATCTAAATTTAGGTTGGATATAAGTACATGAGTGGGAGGGGTTGGATTTGAGTGGGACTTGCTCATCAGAGCTTATTTCTTGGGTAGCATTGAAAATTGGGTTGGTCAAATGTTTGTTAGTGGGATGAATTGTTAAAGGACCTGCCTAGTATGGGCCAACAGGCCTGCTGCAGTGTTCCTCCTTTCTTATGTTCTTATGTTCTTATGTTCTTAAATTTATCCAACTTAAATCCATTATTCCTGGTTCTTACCTGGTTCGACATCCCTCAGTACTTTTAATGTCTCCCTGTTTATGCCCGTCATCCACTTATACACTTCAATGATATCTCCCTCATTCTCCGCCTCTCCAGAGAGTGGAGATTTAAGGCTTTAAGTCTATCTTCATACGGGAGGTTCCTTACACAGTAAACATTTTAGTATTCTTTCTGTATGTTCTCTAATGAGTCTTGTCCATCCCTTAGAAGGGGCCCAAAAACTGGAGCATAATCTAAATGGGGGCCCTGTGATGTATGAGGTAAAATAACTTTTGGGCTTTGTTACTTAACTTTTGAGATAAATCCAAGTAATCTGTTGCCTTTTTGTGCCAAATGAGGCAGCTGTCTTGGCTTTAGAAATTTGTTTCCATACTCCCAAGTCTTTTTCACATTCTGTTGACAAAAATTACTTCACTGATTATAGCTTTGAGGGTTATTTTCATTACCAAAGGGGAATCCTTACACTTTCCCCATTAAACTTCAACTGCCATTTCTCAGACCAAGACATTAAATTTTTTCAAATCGTCCGGAGTTCATTGATATCCCCCTCAAGTGAATTTTACGGCCCCATCTTTGTATCATCAGCAAAATTACTATGTCACTAGTTAAAAATTCATCAAAGGCTTAATGTAAATTATGAACAAAGAGAGGGCCTAAAAACTGATCCTTTTGGAAGCCACTAGAGACTAATCCCCTTTGTTTTACTCATTAATGGTAACTCTCTGTTTCTATTGTAAGCCAAGCCTCAACCATGCTAGAACTTTACCTCCCATACCTGAGCTGCCCCTTTTTTTTAAAAGGGCTCTTGGAGGGACTCGTCGAAGGCTTTATAAATCCAAATAAACAAAATCATATTCCTTATCACTGTCAACTTCCTCATCTTCTGTAATAAGAACATTTTTAAATTTTGGGGACCAGTTCACGGAGGGTTTTCCCACCCTTTTTAGAAGATAGGCACATGGCTTCTGCCGAAAAGAAGAGGGCACTGCTCCATGAACACGACGGGGGGACTCGTTTGGAAATGTGGGGCGAAATTTAGCAAAGAAGTTGCGAGAGGAAGAGGAAAAGATCCTGTTCACATTGTAGCAGACTGACAGCCCCAAAAACCTGGAGCCAAAGCGACAAGGAAAAAGGTGCGGAAAAAAAACACCCCCCACCCCCAAAAAACCAAGGGGTGGAAACACTGTGGACAAGAAGAAGCACCGTTTTTCCAAGGAGCAGGCAAACCGTAAAACCTCCCTGGAAAAAATTAAAGGTAAAGTCTCTGGGGACCCCCGAACCCCTATGGGGTTGTTTCATACGGGGAATCACAAATCAACCTGAATTTCAAGATATTGTTAAATTGAGGGGAAAACCCAATATTGACTCCTCTCAACAAGGAAAAATCTAAACCCCCTTGGGAAAGAGAGCCCATGGAGACAGATCGCTCATTCCCCCTGGGGAAAACGGGACTCTCGGAAAAGAAGTTTCACCAAGGGTGTAGTGATGCGATACCCGCGGGGAGGGATGCCCTTGGGGCCCATTTAGCAGCCCCCCCCCCGTTTGGTGTCGGGCCAAATCGTTCAAGGCAAAGACGGCGGGCCCAAGCACCGCCCCGACAGGTTTTCCATTCAGCAGTAGGCCCCATTTCCCCATCCAGCTGGCCCTGGGTTTTGGGGGGCAGGTTTCCCGATGTCAGGCCCTTCACAGCAAAACCCAGTTCGCTGTTTCAAGTGTCAGCGTTAAATGGACCCCCTGGGTGCACTTTGTCCGAACATTTAAATGTGCGGTGTTTTCAGCCAGCACCACCTCCCGGGGGAATGCATCACCAAGCGGGAAAAAAAAACATCCCCACCCATTCCAAATCCCCGAACTGCGGGGCGAGAAACCTTGCGGGAAATCCTCGATCCCCCCGGGAGGCTCCCCAGAATTCAAGAAGTTGGAAGGACGAAAAAAAACTCGGAAACCCGGGCTACGAGGTTCATAAACGATGGGTGCAGAAAAAACCTGCCATACCGCGATTCTCAGCAGCAAAACCCCAAGTCAATCCCCGGGAATTCCCAACCTAGAACCTAAAACCAGGTGTCAAGGTAAAAAAAACCTCCTGCCCCCCAACCTCAAAAAAAGAAACGAAAAAGAGGAAACAGGAGGCGCCCAACAGGGTGCATCGGGCAATTGTCAGCAGGTCCCACTAAACGGGGCCCCCACGGCCATAGCACGAAAAAAATGCAGGCACTCCTTACCCGGAACAGGCGCTTTGCAGCCCAAAACTGGAAACCTCCCAGCAGACCCGGGGGCCTCCCAAACCTGGTATCAGCAACAGACCAGGTGCATACAATAAAAAAAAATCCAACCCTCAGCAGCCCCTAAAAGACCACAGCACCCCAGATAAAAACCCACTGTTTAAAAACCTTCTCCAAAGAGGCCCCCCACCAGGGGGATCTGTAGCACTCATCAAGGTGTTCACGGATCTTATTTGCAACCCCAATCAACTCCACGGAAAAAACAGGGGCGAAACCCGGGAGTGGCCCATTTCCTCTCCTGAGAGTGTGCTTTTTAAACCGAAGAGGAGGACAGTGGTGCCCATGAATTTGCGGGTTCTCAGGGGGGCGGCTCAGTCTCCCCCTCAGGAAACAACAGGATAAAATTTAACCTCTGGGCCAAATAACCCCCTAAAGGTCCTACATTCGGGGCCCTGGGGGGCAAAAAAGAAACCTTTCTTGCTGGAGGCATTTAATTGGGGAAATCGGGTTGAAATGTTTTGCTACAAGAAACTCGGGAACTGCCCCCGGATAGGTTCCCCCCCAAGGGAACTCCCCGGTTTTGGGGGTATTTTCGGCACATGGCCCCTGGGATTACTGCAGGGGGCACGGGTTTGTTTTGAACCCAATCCCAATACCTCACGGGGTTTTATACCCAAACCCTGGGTGGGGGAGGATGTCGAGGTAAAAGGCCACCCTTTTGTGCCCCATCCCTGGGGGGCCCCCTTTTCCTTTCTATAACATTAAAAAGAACCCAAGACACCCCCTCGAAAATTGCAGGCCCCGCACTAGCACGCACGGGGTTTGTATTTTGTGGGTGGGGGATTTCAAACCCCACATCCCCCTATTCTGCACTCTCACTCAGAAAAACCAAATTTGCTGCGGGGCAGACTATGCAATGCTCCTACCGTTTTTCCCAGAGGAAAAAGTTGCTAAAAAATGGGGGACCCCACAACCTTTTGGGGGTGGCTGCCTCGGACCTTACCTTCGGGTAAAGGACAACTGCAGCAGGACCCACAGGGGAAAAACTCCCCCTCCTTGTCAGTGCCACTTTGAAATTGTTTCACCCTTCAAACATCAACAGGGCTCCCACGTTGTGCTCCCTCCTAGAGGGGAAGTAAAAAGGGGAATGGAAGGGTTTTTCGGGATTATCTTCATAATGGTGGTCCACATACTCTCTATCTAAAGGACTGTGAGAGGGCCCTGAACGGGAAAGCAAATTTCCTGTTCTCTCCAGGCGCAGAGGTGTGAAATTTCCCAAAGAAGTCCCCCAGGGACGCATACAAAAGAAAATGGTGGGTTTACAACACGAGGGGGGGGGAAGCAGAACCACCGATAAACTTTTTTGGGGAAGCTATACAGGGTAACCCTAGGGCCCGAAAACGGGAAAATACTCTGGAGCCTTTGGGTGCAGCATGCCCGCCCAGAATCTCTCTCAGAGAAAAAACTGAGAAATGGTTAAAAAGTGGTGCTAAAACATTCGGGCTTCACCCCCCCCCTTATCTGGATATGGGCAAGTCAACATAGCAACTGGCAAGACCCCCAAAACCCGAGGCCCCGCACCCCCGGGAAACCCAATCCCGGGAAAAGCAGAGAAAACTAGTGGAGCTTTTCACTCAGGGTAGCCCCCACTCAGGCCCCCCAGGAAATCCGGGGAATTTTACAGAGGATTTTTTGCCACAGCGCCAGCTAACGATACAAGTGCCCTGTGGGGTCGGAAGATGTGACTGATTTTAACCCCACGGGCTTGGGAAAATTCCCCACGTGCCTTAAGGAAAAACCCGGTGCACGCCCCCCGGGCCTCATGGGTGGGCGTTTTCTCCATGTTTTTCACGGGCTGGGCAGAGTGGATTTGGGGGGCCAACTTTGGAAGTAAATTAAAAAGTCGTGGAGGGCCGGGGCAAATCCAAACAGGGTTGGGAAAAAAAAACTACAAACGTACCAATTCCAAAAGCCCCGGACCCCGGCAGTATGGGACCCTATCGCTGACCAAACTGCTTAGCCCAAGGCTGTTTAGAGGTTGGTGTTTTTTAACCCCCTCCTTGGAAAAATTGGGCCCTCTCTTCAAAATATTTGGCTTCACCAAAAAAGTGGGAAAAAAAGCAGAGTGATAACCACTCTACTAAGCCAAAAACTGATAGCCAAAAAAAAAACCTAAATAAAAGTCGTTACCTCGACCCTTTTGGGGGGGGATTTTTTTGTAGCCCGCCCCCCAGCAATTCGGCAATTTTTTTGCTCAGAAGGGAATCAAAGGAGCCTCCTGGCCGGATAGAGTCCCACCTTAGGGGCAGGCAGGGCCCGTGTCCGCTTTCGGGGCCAAATACTCTTCCTTTTTAAAAACCCCCCGGAAAAAACGGTAGCCACAAAGGGGTTTTTGCCAGTCCTTTCCCTGTTTAAAATCCTTTTGCAGGAATTGGGGAGCCTTCCCTTTCTAGTGGTAACGCTCCTCAGCTATGCTGATGATTTTTGCAATGTTTGAAAGGGAAAAGGGAAATTTTAAAAGACAGGTCACAGGCTTTGGACCCCAATTACGCAGTCTTGCAAGGAACTAGGCCTCAAGGAAACTCGGGGGAGAAAATTTTCTTGCAATGAGGTTTCAAGGGGGCCAAAAACCTATGAAAAGGGTTACGTTTTCAGGTTTTAGAACTTGAAGGGGGACAGGCTTACCTGTACTTGGGAATTTTAAATTGATAAAAGCTGACCTTTCGAAACAGGGCCCAGTATGGGCAGGTCCGTGCTCTACTCAGATCAAGCCATGAGAAAACCCTGACGAAAGGGACCGGTGCAAGGGGGAAGGGAAAAAAATGTTTTGCTTGTTTCTATATTTTCCCCAAACTTTACGCTCGTTTATTGACTACAGTGAAACCCGGGTTTAGTCTTTTTTCCCGCCCGAGCATCAAAGGGTGGGGGGTCGTACAAAAAACCCGGGGGATTTAAAAACTATGCTTTTGGGGCCCCTTTTGGACCAAACAGTATTTTTCAATTGAGGCCCGGGTTCCTTCCTTGGTGACAGAGTAAGTACATAAACGCCCGCAAAGTGGCCCGATTCTGCACCGGGGGCGGTACCCCCCTTTGGGGCGGAAAATTAACAACCCTGTCACAAGATCCTACCCCTCTTCACGGAAATTTCTCCTGGATTCGTTTTTTTTTGTGCTGCTGGGCGTTTTAAAAGGGGTTTTTTTTCTGGGGCCCGTACAGGCCCCGCTCTGTGGAAGGGTTTTTGACCTTCCGGTTTTCGGGGGACCATCCACCAACCCTTCCCGGCGCCCCGATTTCCCGCCCGATGTTTTAAACTGCAGCTGCCCCATCCCTCCCCTTTTTAAATGGGTTTTGCAGGGCGAGACACCCTCAGCAATCTTTCTGGAAAACATGGCATGGCAGGGGAGGCAATGTTTCGGTATTTCACAGATGGTTCTGTCCCACCCCGATAGGAAGAGGAAACAGCAGGGACTGTACACAATGGTCAAAACAAAGGCTGGGGACTCCCCGACCACTGCACGATTTCCCTTTAAGCGGGGTGGTGGCGATTTAGCAGGCATTGTCACATGCCCTAGACATCGAATCCGACCTGTCATACAAAGTTGATTCCCCTTTGCAATCCCATGCCCCCCTTCCCCTCCTAACCACAGGATAATGTTCACCTCATCACATCGGGTTCCTGAGCATAATTTTACAGCCTTAGAGTTTGGGGGGTAATAGTTTGAATTGAATGGGGTCCCCCGCCATGCTGGCATCCGGGGGAAAAGAGGCGGAGATGGGTGCAGCCCAAAGGGAGCCCAAAAGGGGCTATCCTCATTTTTGGGGTTTTTCTGTCCCCAATTTAGCCTACAACAGACCAAAAAAGGTGGCTGCCAGAGCCACGAAAATTATGGGGGGGTTTTTAGGTGATACCCCAAACCAACAGTTTGGTTTCCCAGCAGCGAATTAGGGAGAACCCCCCCCCATATGATAAAAAGTGGTTCCCGAGCGCAGTGTAAAGCCATTTCCCTCGGCTTGTTTTTGGGGTTTCCCCCAGCCAAGATGATGGTAGCAAGGCTTAGGAGGAGAGGGGCCAGTTTCTGTCAAACAAAGTTGTCCAAACGGCCCCTAACACATATTTTTCTAGGTTTCAAGCTACTGAGGGCAATCTGCAAAGGGAAACTAGGGGTGATATTCCCCCCTGAAAGGACCCAGAGTGATGCGGCCACCCCTAGTGTATCATGGGGTCAACGAACCCGACAAGCTGTTTCCCGTTTAATTTAAAGACATATCCCCCTCCTCGGAGTGTCCCTAGTTCCCTAGGGGGGGCTTATGGGGATGCAAACCCCCTTTAAAATGACCCGAGGGGCGACTTGAGCGGCATGCGTGCATCATTGTGGGGAAAACCCTTTTTCCTCGGGAAAACAGAGAAGGGTCATCGCAAAAAAATTTGGGGGGCCCCTGCCCGGATTTGGTCTTGGCGAAAAATTATAATACATACATACAACTGCCTCAAAATTTTTTATTGAAGAAAAGTCCAAATAAGTTTGTCAGGCAGGAAGGGCCTTTTGTGAAACCATGCTTTGGGTTATTTTTTCCCAAATTATTTCTCTTCGGGGACTTTTTAAATGTCACAAATTGAAAACAATACTTGCCACTTTTAAAATTTCCGGCTTATTGGGACGGTTTAATTTTAAGGGGTGGCTTATCCCCTGATTTTAATATAGGAAAACCCCCAAATTTGCCCTCTTTTCCCCAATTTTCTGGCCCCAAAAATGGGGAAAGGGTGGACACATTTTAATACCCCTCGTTAATGGCTTTACTATGCTCCACTTGCTTCCCTTTAAATTCCCTTGGGAAAAAAATCATGGTTTCCCGGGGGCTTTTGGGAAGAAAGATTGAAAGGGCTCTTAAGTTTCATTTACTTGTTAGACGAAAAAATTTAGGGGGAGACCTGGGTCGATGGTAAAAAGTTTGGGGTTTTGGTATTAATAAAAGGGGGTTTAACAAGGTCTTGAGGATATCTCTCCAAGAGAGAACCCCCGTTAATGGGAAATTTTAAAATTTGAAAGTTTAGATTTAGAAAGGTTTGGAAAGTAAATTTGGTTTTGGGGAAATTGGGGAGTGGAAAAAGTGGAAAAAATTACCTTGTTGGGTTTTTTTGAGGGGTAGGACTTTGGGAGTTTCAAAAATTTTGGTTGGATTTAAAAACATGAGGGGAAAGGGGTTTGGGTTTGGGGTTTGGGGGGTTTCCCCATCAGAGCTTATTTCTTGGGGAGCAAATTTAAAATTGGGTTGGTCAAATGTTTGTTAGGGGATTTTAATTTTTAAGGACCCGCCTTTTGTATGGGCCAAAAAAAAAAAAAAGGCCCGCTGCAAATGTTCCTCCTTTCTTATGTTCTTATGTTCTTATTAAAATTCATCTGCCATTTTTCAGCCAAAGGGCATTAATTTGTTCAAATCGTTTCCCGGAGTTCTTTTATATCCTCCTCAGAGTGGGGAAATTTTACGGCCCCATCTTTGTATCATCGCAAACTTCTCATGTCATAGTAATCCCTTAAACAAGGGCATTTAAAGTAAATTTTGAACAAAAGAAAGGGGCCCAAAAAAAGATCCTTGTGGGCTAAACCCATTCAGATTTCCTCCATTTTTGGTAACTCTCTGCTTTCTATTGGTTCCATGCCTTTAATCCATGCTAGAACTTTTCCCCTATACCCGAAACTGCCCCTTTTCTTAAGGGGTTCTTGTGGGGGTACTCTGTTTGAAGGGTTTACTAAAATCCAAATAAAAAATATCATTTTCCTTTTTACTGTACAACTGGGCGTGTACTTAGCTCGAGTGGGGGGGGTTTTTACTTATCAGTGGTGGACGTTTTATTAGCTCTGGGGAAGACCTGTTTGTGTGCTTTGAGTGGTGCCTTTACTTTGAGTGGCCGTATTTAAACTCTTGAAAAATGTTTGTTTCCCCCCGTGGGACTGAAACCAAGATCCCTCCATCGGGAACTTTACCAGAAAAATTTAAGGAAAAATTGAGGGCAGCGAAGAGGAGATACTGCGATTGCCCGGGGGAAAAACAAGGGGATTCGTAGTGTCCTCCTGTTTCGAGTCCTCAGGTCAAAAAGGGGATCTGGGTCATGGCTGGACAGCAGGGGCGACGAATTTGACGATCAAGAAGACGAATGGAAAGCCAGAAACGATAAAAGAAAAAAGGACTGTGTAAAAACCCCCGTGGAAACCTCCAACCCCTTTCGGTGCTACCCGAATGTGGCTACTACGGGTCATCAGACGAACGACAACAAGGAAGGTAAAATATTGTTAAGTGAAAGGACACAATGCAACTTGTGACATTTATTGTGGCAAGTTTCGCTCTCCAGGAGCTTGAAAAGCTCCTGGAGAGCGAAACTTTGCCACAAAAAATGTCAATTGTTCACTTGTGTCCTTTTACTTTACATTTGTCGGTAATTCTCCCAAACTTTATTACAAAAATTATTTTTTGTTGTTGGGGATACCCCAGGTTGATACATGGATAGGGATTCTGCTTGAAGGCAGGGTGGGAGACAAAGGGATGTTTCCGGGGGCTGGGATGGAGGCATTGTTAGCCGGCTGACAACATCATGAACGGTAATGGGGGCAATCCCCATATTTGCCTCAGTCTGGAGGCAATGATGTAGGCAAGCGTAGAAGTGAGGGTTTAGTTAGAAAGTTCAGGACAGCTATAGACATATTAGGAAAAAGGGGGGGGCGCCCTGTTATATGTGGATTTTGCCAAAAGAGGTGTTTGGGAATGAATGGTTGTCCCGAGCAAATGGTGTTAATTGTTGGGTGGAAAACAGTAAGGATAATGCAGTACCTTTTATTGACAACGGACAATTCTATGGCCGAATGAAATGTATGCCAGGGAGGGGTTTAATTTTCCAGGGCGGGGGGGTTTTCTTGCTAACTCGTTTTAGGGGGTTGTTTTTGACTTTAAACTAGGAAATTTGTTAGAGGTATGGGTTTAGAAATGATTAATAATGAGTATGGATTTATGACTTATGCTCGTATTAAAAAATCTTTAAAATAATTCATGGAGTAAAAATTGGTAATGATAATTTTTAGAATTGTGTAAAAACCAAAAATGAATAGGGAAAAAAGTGCAGAAGAAAAAAATATGATGGTATTTTTATGCTAACAGTCGAAGTGCAAGAAAAAAAATTAAAGAACTACATTTGGTAGATGTGCTGGGAACTTTTATATCATTGATTAACTGAAAAAGTGGTTTTATTTAAAGATCGGGATTTTTGACTGCTGAGTGTTATCAGGGATTTTTAAATTATCAAATTGGGTGATTTAAATGGGGAAGGGGGGGGGGAATTTATTTTTGTTCGAGAAAAAAAAATTAATTTTTGCATAAAAAAAGGGGGGAAAAAAAAAATGGAGCAGTAACAGATCTGTTTGGGTGAGTTCGTGGAGGGGGGCAAGGAAAAACTAATTTGGGGTAATATACCACCCCCAGGGTTGGATCACGTAGGGGGAGACTTCTTTGGGACAAATTGTTGGGTTCTGTACACAGTAAGAGTCATAGTAGGGACTTTAACTTTAGCCAAAATTGTGGAAATTCTTTGACAGGTAATCTAAGTCCAGGACTTCATGGAAACATTCAGGACTGTTTCTGAAACTGTAAAAAGAACCACCGGGTAATAATTTGCCCAGACCCAGTCTTGTCAAAAAAAGGAAAAAACCCCGTGAATAATCTGGAGATTCCCGAAGACTTTGGGGCAAGTGATCACAAAAACCATCACCTTTAGCATTAATTGGGAAGCAAGGAAAAAAGTAAACAGTAAAAAACCCCGATTTTCGTTCTGCCGTTATAATGGAAATTAGGGAACATCTGTCGAATCTTGATTGGGGTTATCTAGCTAATGATTTTAATTTGACGATAATCATACTTTGAATATGAAGGGATCTGCTTTTATGATTGTTTTCTTAATAATGTACACAGTCCCCAGAGTATATACATTCCCCCAGAGAGAAATTGGGTCTAATAATAACGATCCCAAATGGGTTTAACAGGAGGCTAAAGCATCTATTAGGGGGAAAAAGGGAATTTTATAGGGGCATCAGAAGAGGAGAGGTTAACCTTAATGACCAAAATTGTTCAGCTTAAAAGAGAAGTAAAAAAAGCGATAGAAAGGCTAAAAACGTGACTATGAAATTAAAGTTGCTAATGAATCAAAGACTAATCAAAGGGGTTCTTTCAAGTGTATAGGACGAGGTGAAGAAAAAGTAGGACCTCTGAAATCTGGGAAGGACAGCTGACGGATAATGAACTGGAAATGTGTTCCTTATTTAATGACTAATTTTGTCAAAGATTGGGGAAAACTTTTGCAGATATGGGAATCTTTATTCAGGAAACGTTTCGCCACACAGTGGCTTCATCAGCCAATACAAAGAGGAAGCGAAGAGAGAGGAGAATGAGGTATTCAGTCCCTCAACCTGGAGTCGAATGCGTTCAGTTCCATCAATCTTGTAGAATGTACAGCAAGAAGTTTTGTTGTTAAAGATTCGCCCGGTATTTTCCCAGCCCCGGGCCCTTCCAAGTGGTCCCGGCACTGCTCCCTGTCTAGGGAGTGCTGAACCTAATCTCCCATGGGAGAGGCACAAGTACCCCCCACTCATCTTTAAGTACAAACTCGGGCTCTGGCACCAACCATGCCCTAAAGGGCAATGCATGGTTCGATCTGCTAGCGCTGCCTCCTGTGGTGAGTGTCCGTGTTTGGTGTTCTATTTTTCATATCATTGATTCGCTAGCCTTCTGGCCCCGGTCTTCTCCCAGATGGTGACCCGGCAGTGCCCCCCGGGGGGGGTGACGATAATCACTTTTCTTCCTTTTCTTGGCCCTCCGGTTGGAGATGTCGTCTTCTTCAATCTTGCGCTGACTTCCCCCAAAGAGAACGCAGTCGGGCAGAGCATCCAGTTACAGGGTTGATTTGATCCAAACAACCAGCTTTACGGACACAAAGTGCTGGGTGAATGGTCATGGTTAGTCGTGCTAGATGAGGGTACCGTCTTCAAGGTCCCTATTCAGAAGCCATCCTAGAATTTCCTCTTTGAGGTGTACTGACTTCCACAAGGTGTTGGGTGTTTGGCAGTGAGTATCTGGTCATGTCTTCAGTGGTGTATTAGCATTTGGTCGTAGGTATACTTGACTGTTCCGTCCTGGAGGTTGATGAATGGATTTCTGGAAGACAGCATTGAGGTTCTTATAACTCCTTGTTTGTGGTAAAGTATACACCCTTCAGATATCGGACCCGTTGTGTGCAGCAGTGTCATGACAGTGCACCGAGGTGCATCCACGTTCCTTGTGTTTTTGCTTTCTTGCTGGTGGCTGAACTGGAGAAGGCGAGATTTCCGACTGGTCAGTTCTCTAAGCAGTGGATGAAACGGTAGGTGGACTCTCATTGGTGTTTTGCCGACGTCTCAGAGGTCTCTGATTGGTCCCATCTCTGTGCCTAGTGGAGTTTTGAACAGCGGTGGAGCACGGTGATGCTTGGTAATATTTGCAGTAGATTTTTTAGGATCTCAGTGGAATGTGTGATTCAGGGAATGTGAGGCCAGGCATATTATTTAGTTTGAAAAGTTCATTGATGGTGGTGTTGAAGGAACCAGTCGCACTGCTGCATTCTGTACATGAGCATACATAATGCAACCAAGAATCTTGGTGGAGTCGGCAGTAGGTGCTGGCAGGGAAGTGGTGGGAGCAGCTTGCGTGGCATGTAGTATCTTGGTAGTGTCTGCTTGAAGCTTGGCGATAGCAGAATATGTGGTTGCTTGTGGGTTGGGTTTCTTTTGTTGTTGTTGTTTCTTGAGTATGTCTCTTCTGTAGGGCACCTGGCAGCAAGAGTATGGTGGTCATTCTTGCAGTTCAAGCATTTAGGTGGTGAAGCAGTATTGCAATTCTTGAAGTCATGACCCTCACGGCCACAGGTGGAGCAGAACATCTTGTCCTTGGTAGGACAATCATTTGTGGTGTGTAAGTATGAGTAACAATTATAGCACTGTGAGATATGTTGGAATTTCTCTGCTTCGATGAAGGCTGGGTTGATGTGGAAGTAGTGAATAGCCAGGCCCTCAGCGAGAGCTCTGGCTGCCATGTTGACGTCACTGAAGGTGACCTTCAGCATGGATGAAGCATTAGGTATTTTAGTAATGAAGTCCACCTTGGCCCAAGGGTTCTTTTGTCGATAGATGACTTGATTTCTTCAGTGGCCTGTACAGTGATAAGGTTGTCGAGTCGCTTGAGGAACACAGTTCTCCTGGCCCTCAGTGCTGGGGAAGTCAAGACAAGAAATCCCTGGTCTCGTAGAGTGGTAGTAGCAGTGGTGGTAAGTAGTTTCTCAGCCTCTGTGTCGTCTGTACAGACGACAAGAAAGGCCTCTTTGAGCGATAAAATCGCATTACATTTGACTTGCAGCCTGCCACTAACGACAGCTGCAAGTGCTAGTTTGGACGACTCATTGGTTGTGCCACTCGCTGGTTTGATCTTTACTCTGTTAGAGTAATGCATCGTGAGTGAAAGTATGCGAACGTTAACTGCTTCTGTGTCCTGTACTGTACAGTACAGCATAGGGGGTGAACGAACGAACGAAAGTTCAGGTAAGATCCCAAATGGGATGAGCGGGGAAGACGGGACAGACGAAGAATAGTGCTGGAGAGGAGTGTTCTTAGTCGTAGAAATAGAGCCAGGGCTTAACCCAGCAGCAAAGGCGATCGTGGGACAGATATTGAAAAGAGAAATTCCGGTTCTTCTGTTGGGACTCCGGTGGGGTGAGCTGGGAGTAAGGGACTTGCGACCTTTAGAGCTAGAGAGGAGTGCAGAACTGAGTCATGTCTTAACCCAAAAAAGCTAAGGCGAACGTGGGTCAGAGAATGGTACCTGTCTTAGAAGGTACCTGTCAGCGGATCCAAGGTTATTTGTAAGTAGGGTTGGAGCAGGATCATGCAAGGAGTAAAAAGGTTGTGTTGGGTTTGTGGGTCTGCGAATGTCTTCGTCAAGGAGAGAGGTCCAGTAGTCATGGTCGTGTCTCAAGTTTGTCTATCTGTCTGTCACTGAGCCTCTTCCAGTACAGATTCAGCGCAGGGACGTTTTAACTGGGCATGGGGAGACTCGCTTGTGGGAAGTCCTCCCATCTGACATCAAGCACCCAGCGCAGCGCCTTGTTCTGGACACGCTGCAGTTTAAGTAAGTTTGTTTTTGCTGCAAGAGAGAGGGCAAGAAGGAAATAAGTTATCAGAGGACG
>NC_069445.1:881581-903638 GCF_026875155.1 Cherax quadricarinatus | reverse complement strand
GCCCATGCACTCTGCCCCAGGGCCAGACTCATGGAACTCTGTGTTCATCAAGAACTGCAAGAAGCCTCTCTCACGAGCTTTTACCATCCTATGGAGAGGGAGCATGGACACGGGGGTCGTCCCACAGTTACTAAAAACAACAGACATAGCCCCACTCCACAAAAGGGCAGTAAAGCAATAGCAAAGAACTACAGACGGATAGCACTAACATCCCATATCATAAAAATCTTTGAAAGGGTCCTAAGAAGCAAGATCGCCACCCATCTAGATACCCATCAATTACACAACCCAGGACAACCTGGGTTTAGAGCAGGTCACTCCTGTCTGTCTCAGCTACTGGATCACTACGACAAGGTCCTAGATGCACGAGAAGACAAAAAGAATGCAGATGTAATATATACAGACTTTGCAAAAGCCTTCGACAAGTGTGACCATGGTGTAATAGCGCACAAAATGCGTGCTAAAGGAATAACAGGAAAATTTGGTAGATGAATCTATAATTTCCTCACAAACAGAACACAAAGAGTAGTAGTCAACAGAGTAAAGTCTGAGGCGGCTACAGTGAAAAGCTCTGTTCCACAAGGCACAGTACTCGCTCCTATCTTGTTTCTCATCCTCATATCTGACATAGACAAGGATGTCAGCCACAGCACCGTGTCTTCCTTTGCAGATGACACCCGAATCTGCATGACAGTGTTTTCCATTGCAGACATTGCAAGGCTCCAGGCAGACATCAACCAAATCTTTCAGTGGGTTGCAGAAAACAATATGAAGTTCAACGATGAGAAATTTCAATTACTCCGATATGGTAAACATGAGGAAATTAAAACTTTATCAGAGTACAAAACAAATTCTGGCCACAAAATAGAGTGAAACACCAACGTCAAAGACCTGGAAGTGATCATGTCCGAGGATCTCACCTTCAAGGACCATAACATTGTATCAATAGAATCTGCTAGAAAAATTACAGGATGGATAATGAGAACCTTCAAAACTAGGAATGCCAAGCCCATGATGACACTCTTCAGGTCACTTGTTCTATCTAGGCTGGAATATTGCTGCACACTACCACCACCTTTCAATGCAGGTGAAATTGCTGACCTAGAAAATGTACAGAGAACCTTCACGGCGCGCATAACGGAGATAAAACACCTCAATTACTGGGAGCGCTTGAAGTTCCTGAACCTGTATTCCCTGGAACGCAGGCGGGAGATACATGATTACATACACCTGGAAAATCCTAGAGGGACTAGTACCGAACTTGCACACGAAAATCACTCACTACGAATGCAAAAGACTCGGCAGACGATGCAACATCCCCCCAATGAAAAGCAGGGGTGTCACTAGCACGTTAAAAGACAACACAATAAGTGTAAGGGGCCCGAGACTGTTCAGCTGCCTCCCAGCATACATAAGGGGGATTACCAATAGACCCCTGGCTATCTTCAAGCTGGCACTGGACAAGCACCTAAAGTCGGTACCTGACCAGCCTGGCTGTGGATCGTACGTTGGATTGCGTGCAGCCAGCAGTAACAGCCTGGTTGATCAGGATCTGATCCACCAGAGGCCTGGTCACAGACCGGGACGCGGGGGCGTTGAACCCCGGAACTCTCTCCAGGTAAACTCCAGGTATAAGTTTGGAATGGTGTGTAAATGAAGAAAGTTGATAGTGAACATAGATAAGTATAAGGTGATGAGGGTTTCAAACTAATTAGGTAAAGAAAAATTGGATATCACATTGGAGGGAGGGAGTATGGAGGAAGTGAATGTGTTCGGGTATTTGGGAGTAGACTTGTCAGCGGATGGCTTTATGAAGGACGAGGTTAATTGTAGAACCGATGAAGGTGAAAAGGTGAATGGTGCGTCGAGGTATCTGTGAAGACAAAAAAAAAAAAGTTACCCATGTAGGCAAAGAAAGGAATGTACGAGAGTATAATGGTACCAACATTCTTATATGGGTATGAAGCTTGGGTTGTATATGTTGCAGCGAGGAGGCGGCTGGAAGCAGTGATGTCATGTCTAAGGGCAATGTGAGGTGTAATTATGTGGAGAAATTGTAGTGTGGAAATTAGGAGGTGTGGAGTTACTAAAAGTATTAGTCAGAGGGCTGAAGAGGGGTTGCTGAGATGGTTTGGTCATTTAGAAAAACTGGAGCAAAATAGGATGACTTGGAGGGTGTATTTATCTGTATTGGAGGGGAGGAGGGATAAGGGTCATCCTAGGTAGACCCTAAGTTAAAAGTGGTTTCTGTGTGCATGGGGCTTAGGCATACAGCAGGCATGTGTGAGCATGCTAGATATGAGTGAATGGAGATGAATGGGTTTTGGGACCTGACAAGCTGTTGGAGTATGAGCAGGGTAAAATTTTGTAATGGGATTCAGGGAAACAAATTAGCCAGACTTGAGTCTTGGAGGTGGGGAGTACTACAGTGCTAGTCAAGGCATTATGCCGCCCCTCCTGCACACACGTATCAATACACAAACACATACCATGAATGATTATAATATATATATCTGCACACTTACTGAGGTTTTAATACTAGGTGCTGCATCCTTTATGCTTAACCACGTCCCTCAGCTGTGTAGGAAGACTCGCACAAATTCTTGGGGGTTTGGGGAGGTACATTATTCCATGCCTCATGTAGAGCAGCCTCCAGCCGTGGGATGGAACTGATATCCTTGCCCAGTGAACTTCGTTTCACTATTGACCAAAGGTTCTCAATAGGGTTTAGGTCTGGGGAATTGCCTGGCCAATCATTAAAGAATCTCACTTCAGAGTCCTTAAGCCAATGAATTACAGATTTGGTGGTATGACACGGTGTACCGTCCTGCATAAAAACCGTATCCCCACACATGTCAAGCACCTCAGGCAAACTGTCACACAATAACTCCAGGTAATTATACTGGTTCATATACTGGTTTTGGGGAAGCACAATGAGTTCAACACTGAGCACTGAAACGCCCCAAAACCATGAGCGAGTCTAGGTGTTTGGTGGTTCCATAGGTGTATTATTATTATTATAATAAAAAAAGAAGCGCTAAGCCACAAGGGCTATACAGCGCTGCAGGGTAGGGAAGGAAGCAAGGGAATTGGATGGCAGAAGGGAGGGGGGATGATCAGCAGGTTACAGAAAACAGCAGGGCAGGGGATAGAAGGGGGGTAGAGGGTAGCAAGAGATTGAAGTAGAAAGGGCTGAAAGTATCAGAATTTGTGAAGTAAGTCAGTCGTTGTAAAAAAAGTCAATGAGAGGAGTCCGGATGAAAGGTGGGTCCATCAGCGAGAAGGGAAGGTAAAGAGAGAGCAGCGGAGCGAAGACGACGACAGAGGTAAATTCTGCGTGCTCGTTGATAAAGTGGGCAGTCCAACAGAATGTGGCTGACTGATAATGGAGCTTGGCAATTCTCACAGAGAGGAGCAAGACGCCCCTCCATGAGATATCCATGAGTAAGACGAGTATGGCCAATGCGAAGACGGGAGAGAGTAGTCTCCCAACCTCGACACTGGTGATAAGAAGACGGCCAGTAACCTATACTCGGTTTAATAGACTGAAGTTTGTTGCCGAGCATAGTAGACCAACGTTGTTGCCAACGGGTGTGAAGGTGGGAAGATATTACAGCAAAATAGTCTGTAAATGGAATACCTCTATAAGATACTGGTAGGTCATGTACTGCTGACCGTGCAGCAGTGTCTGCCTGTTCATTGCCCTGTACGTCAACATGACCAGGGACCCAACAAAAAACAATATTCTTTATGCTTGGTAAAGATGCGGCGTAGCCAAAGTTGGATACGGTGGACTAAGGGGTGAGGTGTATCAAATTTTTGTATAGCCTGTAAAGCACTAAGGGAGTCTGAGACAACCACAAATGATGACACAGGCATAGATGCAATACGGTTAAGTGCTGAAAGGATGGCATATAATTCAGCAGTAAAAATACTAGCCGAAGATAGTAAATGCCCTTGTACGACGCTGTCCGGAAACACTGCTGCGAATCCTACTCCGTCAGAAGACTTAGAGCCATCTGTGTACACAGCAATGGCATGAGAATGAGAGTGAAAGTGGTCAAGAAAAAGAGAGCGGGAAGCGACCGTAGACAGTTGGGCTTTCGAGCAAGGGAGGGAGAGAAGAACAGACTCGAACAGCTGGAACTTCCCAGGGGGGTAGGGAAAAAGTGAGATGCTACATGTACATAGAAAGGTGGTAGTTGAAGAGAAGACAAGAGTGAATGAAGGCGAAGAGAGAAGGGACGGAGTAAACAGGGGCGGCGAACAAATAAAGAATGTCTACTAATATCAGTGACCATTCTATAAATGGAAGGATTGCGGAGATCATGAGAGCGTACTTTAGTAGCGCAGGCAATGGGCATCACGGCGATCGGATAAGGATGGAACGTTCGCTTCTGCATAGAGGCTTTCGACAGGGGAAGAGCGAAAAGCACCAAGGCATAAACGTAATCCTTGGTGATGAATGGGGTTAAGGCTAGAGAGAGTAGCAGGAGATGCCGCTGAATAGATCTGGTCACCATAATCAAGTTTCGATAAAATAAGGGTGGAATGTAGGCGAAGGAGGGTTCGACGATCAGCTCCCCACGAAAGATGAGCAAGGGTTTTAAGAAGGTTCAGCCGGCTGTGACAAGTTGCCTTCAGAGAGGTAATGTGAGGTTTCCAGGATAACCTACGATCAAAGAGGAGGCCCAGAAACTTGACTGTATCACGTTCAGGGATACGGGAGCCATAGAGGTACAAAGGATGATCGGAGATGACAGAGCGTCTAGTGAAAGTGATTTGGTGGGTTTTAGTGCTGGAAAATTTAAACCCATGTGTGGTGGCCCAATTGGAAACACGGTCGACTGCATGTTGGAGAGAAACTGTAAGGAGGTGACAGTCAGCGCCTGCACAGGCAATAGCGAAGTCATCAACATAGAGTGATGACCAAATATTTGATGGAAGACTAGAGGCCAAAAACATTAATAGCAAGGAGAAAAAGTGTTGTGCTCAGAACACATCCCTGGGGGACACCTTCAGCTTGGATAAAGTCCAGGGAGAGCACATTATTAACCCGAACACGGAAATGCCTGTCAGTTAAAAAGTTCTTAAGGAAGGATGGTAGATTGCCTCGAAGGCCTAAGGAGTGGGCTTGGGCTAAAATATTATACCTCCAAGTTGTGTCATATGCCTTCTCAAGGTCAAAAAATATGGCAATAACTGAGTGGTTATTCGCAAAGGCATTACGAACATACGTATCCAAGCGCAGTAAGGGGGCTATGGTAGAACGTCCCTTACGAAAGCCATATTGACGAGTGGAGAGACTGTTGTGTGTCTCTAAATACCACACTAAACGTCTATTTACTAGACGTTCCATTACTTTGCAAACTGCACTGGTAAGAGCAATGGGGACGATAGTGGGAGGTTTCATGTCCCGTAGTGCCTTTGGTTTGCGGAAAGGGAGAAAAAATGGCGGATTTCCACAGCTGTGGAAGAACTCCTTGTAACCAAATAAGACTGTAAAGGCGTAATAGGACTGCAAGGGCTGACTGATGTAAATGTTGTAGCATACGAATATGAAGTCGTCGGGCCCAGCTGCCGATGATCGACAAGCTGAGAGTGTTGCCTCCAGTTCTTGAAGTGTAAAAGGCACATTATACTGTTCTTCTCTGAGAGAAGAAAAGTCCAAGGGTGCTAACTCTCTGGCAGACTTTGAGGAAAGAAATGAGGGGCATAGATGGAGTCCCTGAGAAATACGGACCAGATGATTGCCAATTTCATTGGCAACATCTAGTGGGTTTGCTATATCAACACCGGCAACCCGCAGAACAGGAGCCGGGTCAGGAGAATATTTACCACTCAGTTTTCGTACTTTTTTCCAGACTGCACTCATAGAGGAAGCAGAGGTGATGGTGGAGACATAATCTCGCCAGCAAGTGCGTTTAGCGTCACGGATGACACGGCGAGCGATCGCACGCTTCTGTTTAAAATCAAGGAGTCGCTCTGTGGTTCTATTGTACCGGTACCTGCCCCATGCAGTGCGTTTCAAACGTACTGCACGAGCACAAGCAGGAGACCACCAAGGCACGCATTTCTGAGAATGCCTGCCCTGGAGTGGAACCACAGTCGATGGCCTCCACTCCAAACCAACAGATACAGATACTAATGCCGGAAAAAAAATCCCCCCCCAGTACCAACAATACCACCAGTCCGATAACATTCTTCTTTGCAAATATACAGGGTCTAAAGCCAGCAACAAATAACAAAATACCTTTCATCCGTGGACTGCTTGCAGAGGCAAAGGCAATGTTCGCGGCTTTCACTGAGACCCACATAAAGGATCACTTGGACAACGAAATATGGATCCCAGGTTACAACCTATACAGATTTTGACAGAGTGAACAGGCAAAAGGGGGGGCGGTTGGCCTGTACATTGCAGAGTCACTTGTTTGCACAGAACTGCTAAATGCCTCAAATGATGTAGTGGAAGTTTTAGCAGTAAAGGTCGAGAACCAAAACCTAGTCATTGTGATAGTCTACAAGCCTACGGATGCAACATCCCAGCAATTCCAGGAACAGCTGTTAAAAAATTGCCCATGTCTGGAAAACCTTCAGTCCTGCCCAAAAAAAAAAATTTTTGCTCTGGGGGTTTTTAACTTAAGGCCAAAAATGGGGAAATAGCAAATAATATTGTTGCATTTAATAACACCAGGAGGCAGCTTGATGAAAATCACATCACGCGAGCTTTTAATCTCTGCACAAAATTCAATTTAAACCAGCAAATATAGACCCTACTAGATGGGAATACATAGCCCTCTCTTCATAACAATGTTGTCTGATAAAAAATTCCATATCAAAAAAAATATATCGATCACAACATAATTTAGGTTCAGTCTGTTGCGGGGGAAAAAGCCCCAGACCGCCATAATGAGATTAGCACGAGGGGCTTCCCCAAATTAAATTTCAATAACAAAAACATAAAGGGGGCCAAGAAACCCCAAGTCCAAACCCCGATAAAAGCGGGGAAGAATATAACAACACAGACCCCAACTTATGCCTAGAACAGATTTAACTCGGTGGAAATCGATGTATGCACGGGTTTTTCCCTAAAAAAAAGGAGGAGTAGAGGGGAAAAAACGAAAGGACAGGCCGCTCCCTTTACAGGCGGGGAAAAAAGAATAAAGGCGGTAAAAGAGGTCAATATATTGAAATGCGTAGGGAGACAGGTCAGAGAAATAGAAAGCATCAAATTTTAAGCTAAAAGAATCCTTTGGAATCAGGAATCGCGGGAAGAACTGAAACCCAAAAATGAAATCGAAAAAAACCCCAAAAGTATTTCTTTCCTATGCCAAATAAAATCGAAAAAACGCCCAGTATTGGGCCCCCATTAAACAAGTGGGTCCTACACAGATGACAGCAAGGAAAGAGGAGCACTCAAGCCCCAATAGATTTGTTTTTAGAAGCCGCTAACCAGCTGGAGTCAAAGATCAAAATAAATTTTTTTATGAGAAAGCCACAAAATTTATTAAACAAGCCTATCCGTTTTTCCCTGACGCAAAGACTTAAACAGGCGTTAAATGACATGCCCATGCACTCTGCCCCGGGGCCCAAGATCAGGAAACTCTGTGTTCATCAAAAAACTGCAAGAAGCCCTATCACGAGCCTTTTCCATCCTATGGAGAGGGAGCATGGCAGGGGGTGCCCCACAGTTACAAAAAAACAACAGACATAGCCCCCTCCCAAAGGGGCAGGAAAAGCAACAGCAAAGAATACGCCAATAGCACTAAAATCCCATTCATAAAAATCTTTGAAGGGCCCAAAGAGCAGATCCCCCACGCATCTAGAAACCCCAGTTCAAAACCCCAGGGCAACATGGGTTTAGAAAGGTCGCTCCTGTCTGTTCAAACTTTTGGGGACCACTACGACAAGGTCCAAAATGCCTAGAAGACAAAAAATGCAGATGTAATTTCAGATTTGCAAAACCCTTCGAAAGTGTGACCATGGCTTTAATAGCGCACAAAATGGTGTAAAGGAATACGGAAAAGTCGGTCGATGGATCTATTTTCCCCTCAAAAAGAAACGAGAGTAGTGTCAACAGAGAAAGTCCGAGGCAGCTACGGTGAAAAGCTCTGTTCAAAAGGCACAGTACTCGCTCCTCTTGTTCCTCACCCTTATATTGACATAGAAAAGGGATGCAGCCACAGCACCGTGTTTCCCCTTTGCAGTGACACCCGAATCTGCTGCAGTGCTTCCATTGCGGACCTGCAAAGCTCCGGAGACATAAACCCAAATCTTTCAGGGGCTGCAGAAAAACAATATGAAGTTCAACGATGAGAAATTTCAATTACTCTTTGGGAAAAAATGAGGAAATTTAAAATCTTCTCAGGTACAAAAAATTTTGGCCAAAAAAATAGAGCGAAACACCAACGTCAAAGCCGGGGAGTGTCATGTCGGGGATCTACCTTCAAGGCCATAACTTGTATCAATCGCTCTGCTAGAAAATGACAGGATGGATAATGAGAACTTCAAAACTAGGGAGGAAAGCCATGAGACACTCTTCAGGTCATTGTTCTATCTGGGCTGGAAATTCCCTGCAACTAACAGCCCCTTTCAAGGCAGGTGAAATTGCCGACCTTGAAAATGTAAGAGAATTTCACGGCGCGCAAAACGGAGATAAAACCCCTCAATTTTTGGGGAGGCTTGGGGTTTCCCAAAACCCGGGTTTTCCCGGGAAAACGCAGGGGGAAAGTACGTTTTATACCCCAAAAAAATCCTAGGGGACTAGTACCGAACTTGCCCCGAAAATCATCACTACGAAAGAAAAAAAGATTGGAGACGATCCCCAACCCCCCCAAGAAAAGAGGGGTGTCACTAGCACGTTAAGAGACCATAAAATAAGTGTAGGGGCCCGAGACTGTTCATGCCCCCCGCACACAAAAGGGGGATTCCCCAAACCCCCCGGGCAGTCTCAAGCTGGCACGGGAAAAGCCCTAAAGTCAGTTCGGATCGCCGGGCTGTGGCTCGTCGTTGGTTTGCGTGCAGCCACCCAGAAACCCTGGTTGATCATGTTGATCCCCCAGGGGCCCGGGTCTCAGCCGGGCCGGGGGGCGTTGACCCCCGGAATCTCCCCAGGTAAACTCCAGGATAGAATGAGAAGCTGGGGTGAAAACGGAGGAGGGAAAGAGGTGTAAAAGCTCATCGATGGGGACGAAAAAGGAACCTCTTTAAAAACGGGTTTGGGGTGGTAAAGGTTCCAATTTGCCCGATTAATTGCCAGCGTGGGGGGCGAAAAGGTGGCGAATATGAAGGGGAAGAAGAATGATTGGGAAATGATCACGTCATGTAGTCTGGGGGGAACAGACCAAGTGAAGTCTAATGCGGGGGAGGAAAAGCAATTGAGAGTCGATGCAGAGATAGATCCGAGGATCAAAATGGGTGTGAGTACCTTTTTTAAAACGGAGGGGGTGGGTGGCAAAAAAACCCCTAACTTTCCCCGGGAATCACAGGAGACCCCCCCCCCGAGGGAAAAGGTGGGGATTAAAAATCACCAAGTCAGGATCGGTGGGGTAATGACGAAAAAGGAAGGGGAAAAAACCGGAATAGATAATGCCCGAGAAAGGGAGAGATATAAAAAACAGGGTATACCCCATGTAAATGGTAGGGTGCTGTGTAATGCAGCGAAAGTATGAAAAATAGCTGTGGTAGGAAATAGTGCGTAGAAGGGCATTTTATTAAAGGTCCATCAGGAAAGGATTGAAGAATACAATAAAATTATGCCCGGATGGGAAGGAAAAAACAGCAGAGTGTAATTTTGGTTCCGTAAGCAAAAACCAACGGGGCAAAAAAGGGAGAGTAAAATCGAGCTCACCCCGATTACCCCTGGGCCCCGTATATTCCACTGTAAAATAGGCCCTGATTGGCATGATAAAAATATTGAAAAACCGAGGTAAAGGGGTTTCCCACGGACTGAAGGGTTTGAAAAGCCAATGCGGAGGCAGTGGAAAAAAGTTCAAGAGGAAGGGAACCGTGCGCTGTGAAAAAAGGGGTTGCGAGATGGGGCAGAGGAGAGAGAAAGAGCGGAAGGTGGACAGTGTCCATTGTGGTTTGGTTCTGCATATATTCAGAGATTGCTTCAAAGTGTTTCGGATTCAGAGATGTCGTAAGGGGGAAATTGGGAAAAGGTAGGGGGGGGTGAGTAAAGTTGGAAATGTTTTGGACTGTACCCAAAGGTAGGGGGGGCGAAAGGGGGGAGGGGAAATGGGGAAACGTGGCAGGGGACAGAAGGGCAGGGAAACCCGGGGGTGGGGAAAAAGAAGGAAGAAACTTGGGAGGGAACAGGGGGGAAAGGACATTATGAGGGGGAGGGTAACCTTGGGACTTGTAATGAGCCCCGTGAGAGGGGAAGAACTAGGGACAGAGACAGGGGGGGAAAAAAAGAGGGGGTGGGAGATGGGTGGGGGTTTTTACCGGACCTTTTTTTGACTTTTGAGAAGTAGAGGACGATTGGGGGAGGAGGGGGGTCGTACGAGGTTGTCGTACTGGGCTTGTGAGAGAGAACTCGAAAAAAGCGAGTTAGAAGGGGGGGAGGGGGTCTGAGCCGAGGACAGCAAAAGGATTAGTACAGGAGTGATTTGGGGGGAGGTAACCACAGAGGTGGGTTTTAGAAAATGGGATACCGAAGTGGGGGAGTTTTGAAACACGGGAAAAAGAAACCGTGGGAGTCTCCCTTGGAGGCGGAGTGGAAACTGCCATGGATAAGGGGACCCTTTTGTCTTTTGAGGGAAGGGTTTCCCCCTCGTTTAAAAAGACTGGGCAACGGCGAGAGTACGAAGGGTGAGCTCATGACAGTTAAGGCAAGGGGAGATCGTTGCAAAACGTATTGAATGGTCACAGCACCACAGATGGGGATTCGGCGTAGATCTGCAATATTTCGTGGATGGCAAAAACGCCAGCAATTTTACACTGTTGTGGTGTAGGATCACCCTTTGAACTTGTAACCCATGTCCTGCTATTAAATTTAGGATGGGGGAGTTCTCGGCTGTCAAAAATTTAAACGGCCACATTGCTAGGGTATCGTCTCCCCCCCGGGCAGGGAAAAAGTGGGGTACCTTGGGATTGGGAGATTTGGAGTTCCAGCTGTTCTAGAATTCAGGCCCAGTTGGAAATTTTGTTGAACATGGTATGGGGGAGAATGACGGTACCACTACAAAAAATTTAGGGAATGATGTTTTTCAAAAAGAGCAGGAACGTATCGTTGGGAAAGGAGAGAGCTCTGAGCCTGGGTAGCTTTTGTAGGTAATTTATGCACGTACCTTTAAAAGCATGAAAAGAAATATCTTTTCCAAATGGGTAGGAGTGCCTTGCCATTATGGTCAGGTGACGGGGAGGTTATTTCAACACCAAATACTTCAGACCATGTTGGAAATTCAGTGGGGATATTTCTTTGCAAATCCCCCAACATTTCTTATGGGCTTGGGAGGAACGGTTTTTAACCGGCGGTGACTACGTGCCCGTTCTGACACACGTCTGTTAACAGTTCTTACAACACCTCTGAGAGAAGATTTTGGTTTTTTTTTCTTTCAGTTCTCTGCAGTTTTTGAGGGATACTCGTAAATGCTTTTAACCAGTTAATGTAGAACTTGTCTTTTAGGGGGCGAGGCCCAGGTTTGGCAAACGTTTTTCTCGACAGGCAGCCTTTTAAAAAACCCCGCACCCGTTCCCATGAACACTCAACACACATTCTTAGGTTTCTGTCGTCTGGTACCCGCTTGTGAGGCCCATGATTGGCTACGTTTCAGGTGTTAAAGACTTCCTTTTACCCCTAATCAAACATGTTAGCCCAAAAAAACCCAAAGGGGAAAACCGGACAAAAGATGGGGCAGTGAGAGACAAAAAAAAGCAAAAACTTCCTCTCACACGGCAGCCACGTGGACTAAAGGGTCATGTGGAGTGTGGTGGCCGGCCCTTTAATCTGATAACGGCTGTATCAGGCATAATGACTGTTTAAAAAAGATCCCTTTTGTGGTAGGCTTCGATTTTCTTACGCATTTGCCTTTATAGCACTGTAATGCCCGAAATTTTTCAGGAGGGGTTTTGGGATTTGGGTGTTTGGAAAGACGTCTAAACTGTCGTATCTGTGCCCCCCTGCAAAGATTTTGATTGTGTGTGTGAATGATGGTTAAAGTGTTGAATACTGTTGAAAGTGTTTCTTCTTTTGGGTCAACCAGCCTCGGTGGGAAATGGCTGTGTTAAAATATGTACAGTGGAACCTTGGTTGTCGAACTTAGCTTGTTCCAGATGTCGATTCGATAACCAAAATGGACAACTAAAACAATTTTTGTCTTAAAGAATAATGCAAATAGAATTAATCTGTTCCAGACCCCAAACAACAATATAATTTATTAAAAATGTACTACTAAATAAAACTGCAAAAACGTTTAAAAAAACTAACTGAAATACTGTACAGTAAATGAAAATTTAACTGCCTCTTACCTCTCAGAGGAAAGTTAATGGCATACTGGAAGCAGGAGGAGAAGGAGAGGAAGTATGTTACTGCTTGGAAGGAGAGTCATCTTTTATTAACATGTCAGGCAACTGTCCTTCTGGTGTTGTTTCTCTTCTTTGTCTCTTTTTACCACTAACATCATGTTCTGGCTCACTGGTTCTTTATCTCACTAAAAACCTGTCCAGTGAGGTTTATTTCTGGTTCTTTTTTAACACTTGTCTAAACCACCACCACCACTATCACCACCACCACTATCACCATCATCACTACCACCATCACTACCACTATCACCAACACCACTACCACCATCACCACTACCATCACCATTACCACCACAACAACCACCATTACCACTTCCATCACTAACACTCCCACCACTATCATCAACTAATCCACCACCATCACAACCACTGCTACCACTACCACCATCACCACCACCACCACAATGTCTAAACTGAGACAACAAACAGTACAAAGGCAGCGTCTTATCTCACACAAAAAGTTCACAAGATGCACAACAAAACCTAAAGAGACGTTTACAGCACGCGAGTTTGCCTGGAGAGGCTTTCGGGGCCAGCGCCCCCGCGGCCCGGTCTGAAACCAGGCCTCGTGGTGGATCAGGGCCTGATCAACCAGGCTGTTACTGCTGGCCACACACAAACTGACATACGAACCACAGCCCGGTTGGTCAGACAACCAAGAGAACATACGAAAACCAGAACATATTTTCCTCGAATTCCTCGTTCACAAACTGATTTATTTCAATAAATAATGGAGTCGACAACCGAGGTTCCACTGTATATACGCACAGGGTAGGCCAAAAGTAGGCTTACTCTTGCTTCAATATTTGCCCACGATTTCGATTTATCCAAACCATTATTCCAAGCTAGTTTTCCAAATTCTTTATTTACGTTTTGGAAATATTATTGAGCTTAGGTGCAGGAGTTAAGTGTAAACCTACTTTTGGCCCACCCTGTATAAATATATATATATATATATATATATATATTATATATATATATATATATAATATATATATATATATATATATAAATATATATACATATACACACACACAAGATGTACAAGTGTAATTGTATAAGTAGTGGGAGTAGAGGTAGTCTAAGAAGTGATAGTAGTAGTAGTAGTAATATAGGTAGTGACAAGAGTCAGAGTCGAACATTAATAGTAGTAGTAGTAATAGTAGTAATAATCGCAGTGGAGGTAGTGTAAAAACAAGAGAAAAAAGAAAAAATGAGCAGCACCGCAGGAGTGGTAACGACCCCTTGGTAGTAGTCTAGGTCGTACCTTTCCTCCTGCTACTGATGTTTCTGGTGTCTACTCCATTTCCCGCTTCTCATGTCCTCTCCAGTACTTTGGAGAAACTTGTCATTCTCTCTGACAGACTTAAAGAGCACATAAGAACTGTTAGTCGTTCCAACACTAATAATGCTAGTAGAATTACCAACATAATATTATATATAAGGACGCAGACGCAACTAATGTGACATTTTATTGTGGCAACTTTTCGCTCTCTAGGATCACTGTCAAGTCGGCTTGAGAAAGCTCCTGGAGAGCGAGACTTTGCCACTATAAAATGTCACATTAGTTGCATATGAGTTCTTTTTACCCAACACCAATAATGCTCTTTTCTATCATATTAAAGATAAAAGTCATCCTACTAACTGGTCCTCTGATAAAACTGTGTGCACTTCTAGCCTTCACTTCCAGCCTCTGTCTCTGTACATGCCTTCCTTTCTCATTGCTTTGTCAAATACTCCAAACACCAGAACACTCGTGATATGACCGGATATTTTTTACTCCTCACCTTACCTATTCTCCTTTTCTGTAATTTCTTTGCCATCCTTTTCTTCTTCCCTGGGTTTCTGTCCCACATCCTTGGGCTATTAGCTCTCCTACAGTGCTCTTTATTTCTCTTCTTAGAATATGTCCACTACTACTATTACTACTACTACTAATACTATTGCTTCCCTGACACTCGGTTATACCCTTCTTATTGCCACCTCTGCCAGTGTTACAATACTACTACTACTACTACTACCACTACTACTACTACTACTACTGTTTCCACTACCTCTGTCACTATTTCCCATTACTGCTAAAGTTAAATTTCTATCTCCTCTTGTTCTTCTACTCACAGTCCCGCTCCGCTATCGTATATTACTGGTTCTTTTCCCTAGCTGATGGTCTCAGTCTGACCGAAACGTCATTAGTCTCATTCTCCTCCGTGCGGGTTATTTGTATATATATGAAAAGATGTGAAGTGGGCACTCAGAAGTAAACAGATTAGGATGGATCCTTTTTCATGGGGTTGGGAAGGTCACCAAGATGGCGGACAGATTTGAAGCTTATCAGTACACTGAAATCCTTGTAAAATTGATGATGCATTTTGTTTGTGCATTTGCTCCTCCTTTCGTAAGAGAACAATATTTAAGCAATATAACCGACCTATACACAAAGCCTGGATGGTGAACTGCTGGTTTCACGGGTAATATCAGATCGATTTTCTAGCTTGAGTAAGTAATAGTTGTAATTTGAAACCCATGAAAAATGTATGGGAAAATATTGTGACGATGAGAATAACAAAAAAAATTAAATAATGAAAGATTGAATATCACATTGGAGGGAGAGAGTATGGAGGAAATGAAGGTGTTCATATTTAGGAATTGACTTATTAGTAGAAAGGTTTATGAAAGTCGAGGTGAAAAAAGTGCGAATGGTACACTGAGGAGTCCGTGGAGACAAAGACATCAATAGAAGCAGAGAGTGTATGAATAGTTGTACCAATGCTCTGATGTGTGTGAAGCTTGAGTGGTGAATGTTGCAACAAGGAAAGAACTGGGTGCAGTGGAGATGCCATGGAAGGGCTGGGGTCGTCCTAGGAAAAGTTGGAGGGGGGGGTAAAGAAAGTTTTGCGTGTACTCACCTAATTGTACTCACCTAATTGTGGTTGCAGGGGTCGAGACTCAGCTCCTGGCCCCGCCTCTTCACTGATCGCTACTGGATCCTCTCTCTCTCTGCTTCCTGAGCTTTGTCATACCTCTTCTTAAAACTATGTATGGTTCCTGCCTCCACTACTTCACTTGCTAGGCTATTCCACTTGCTGACAACTCTATGACTGAAGAAATACTTCCTAACGTCCCTGTGACTCGTCTGAGTCTTCAGCTTCCAGTTGTGACCCCTTGTCCCTGTGTCCCCTCTCTGGAACATCCCATCTCTGTCCACCTTGTCTATTCCCCGCAGTATCTTGTATGTCGTTATCATGTCTCCCCTGACCCTTCTGTCCTCCAGTGTCGTCAGTCCGATTTCCCTTAACCTTTCCTCTTACGACATTCCCTTGAGCTCTGGGACTAGCCTTGTTGCAAACCTTTGTACTTTCTCTAACTTCTTGACGTGCTTGACCAGGTGTGGGTTCCAGACTGGTGCTGCATACTCCAGTATGGGCCTAACATACACAGTGTACAGTGTCTTGAACGATTCCTTATTAAGGTATCGGAACGCTATTCTCAGGTTTGCCAGGCGCCCGTATGCTGCAGGCGGTTATTTGGTTGATGTGTGCCTCCGGTGATGTGCTCGGTGTTATGGTCACCCCAAGGTCTTTCTCCCTGAGTGAGGTCTGTAGTCTTTGTCCACCTAGCCTATACTCTGTCTGCGGTCTTCTTTGCCCCTCCCCAATCTTCATGACTTTGCATTTGGCTGGATTGAATTCGAGAAGCCAGTTACTGGACCACATGTCCAGCCTCTCCAGGTCTCTTTGCAGTCCTGCCTCATCCTCGTCCGATTTAATTCTCTCATCAACTTCACGTCATCTGCGAACAGGGACACTTCAGAGTCTATTCCTTCCATCATGTCGTTCACATATATCAAAAATAGCACTGGTCCTAGAACTGACCCCTGTGGACCCCGCTCGTAACAGGCGCCCACTGTGATACCTCTTCACGTACCATGACTCGTTGCTGCCTCCCTGTCAGGTATTCCCTTATCCATTGCAGTGCCCTTCCTTTTACGTGTGCCTGATCCTCCAGCTTCTGCACTAATCTCTTGTGGGGAACTGTGTCAAAGGCCTCCTGCAGTCTAGGAAAACGCAATCTACCCAACCCTCTCTCTCATGTCTTACTTCTGTTACCTTGTCATAAAACTCCAGGAGGTTTGTGATACAAGATTTGCCTTCCATGAACCCATGCTTTGTGATAGGCTTAGACTTCCAGCGAGCGTGTGTGAGCGTGTTGGATATGAGCGAATGTAGGCAAATGGTTTTTATGACTTAACGTGCTGTTGGAGTGTGAGCATAGTAACATTTCTGAAAGGTTTCAAGGAAACCGATTAGCCGGACTTGAGCCCTGGAGATGAGGAGTACAATACCTGCACTCTGAAGAAGGGGCGGAGATATGCTGCAGTTCTTGTACTGTACCGCCGGCATGCCAGAGGCAAGCCCACGGTACAGCTGAATGACGGTGAATGACGATGAATGACGGTGAATGATACTGAATGACGGTGAATGATACTGAATGACGATGAAAGTATTCCAAGAAGGATGGGCTGTTTCCCACCCTCCTTGGCTGGAAACGGCCGATGTATTAATAAAAAAAAATTTTTAATACACCAAAAACCCTACTAACCACTACCAGGCATAGGTTACTTTAGGTGGTTGTACTGTACTAGTGAACTAAGTGAGGGTGACACACTATAAACTGGTCCTTTGTACCAACCTGCCACACTGCCTTCAGTTTTAAAGGATAAAAGTTAAATATCATTGTCATTATATTTTACTGACGCTAACCTTGAGTCTCTCTGGAAGGTGTCTGGGCCGGTGCTAGTGGAAGATGGTGTAGTGGCTTCCTGGCGAGACATGTGTACAACAGTTGGGTATATTTATTGTTGAAACATCCCCTACCCAGTAGGATTTTTAAGTCAGATACAGAAACAGCAGATGTAGGAGTTCATAAGACACATGTGCAACACTTGGGTATCTTTATTGAGGAAACGTTTCGCCACACAGTGGCTTCATCAGTCCATACAAAGGAGAACATTGAAGAACAGGAGTAGTTTCAGGTAATCAGTCCCTCAGCCTTGACTCGATGTGGTCATTCCATCAATCTTGAAAATAATACAACATATGTGCGTAGAAGTAGGCACTGTGTGGCGAAACGTTTCCTCAAAAATACTTGGGAATTCTTCGCTTGCCTAACCCTTGGGCACGACCTACTTCCACACTGGACAAATGTGACACCACCTACGACTGCTGCACCTCTCCTGCCTACGGTTTATAAGCTGCTTCTCCGCACAAATGACCGTATTCTATTCAAGATTGATGGACTGACCACATCGACTCAAGGTTCAGGGACTCATTACCTCATTCTTCTCCTGTTCTTCAAGTTTCTTTGTGTGGACTGATGAAGCCACTGTGTGGCGAAACGTTTCCTCAATAAAGATACCTAAGTGTTGCACATGTGTAATTTATCAACTTGTCGGTTCTCTGAACCATTCATCTACACAGATGAAATGAAGATGATGTAATCAGTCCAATAATCTCGTAGAAATAGTATTTGAGTTACGTCAGTCCCTAAGCCTCGAGGAGAGTTCAGCTCCATGATCTGGAACAAGGTGGTCAGTCCCTAAGCCTGGAGGAGAGTTCAGCTCCATGATCTGGAACAAGGTGGTCAGTCCCTCAGCCTGGAGGAGAGTTCAGCTCCATGGTCTGGAACAAGATGGTCAGTCCCTCAGCCTGGAGGAGAGTTTAGCTCCATTGCCTGGAACAAGATGGTCAGTCCCTCAGCCTGGAGGAGAGATCAGCTCCATGGTCTGGAACAAGATGGTCAGTCCCTCAGCCTGGAGGAGAGTTCAGCTCCATGGTCTGGAACAAGATGGTCAGTCCCTCAGCCTGGAGGAGAGTTTAGCTCCATTGTCTGGAACAAGATGGTCAGTCCCTCAGCCTGGAGGAGAGTTTAGCTCCATTGTCTGGAACAAGATGGTCAGTCCCTCAGCCTGGAGGAGAGTTCAGCTCCATGGTTCTTGGCTTCATATCTAGAAGTATAAATAATAGGAGTCCTCGGGTTGTTCTTCGACTCTATATATACTTCGTTAGGCCTCATTTAGACTGCTGCACAGATCTGGTCACCGTATTACAGAATGGATATAAATGCTCTGGAAAACGTATATAGGAGGATGACATTGTTGATCCCATGTATCAGAAATCTTCCCTATGAGGATAGACTGAGGGCCCTGAATCTACACTCTCTAGAGAGGCGTAGAATTAGTGGAGATATGATCGAGGTGTATAAATGGAAAACAGGAATAACTAAAGGGGATGTAAATAGCGTGCTGAAAATTTCCGGCCAAGACGGGACTCGTAGCAATAGTTTCAAGGTCACCATATTCATTCATATCTACTGTTTACTATGTGGAGGAGTTACCACACGTCTCAGTGTTAATTCGTCTCATTTACTGTGTGGCAAACTACTGTGCTTTTGGCTCTCAAATATTTTGATTGCTTTTATTAAGGTTAAGTTTTGTGTTGCTTGTGTTTCCAGGTATTGTGTTGTAATTAGAGGTTGTAAATGATTGTTATGATCTATGTTAGTTAACTTACGTCACATTATTGTTGAATTTAACGTAATTTTTAACTCGCCAACCATTTAATATGACTGTGCAGCTTCCGTGTTCAGCTTGTAAGACACTGTGTTGTTTATTTGTATCCCAACTTAAAGGACTGTCTACTGCAGCAGACGTACGTGTGTTGTCACTGCAGCAGACGTACGTGTGTTGTCACTGCAGCAGACGTACGTGTGTTGTCACTTACTGCAGCAGACGTACGTGTGTTGTCACTTGCTGCAGCAGACGTACGTGTGTTGTCACTTGCTGCAGCAGACGTACGTGTGTTGTCACTTGCTGCAGCAGACGTTAGTGTGTTGTCACTGCAGCAGACGTATGTGTGTTGTCACTTACTGCAGCAGACGTACGTGTGTTGTCACTTATTGCAGCAGACGTACGTGTGTTGTCACTTACTGCAGCAGACGTACGTGTGTTGTCACTGCAGCAGACGTACGTGTGTTGTCACTTACTGCAGCAGACGTACGTGCGTTGTCACTTACTGCAGCAGACGTACGTGTGTTGTCACTTATTGCAGCAGACGTACGTGTGTTGTCACTTACTGCAGCAGACGTACGTGTGTTGTCACTTACTGCAGCAGACGTACGTGTGTTGTCACTTACTGCAGCAGACGTACGTGTGTTGTCACTGCAGCAGACGTACGTGTGTCACTTACTGCAGCAGACGTACGTGTGTTGTCACTTACTGCAGCAGACGTACGTGTGTTGTCACTTATTGCAGCAGACGTACGTGTGTTGTCACTTACTGCAGCAGACGTACGTGTGTTGTCACTTACTGCAGCAGACGTACGTGCGTTGTCACTTACTGCAGCAGACGTACGTGTGTTGTCACTGCAGCAGACGTACGTGTGTTGTCACTTACTGCAGCAGACGTACGTGTGTTGTCACTGCAGCAGACGTACGTGTGTTGTCACTTACTGCAGCAGACGTACGTGTGTTGTCACTTACTGCAGCAGACGTACGTGTGTTGTCATTTACTGCAGCAGACGTACGTGTGTTGTCACTTACTGCAGCAGACGTACGTGTGTTGTCACTTACTGCAGCAGACGTACGTGTGTTGTCACTTACTGCAGCAGACGTACGTGTGCTGTCATTTACTGCAGCAGACGTACGTGTGTTGTCACTTACGCAGCAGACGTACGTGTGTTGTCACTTACTGCAGCAGACGTACGTGTGTTGTCACTTACTGCAGCAGACGTACGTGTGTTGTCACTTACTGCAGCAGACGTACGTGTGTTGTCACTTACTGCAGCAGACGTACGTGTGTTGTCACTTACTGCAGCAGACGTACGTGTGTTGTCACTTACTGCAGCAGACGTACGTGTGTTGTCACTTACTGCAGCAGACGTACGTGTGTTGTCACTTACTGCAGCAGACGTACGTGTGTTGTCACTTACTGCAGCAGACGTACGTGTGTTGTCACTTACTGCAGCAGACGTACGTGTGTTGTCACTTGCTGCAGCAGACGTACGTGTGTTGTCACTTAGAGAAGTGATGCTGACCTATGTACTCGTACTTTGCTATATAAAGTTCACATTTAAGCAACAACCTTCACAACTTTGTTAAGGTTTCATCGCGAGAGGAAGAATTACTGTAGAATATCCGCTGGATTAACGCACTTGTTCTCTCACCTCCTCCACCTTCCTCTTGTAAGTCTGGAGATGCTTGTTCACACAAAGACCTATCAACCTTCCACACTGCTGGATTGTTCCCACCATTATCACCTAGCAACCTTCCACACTGCTGGCTTGTTCCCACCATTATCACCTAGCAACTGTCCACACTGCTGGCTTGTTCCCACCATTATCACCTAGTAACTGTCCACACTGCTGGCTTGTTACCACCATTATCACCTTGCAACTGTCCACACTGCTGGCTTGTTACCACCATTATCACCTAGCAACTGTCCACACTGCTGGCTTGTTCCCACCATTATCACCTAGCAACTGTCCACAGTGCTGGCTTGTTACCACCATTATCACCTAGCAACTGTCCACACTGCTGGCTTGTTACCACCATTATCACCTAGCAACTGTCCACACTGCTGGCTTGTTCCCACCATTATCACCTAGCAACTGTCCATACTGCTGGCTTGTTACCACCATTATCACCTAGCAACTGTCCATACTGCTGGCTTGTTACCACCATTATCACCTAGCAACTGTCCATACTGCTGGCTTGTTACCACCATTATCACCTAGCAACTGTCCATACTGCTGGCTTGTTCCCACCATTATCATCTAGCAACTGTCCATACTGCTGGCTTGTTACCACCATTATCACCTAGCAACTGTCCATACTGCTGGCTTGTTCCCACCATTATCATCTAGCAACCGTCCACACTGCTGGCTTGTTACCACCATTATCACCTAGCAACCGTCCACACTGTTGGCTTGTTCCCACCATTATCATCTAGCAACTGTCCATACTGCTGGCTTGTTACCACCATTATCACCTAGCAACCGTCCACACTGCTGGCTTGTTACCACCATTATCACCTAACAACTGTTCACACTGCTGGCTTGTTACCACCATTATCACCTAGTAACCGTCCACACTGCTGGCTTGTTACCACCATTATCACCTCCTAGCAACCGTCCACACTGCTGGCTTGTTACCACCATTATCACCTAGAAACAGTCAACACTGCTGGCTTGTTACCACCATTATCACCTAACAACTGTTCACACTGCTGGCTTGTTACCACCATTATCACCTAGTAACCGTCCACACTGCTGGCTTGTTACCACCATTATCACCTCCTAGCAACCATCCACACTGCTGGCTTATCACCATTATCACCTCCTAGCAACCGCCCACACTGCTGGCTTGTTACCACCATTATCATTATTATTACCACCATTATCATTATTATTATTTAATACAAATGACCCATTGCCATATATTGATGATTATGATTGTTTTATGAAAACAGGCCTTC
>NC_069445.1:862352-881081 GCF_026875155.1 Cherax quadricarinatus | reverse complement strand
GGGGAAACTGCAAAGGAAATTGGCAGCAGAGCTCACAAAAAGGGAACATGAATGGGAAAAGAAACTAGAAGAACTTAGCATGAGAATGGAAGAGAGGATAGACATGGAAAGCAGGATTGGGAGGTGCAAGTCAAAGCAGCAGAGGCCAGGATACAGAGTTTAGAAGAGGAACTGAAAAATCTGAAACAGCCTAAAGAACTAAAGAACATTTTGGGATTGACAACAGAGACTGCTACCTCAGTCACAAATAAGGGGACTGTAGGGAAAGAAGGAGCAAAACAGCATGTAGAAGCTCAATCAGTGGAGAATGTAGTAAATGAAAGACCTAAGCTATATGTGGAGGCCCTAACAGACCACAGCAGAGGCCAGGGAAAGCCGAGAAGGGAAAATGACAGGCCACTGAGCCCAAGTACATTACCTAGTGAAACTGAAGAAAGGAAAGCTGCAATGGAGGAAATCAAATTGAATGAGAGGATACACAGGGATATGCAGTGGGAGAATGAAAGGGTGAGGTCAGTCTTTGTGTATGGGCTCCAGGAAGTTGAAGGGGAAACATATGAAGCCAGAAAACAAGGGGAAAAAAAAGCAATTGAAAGAATCATGAAAGCAATTGGAGAAGACGACATGACCCAGCTGGAAAATTTTCAGAGAATAGGGGGGTATGTAAAAAAAAGAACCCGGCCAGTGAAAGTGACCTTCAAGGCAGAATCGACTCGGAACAGGATCCTGCAGGAGAAAGCACGATTAAGGGACATGCCGGCATACAGGAAGGTGTATCTCGACTGCGACAGAACACAAGCAGAAAGGCAGAAACAGAGAGAGATGGTACAAAGGCGAAAGGAGGAAAGAGAGGGGATGGAGAAGACAGACAGGAGATCCCAGACACAGGAAGATCAAATGCAGCCTCCCTCACAACTTCCTATAGAAGCCTCCCAACCAGGTCAACCCCAGTGCAACCAAACACTCTAAACCAAAAACACCCATGCCACATCCAATGCCCCCACCCACTGCATTACAAACTCCACCCCCACAGCAACCACCCATAGTTCCTTATCAGGTCTCCCACTTCCCCAACCCCAATACACCTCCCAGACCACAATCTTAGAAAAGAAGTTGAAGTGTGGTATACACAATGCAGATGGAATAACAAATAAGTATGAGGAGTGGCACGAAAGAATCAAGGAGACATCCCCAGACATAATAGCACTCACAGAAACAAAACTCACCAGAATATAACAGATTCAATCTTTCCAACCGGGATATCAAATCCTCAGGAAAGACAGAGGGAGGAGAGGGGGAGGAGGAGTTGCAACTGCTCATTAAAAACCAGTGTGGGGTTTGAGAAAATGGAAGGAATGGATGGCACGGGCGAAAGGGACTACTTAGTAGGAACAATCCAGTCTGAGGGACATAAGGTGATAATTGCAGTAATGTACAACCCACCACAGAACTGCAGGAGGCCAAGAGAGGAATACGATGAGAGCAACAGAGCAATGGTCGACACACTAGCCGAGGTGGCCGGGAGAGAAACACATGGGGGGAGAAAAGTTACTAGTTATGGGTGATTTCAATCACAAGGAGATTGACTGGGAAAACCTGGAGCCCCATGGGGGTCCCGAAACATGGACAGCCAAGATGATGGATGTGGTACTGGAAAACCTCATGCATCAACATGTTAGAGACACTACCAGAGAGAGAGGAGAGGATGAACCAGCAAGACTGGACCTTGTATTCACCTTGAGTATTTTCTGACTTCGAGGATATCATGTACGAAAGGCCCCTGGGAGCTAGTGATCAGTGGTTTCTGTGCTTCGACTACATATTGAGCTCCAAGGGGGAAGAAGCAGCAGGAAATTTAGGGTGGGAAAAACCAAACTACAAAAGGGGGAACTGCTCAGGCTTGAGGAACTTCCTTCAAGATATTCAGTGGGAGAGGGAACTGACAGGAAAACCAGTACAAGAAATGATGGACTATGTGGCAACAAAATGCAAGGAGGCAGAGGAGAGGTTTGTTCCCCAAAGGGGAAAAACAAAAATAATGGGAAGAACAGAACGAGTCCTTGGTTCACCCAAAGGTGTAGGGAGGAAAAAACTAGGTGTACTAGAGAATGGAAAAGGTACAGAAGACAGAAAAAACTCAGGAAAATAAAGAGTTTAGCCGAAGACCCCAAAAAACGAATATGCACAGATAAGAAGGGAGGCTCAGCGGCAATACGAAAATGACATAGCAACGAAAGTCAAGACTGACCCGAAGCTGGTGTACAGCCACATCAGGAGGAAAACAACAGTCAAGGACCAGGTAATCAGACTGAGGAAGAGTGATGGGGAATTACAAGAAACGACTGGGAGGTATGTCAGGAGCTCAACACAAAGATTTAAAGAAGTATTTACAGTGGAAACCAGTAGGCCCTCCAGGAAATCAGAGCAGGGGGGTGCCCCAGCAAGTGCTGGATAGGTACATATAACCAAGGAGGAGGTGAAGAAGCTGCTATGCAAAACTTGACACCTCAAAGGCGGTGGGACCAGACAACATCTCTCCGTGGGTCCTTAAAGAGGAAGCAGAGACATGTGTGTACCATTGACAAAGATCTTCAACACATCATTTGAAACTGGGCAACTCCCTGAGGTATGGAAGATGGCAAATGTAGTCCCAAATTTTTAAAAAGGGAGGCAGAAAATGAAGCACTAAACTACAGACCTGTTCACTAACGTGTATAGTTTGCAAGGTCATGGAGATCATCAGGAGGAGAGTGGTGGGGCACCTGGAAAGAAACAAGTGTATAATTGACAACCAAGCATGGTTTCAGGGAGGGAAAATCCTGTGTCACAAACCTATTAGAGTTTTATGACAAGGTGACAGAAGTAAGACAAAGGGGAGAGGGGGGATCGACTGCATTTTTTGGACTGCCCAAAAAGGCCTTTGACACAGTTCCTCACAAGAGGTTACTGCAAAAGCTAGAGGATCAGGCACACATAACAGGAAAGGGACTGCAATGGATAAGAGAATACCTTAAAAGGGAGCAACAACGGGGTCATGGTACGTGACGAGGTGTCAAAGTGGGCGTCTGTGACAAGCTGGGTTCCACAGGGGTCAGTCCTTGACCTGTGCTGTTCTTGGATATGTGAATGACATAACGGATGGGATAGACTCAAAGTGTCCTTGTTTGCGGACGATGTGAAGTTAATTTAGAAGAATCAAATCGGATGGGATCAGGCAGGACTACAAAGAGACCTGGACAGGCTACAACCTGGTCCAGCAACTGGCTCCTTGAGTTTAAACCCCGCCAAATGCAAAGTCATGAAGATTGGGGAAGGGCAAAGAAGACCGCAGACACAATATAGTTTAGATGGCCAAAGTCTGCAAACCTCACTCAAGGAAAAAGATCTGGGGGTGAGTATAACATTGAGCATATCTCCTGAGGCGCACATCAATCAGATAACTGCTGCAGCATACGGGCGCCTGGCAAACCTACGGATAGCGTTCCGATACCTCAGTAAGGAGTCGTTCAAGACTCTGTATACCATTTACGTCAGGCCCATACTGGAGTATGCAGCACCAGTTTGGAATCCACACCTAGTCAAGCACGTCAAGAAATTAGAGAAAGTGCAAAGGTTTGCAACAAGACTAGTCCCAGAGCTACGGGGATTGTCCTACGAAGAAAGGTTGAGGGAAATTGGCTTGACGAAACTGGAGGCCAGGAGGGTCAGGGGAGACATGATAATGACATACAAAATACTGCGCGGAATAGACAAGGTGGACAAAGACAGGATTTTTCCAGAGATGGGACACAGACACAAGAGGTCTCAATTGGAAGTTGAAGACTCAGATGAATCAAAGGGATGTTAGGAAGTATTTCTTCAGTCATAGAGTAGTCAAGCCGTGGAATAGCCTAGAAAGTGAAGTAGTGGAGGCGGGAACCATACATAGTTTTAAGGTGAGGTATGATAAAGCTCATGGAGCAGGGAGAGAGAGGACCTAGTAGCAATCAGTGAAGAGGCGGGGCCAGGCGCTATGACTCGACCCCTGCAACCACAAATAGGTGAGTACACACACACACACACACACACACACACACACACACACACACAGGAATGAAGCAAGTGATTACATAGCGGGAATGCTTCACTCTGGAGGTCCCAGTGGTAATTGCAGTGATGTATAACCCACCACAGAACAGCAGGAGGCCAAGGCAAGAGTATGATGAGAACAATAGAGCGATGGTTCACACACTGGCTGCAGTGGCCAGAAGAGCTCATGCATGAAGGGCAAAGCTCCTGATCATGGGTGACTTTAACCACAAGGAAATAGATTGGGAGAACTTGGAGCCACATGGGGGCCAAGATACATGGAGGGCTAACATAATGGAGGTGGTACTGGAAAACTTCATGTGCCAACACGTAAGGGACACTACAAGAGAGAGGAGAGGATGAACCAGCAAGACTGCACCTAGTATTCACCTTGAGTAGTGCAGATATTGAGGATATCACATATGAAAGACCCCTTGGGGCCAGCGATCATGTGGTTTTAAGCTTTGAATACACAGTAGAGCTACAAGTGGAGGGGGAAGCAGGAAGGCCAGGACGAATGAAGCCAAACTACAAGAAAGGGGACTACACGGGAATGAGGAACTTCCTGAATGGGGTTCAGTGGGACAGAGAACTGGCAGGGAAGCCAGTTAACGAGATGATGGAATATGAATCAACAATGTGCAAGGAGGCTGAGGAGAGGTTTGTACCCAAGGGTAACAGGAATAATGAAAAGCCAGGATGAGCCCATGGTTCACCCAAAGGTGCAGGAGGCAAAAACCAAGTGTGCTAGCGAATGCAAGAAATATAGAAGGCAAAGGACCCAGGAAAATAAGGAGAGCAGTCGTAGAGCCAGAAATGAATATGCACAGGTAAGAAGGGAGGCCCAACGACAATATGAAAACGACATAGCAGCGAAAGCCAAATCTGACCCGAAGCTCTTATACAGCCACATCAGGAGGAAAACAACAGTCAAGGACCAGGTAATCAGGCTAAGGAAGGAGGAGAGACAACAAGAAATGACTGTGAGGTATGTGAGGAACTTAAACAGAGATTCAAAGAAGTGTTCACAGAGGAGACAGAAGGGGCTCCAGAAAGACGGAGAGGTGGGGTACACAACCAAGTGCTGGACACAGTGCACACAACCGAGGAAGAAGTGAAGAGGCTTCTGAGTGAGCTAGATACCTCAAAGGCAATGGGGCCAGATAACATCTCTCCATGGGTCCTGAGAGATGGAGCAGAGGCACTATGTGTACCCCTAACAATAATATTCAATACATCTATCGAAACAGGGAGAGTGCCTGAGGCATGGAAGACAGCAAATGTAGTCCCAATCTTTAAATAAGAGAACAGACATGAGTTACTAAACTACAGACCAGTGTCACTGACATGTATAGTATGCAAAGTCATGGAAGATTATCAGGAGAAGAGTGGTGGAACACCTAGAAAGGAATGATCTCATCAACAGCAGCCAACACGGTTTCAGGGACGGGAAATCCTGTGTCACAAACCTACTGAGTTCTACGACATGGTTGACAGCAGTAAGACAAGAAGAGAGAGAGAGGGGTGGGTGGATTGCATTTTCTTGGACTGCAAGAAGGCATTTGACACAGTTCCAGGTGTCAGAGTGGGCGCCTGTGACCAGCGGGGTCCCACAGGGGTCAGTCCTAGGACCAGTGCTCTCTCTGGTATTTGTGAACGACATGATGGAAGGAATTAGACTCCGAAGTGTCCTGTTTGCAGATGACGTGAAGTTGATAAGAAGAATTCATTCGATCGAAGACCAGGCAGAACTACAAAGGGATCTGGACAGGCTGCAGACCTGGTCCAGCAATTGGCTCCTGGAGTTCAGCCCCACCAAAGTGCAAAGTCATGAAGATTGGGAAGGGCAAAGAAGACCACAGACGGAGTACAGTCTAGGGAAACGGAGACTACAAACCTCACTCAAGGAAAAAGTCCTGGGTGAGTAAAACACCAGGCACATCTCCTGAGGCGCACATCACAACAAACAACTTGCTTGCAGCACATATAGGCGCCTAGCAAAACCTAAGAACAGCATCCAGCCAATCTTAATAAGAAAAAATCGTTAAGAACCCTGGTAACGCTGTGTAATGTCCAGGGACCATAATTGGATATGCGCACCAGTTTTTTGGACCCACATACTAAGCCCCCCCCAATAGCACGTAAAGAAACTAGAAGAAAAATGCAAAGGTTGGCAACAAGAACTAGTCCTCAAAGATAAGGGGTAAAATGTCCCTCCGAAGAAAGGCTAAGGGAAATCAAACCTGACGACACTGGAGGAAAACAGGAGAAGATAGGGAAGGACAAATGAATAACAGCAATATAAAAATTAGCTGAGAGTAAATGACAAGTTAACATAAAAACAGAAATATTCCAGAGATAGGGACACAGCAACAAGGGACACACCTGGAAATTGAAGACCAGAATGAATCAACAGGGATATTAGGAATAAGTATTTCTTCGTCCACAGATAAAGTCCCAGGTCTAGGGATTATTTTGGGAAGCGGATAGTGGAAATGCAGGATCCATTCAATAGCCTTTAAAGAAAGAGGTATGAACAAAGCTTCAATGGTTGCTTGGAGAGTGGATTCAAGTAGAGGCCAGTTGAAACAGGCCGGGGCCCCAGGTGAAGCTGAGACTCAACCCTTGCAACCACATCTAGTAAACAGTAAAACTTAGGCAAAGTACAAGTGTAACTGATTATACAGGCCATGGGAAAGCCACAAGCATAGCCCCGGTTGAACCAGGCAACCCCAGAACCAAAACCTAGCCTCAGGGTCTAAGCTCCAAGAGTAGGAAAACTCTCGAAACTCAATACCACTGGTGAGAAAAGGTCAAGTAAGTACAAATGTCAATTATTATTTTTTTAAAAAAAAAAAACCTTCCTCACCAGTTGTGATTAACTCATCCTGCTACAATGTCCCAAAATCTGAAATGCTTCCCAAACATGTGGAATATACAATGGTGTGTCATGCCCGCCGTTTGCCTAAAATGGAAAGGATGCCTAAGTTCCTCGGACTATTTTTTGAGATCCACATACTAATTGTGCCTACAGTCCAACAGGAATGGATATTGTGCAACAATGCAAAATCCCGCACGGTGACAACAACATTACTGGTAAAGGAACTTGAAATATTTATAAAAGAAGTCCCTTAGTCCTGTAAAACACAACAAAGTTTTTATATAATAAGAAAAATAATATATAAACAACAGAATAACTATAAATTGTTGAATAAATGAAATTAATTTAAAAAAAGAGATAATAGAGACTTGTCTATTGTTAATTCAAAAATAAGTGGCCAAATTAGCGACTACTATGTTATGGTGTAATCCAATCGCCGTCCCCTCTTTAAAACGTAGTAAAAGATTCTTCACTACAACCCATGAAATTTAGACCGTGTAACTCTAATATATCTTCATTTTGTGGAAAACATTGATCCCGCAAACAGTGTTTCAATCAATCCAATAACAAAAAAAGAATATTGAAAGCAAACGGAGGTTGAGGTAATCAGTCCTTCAACGCCCACCAGCAGAGGAAACTGATTACCTCAATACCTCCTACTCTCCTTAACACATTTCTACCTTTTTATTGGACCTGAATGATGCCACTGTGGTGGGCGAAACGTTTCTTCCAATAACAGATTCCCCATTTGTTGACATAATGTCTCAATTCTTCACAATACAATTTGCAACAAGTAATCCTAGTTTATCATGGTGTGGATGGACGTAGCAAGAGAAACATTTAAATACAACAGTAACACAGGACCTCTCAGGAAAACCCCCAAAAGATCAGCTAGATTAAATTATTATATTATAATCCAAAAGAAGCGCTAAGCCCCACAAGGCTATTATCCTGGAACAGAATTAAAAAGTAAAGCATTTTTTTCTTCTGTTTATGTAAATTTAAGGTAAATTTCAAAAATTCTATACGAATTTTTTGTTATCAATAATTTTTTCCACTTATTATGATACCCATGAGCAATATGGTTTGAATACTGTTTTGTCCTTATATTCCTCGGTCTATCTATCTTCCTTGCCTAATTATTCTTGGACCTTAATTTAAAAAAAAATTAATTGGTAATTTCTGACCGCAACTTTAAATTTAATTTGATCTAATACTCTAATGCTTTAAATAGGTTTCGAGTCTCCTTCACAGCCAGAGATCAGTGTTTTTAATATATATATATATTATATATATATATATATATATATAAGATATATAAATATATATATATATATATAATATATATAATAATATATATATAGTTAACTTGGAAAATGATTGAAGTGTCGATGCAATGGAACTATTTTAAGAGGCCATATGTTATGGAAAAAAACAAAGTGAAATTAATGTTAACCGAGGGGATGGGGACCAGTCAGGTGCATCCACCCCCAACTTCAAACGGGGGTAGGTGGAAGAAAAGGCGGGAATGTGTAACTGGATGTTGTATCTAATGTTGAGTGAACACATTGGTTCAGCAGTGCCCCATACCCACATTGTTTCAAATAGTGGTACAATGGGAAACAAATAAAGTTAGTAAATTGTGTATTGTAAGAACAGTGTGAACAAATATATTAGTGCCAAAACAAGTCCATGTGTATTTGTAACTTCCCGGGAAAATAACCCCACTTCAAACAACCTGCGCCTCCCCTACCTATTCCCAGGGGAAAAGTTTTCTTCCCCCTTCCCCTCCCCACCCCTCAACCTCCACCAGGCCACCACGGTCAAGTTCAACTACCTTCCACCGCACCAAGACCCAACCCAGCAAATTCATATATCCACTCCTATTGTCTAGTCTAGCAGATGGAATGCCCAACCAGGAGGAAGCAAGCAGCCAGGGGAAATGGCAAATGGTTTGGGTCAATAACTAGGAGAGGCCAAGTGTCGGTCATTGCTTACAGCTTCGTTGTCTTCAACTCGAATGGTTTCCTCCCGCAAACACGGGTAAGTTGGCACCCTGGTTCAGGATGTCCTCCTGTGTGAAAAAGTGGAGTGATCCAGAGCCCTACCTCACAGGCAAACCCGAACCCTCCTCTCAACAGATTTCATCACATCAGACCATTCTCTTGAAAGCAAATTAAAGCAAACAGGTAGACCAGGACACTCACACATATTCCCATAGCACCTCCAACAACGCAGCTGGAACTTTACAGAACCCTCCTGAAAAAAGTAACGATGGTCCACTATCTTTAAAATGCTCACACCACCAATCAAACCATGGCAAAAAAAACACTAGCTTACTTTTTTTGGCAATGTCCTTGCTTAGCGGTGCCCCGGAAAGAAAAGGGGAAGGAGGCTAGCTCCAATGATAATTAAAAAAATCCCTTAAAAGGAGAATTTTCCTAAGTTGAATAACCTCATTCGCCTTCCCCGACAACACAAAAAAGGGAAGAGGCAGAACCCCCACTCACTCTACTACATGAAAAGAAGTCAGAGTCCCCAGGTGAAAAAAAGCAATAGAAAAAATTGAAGAGGGCAACACAGTGGGGGCAATAAGAATTATTACCATTGAAAGATACAGTTCTCCCAGTGAGCTGACACGCTGAAAGCACTTTGAGGAAAAAAGCCACCCTGCCAGGGAACCAGTGGCACCACCACAGTTCCAACAACCTCTGTCCCCACATGAACCATTGAATAGAAGACTCAGAACATTTACATACAAAGCAAATAATGTCGATCCCATCTGGCTCTGCCTGGGGTTTTTTTTTTTTTTATTTTACACTGGAATAAGGCCACAAGCATTTAAAGGAAATGGTTAATCCAGTTTATTGGGAAAATTGCAAAGAAGACACTGCTTTCAGAGATCACACACACAAAAAGTTCGTCAACAATCCTTGCTGGTCTGATCCAGTTCCCCTGATGAAAATTAGACCCTTTCTTTTTTTTGGTGCAACTTCTTTGTGCACTTAAAAAAGAAGGATGAGGAAATTCGGCCAATTGCCGTAGGCAAAACAACCGTAACGCCGCCCTCGTATCCATAAGCTGCCTGTTCCGAAAGTATTCGTGCCACAGGCAACCCAAGATGCTTCCCAACCAAAACCAGGGTTGGAGCTTTGGGGTCTCCTCAATGGAATGAAGCACGGTTTCAAAGCACACAAGGGGGGGGCCGTATATATCAAACCAACCTGCCTGAGGACAAATGCAGTGGTAAAATTAGATTTCAAGAAATGTTTTCACTCTCCTGAAAAGAAGACGTGGTAAAATAGCAAGCAGTACAAGTACAATTTCCCTGCCTCTTCCCTTTTGTCTCAAGCCGGGGTATATCAAGGAATCAATGCTTCTCTTTGGAGAGCAAGAAAAATTACATCATCGGAGGTGGTTCCTAACAAGGAATCCCCTTGCAGCACCAATTTCTCATCTGTAATACAGTTAGTGAAATTCACAGTCAGAAAAAGAACTGAACCAGCGACTAAACATCTGGGTTCCTAAAATGAAATGCACACTAGCAAGTAAAACAAAAAGATTCCCCTCCTAACATTGACCCTACACAGGTAATGAACATTGGACAGAAAAAGGGTTCCCCTCATCCTAATCCCATCCAAAATTGTGAAATCATCTCATCCGTCAACAAGTGATAAATGCGATGAGATCAAACTACCAGGAGCCGCAGTCATTGCCCCCAAAAATAGTTGTCTTGCTACGAGCCCCTCTGGGAAGCAATGCCCATTGACACAATCTTCCAGGAAGAAATTGGAAAGAGTTTAAGGAGTTGGAACAACGAATAAGGCAATCTGGAACACCCAGACGCTGCCCTTGTACCTTTTCTCACAAAGTGCTTGAGTCTGCCAGGTAGAAACATATTACCTAAGATGGTGCCCTTCAAATATGATAAACCCCTATACTGCACGAAATATGAACCAGTATATTCCCTGAGGGCAAAAGATTTTACTAAAGGTACTATAAACCTTACGTACTAAGAAGACGGGCTAGTGGGGAACCAAAGCACACTTCCAGTCAGACTAGGAGGCAATTGGTGTCCGCAAGGTCATCCAAACAACATTGCTTACCTGCTTTTCTGTTCCTCGTGTATTGCATCCCGAGAGCTTGTATCAGCGATTCTCCCTGAAACATCTTAAGGGACAAGAATAGGAAGTCCCAGGACAAAAATTTCATTGACAGAGTCAATGAATCTGGGAAATCTTAAACGGGCTCTGGAGCCAGAACCTGCTCCCCCCAACATAAACTACAAACAAATCGGCACTCTGGGAATGGTCCAATAGTGGAAAAAATATTGCCTCAACAATGCTTCAGAGTGTGTCAGGGAAGGATAAGAAGCCCCCCCCGCCTCCTGGCAAGTGAAGAAAGCCCCTCATGCTGGGGACTTTCTTGGTTGGCCTGTTCCAAAAACTCCAGCCTTGGCACACACTCCTCGAAACCCAACCAGACCATCCACAAAATTCGGTGTTGCCCCTTCGACTTGCCGGCCCCTATTCCTCGCCGAACAACAAGGGTGTATATGTGGCAGTGATAGCAGCAGAAAAAAACCGATCGGTACCATGGTCTTGTGTGCCGTCAAATCCGAGGGAAAGAACTGCAAAACATAAGAGGTTAAATAACAAATTATCAAGAGGAAGCCTCAACAACAGCTGGAATGCCCAGCATAAGGAGCCAACCCCCAAACTATCCAGATCTGATGGCAAAGCCAGAAGTTGTCCAGATGGGATCACCCTTCAAATCACAAGCCCTGGACAGAAATGGGAAGCAGGTGGTGTGGGACTATACATTGCATCACTACCATGGCTGAAATACCTTATCTCCAATACAACCAGGGAGGAAGGAGGGGCAGCTGCCGCTTCAGGAGTCCCCAAAAGTCAAAGAAAATATGGAAGAAAAAAAAAAAAAAATAAAAAATATTGCCCATCAATTATATGTTTTGTTCCCATAGGCTCAGAGACCCTTTGGCTCATGGGGGAAAAGAAAGTGCCGCTAAATTCCATAAGGAAGCTGGAAAAAACCTCATCAAGGGTAACTAGGGATCCCAGGGCAAGCTAGTTTTCTGTTCCAGCGGCTCAGTGCGGCATGTTTCAAAGGAGGGTTAATGCCCTGCGTAATTTTGGGCACAAAAGACAACGCCCCCAAGCTCTGAGGAGCGGATGAATTTTCGCCTATAATCGGTGTATACACACGTAACAACATTTACCGTATATGCCAACCTTTATATCAAATAATGTTAATCTCTAAAAACTTCTGTTACCAATATTATGTAATAAAATATCCTATTAATAAAAAAAAAAAAAAAAAAAAAAAAAAAATAAATATAAAAAGAATGGGTGGTAGGGAAAGTGGGAAAATATTCCAAACGGCCTCAAGGAAGTAAACCACATATTTTTTTCCTTGAAGAGCCTTTTATCCACTTCTCCAAGGCTATGTATTCCCACAATTTACACCAGAAGGGGACCCCATCCTAATATAAAATAATAATAATATATATATATATATATATATATATGATATATTATATTAATATATATAATATAATATATATATAATATATATATATTAATAAATAATATAATATATATACATATACAGTGCCCCCGGTTAACGAACTTTTTTTCATTCCAGTAAGATGTTACAGGTGCCAGTACTGACCGAATTTTTTCCTCATAAGGAAATATTGTGAAGTAGATTAAGTCCATTAACCCCCAAACATACCGTACAAACGCACTTACAATAAAAACACTTACATAATTGGTCGCATTTGGAGAGCGATCGTTAAGCGGGGGTCCAACTGGTAATTATAATATAATGCCTGGCGATAATACCAATAAAATTTACTTTTGGTTAGAAAAGACCGAAGCAAACACTGTGAACATATATTAATTAAAAAACGTTTTCGGTCCTGGACCCCTTATCACCTACATACAAGGTAAAAGACATTACAAAATATATCCTTTTCCACCTCTGTTAAATGTTAAGAAGTGATCATAGGCCCAGACCGAAACTTTTCTAATTGATAATGTCCGTAAAGTCTTTTTGTTTAACGGTGACCTTTCTTAATAGCAACTTGTCGGTAAATTTATTACCAAGGTTTAACCATAATTTTACTCTAATAAGTGCAGCAGAGTGGTAAATAACTTTAATGTGTGAGCTGGAGCAGTAAATCACTTAGCGAAGTTTGCAAACATTGTTAATGTCAGAAAAAACAGAAATCATAAGAAATTTTTTTTTATTATCACACTGGCCCGATTCCCACCAAGGCAGGGTGGCCCCAAAAAAAAAAAAAAACTTTCACCATCATTCAACCTCCATCAACTGTCATGGCCAGAAGGGTGCTTTATCACTACAGTTTTTAAAACAGCAAACAAAAATTAACAACCCTCCTTTCAAGTGCAGGCCAACTGTGAACTTCCCATCTCCAGGACTCAAGTCCGGCCTGCCGGTTTCCCTGAATCCCCTTCATAAATTGTTACTTTGCTCACACTGGAGCCAACAGCACATCAAGTAAAAAAACCATTTGTCTCTAAATCCATTCAACTCCTATCAAACCACGGCTCCACGCATGCCTGCTGGAAGTTCCACAAGCCCCTCGGCACACAAAACCTCCCTTTACCCCCCTCCCTCCAACCCTTTCTTAGGCCGACCCCCTACCCCGCTTTCCTTCCACAAACAACTGATACACTCTTGATAGTCATTCTGTTTCGCTCCATTCTCTCTACATGCCCCCAAACCACCCAACATACCCCTTCCTCAGGCCCTCTGGAAACAAACAGTTTTGGGTAATCCCGCACCTCCTTCCTAAACTTCAAACTACGAATTCTACTGCCATTATATTCACACCACAAAAACAATTGCTCCCACAGACATGAACAACTCCCACTGCCTCCAGCCTTCTCCTCGCTGCAACCATTCAACACCCACGCTTCACACCCATATAAGAAAGCCGTTGGTTGGTAAAACTATACTCTCATGACATTTCCCCTCTTTGCCTCCCAAGGACAAAGTTCTTTTGTCTCCCCACAGACTCCCCCCCCCCCCCCCTTATTAAGTGCAAACCACTCAATTTTTTTTTTCATCTACGAACCTCATCAATTCTAATAATTCCCACCTCATCTTTCATAGACCCCATCCGCTGACACGTTCCACTCCCCAAATACCCTGAAATACGTTTCACCTCCTCCATACTCCTCTCCCTCCAAATCTATATCCAATCATTCCATCACCTAATCTTGTTTGTTATCCTCAAATAACCTTACTCTTTCCTGTATTCACCTTAAATTTTTCTTCTTTTGCACAACCCTAATCCAAATTCCCATTGCCACCAATCTCTTGCAACCTTCTCTTCAAAATCTCCCAAGAGCACAGTGTTCCCCATCAAAGCCAAAAGAGAAAGTTGTTAGACAACTCCCAAACTTTTGTGGCGTGAAATTCTTTATCTTTTTAAACTTCCACGCTTCTTGCCAAGAAGCCTCGCATTCACTTCTCTTACAAACCCCATCTATAAATAAATTAAACAAACCACTGACAGCACACAATCCTTGCTAAAAGGCCACTTTTACTGGGAAAAAAATTTCCCTCTTTCCTACATACTCTAACTTGAGCCCTCACTAATCCTCGGTAAAAACTCTTCACTTGCTTTCAATAACCTACCCTCCCCTACACCAAACACTTGCAAACAACCTGCCACACTGGGCACCCCTATCCACCCCTGTCAATACGCCTTTTTCCAAATCCATTAAATGCCACAAAGACCCTCTTTAAGCCCTTATCTAAAATACTGTTTCAACTTTATATTTCATCACTGTAAAACACCTGTCCACAACAACCCACCCCCTACCCTTTCTAAAGCCCCTTGTTCTCCTGCTATCTAATTCCTCCGTCTTTACTCTTAATTCATTCAATTCTAACTCTACCTAACACTTTACCAGTTAATAAAACTCAACAGACTAAATCCCCCTATAAATTTTTGCATACTCTCATTAATCCCCTTTGCCTTTATACAAAGGAAACTATGCATGCTCTCTGCCAATCCCTAGGTAACCTTACCCTCTTCCATACATTTATTAAATAATTGCACCAACCACTCCAAAACTATATCCCCACCTGCTTTTTAACTTTCTATCTTTTATTGTCCAAATCAATCCCGGCTGCCTACCCCCTTTTCATTTTTAACCTACTGCCTCACGAACTTTTTCCCCCACACTTACACTACTGGCTCTTCCTCACTCCTACAAGAATGGTTATTCCTCCTTGCCTTATAAACACGTAATCAACAAGCTTCCTCCCTATCTTCATCAGATCAACATTTTAACAATTCCGCAAAATATTCCCCCCCATCTTCCCAATACCTCTAACTCTTACCATTTAATACTCTCCCTCTCCTATTTTTGAACGACAAATCCCATTTGTTTCTCAAGGCTTTTCTTAACTTGTTAAATCTCACTCCAAAACTTTTTCTTATTTTCACCAACAAAATTTGTTGAAAAACATCTCAAACCCACCCTCCTCTCATTTGCTCTCTTTTTACATTCTTCACCACTCTCCTTTAACCTCTCTTTTCTTTTTCTCCATATACTTCCTTCCCTCCTTGCATCACTCCTACTTTGTAAAAAAACTTCTCATATGCTAACTTTCTCTCTCCCTTACTACTCTCTTTACATCAATTCCACCAATCGCTCCCTCTTCCCTCCCCTTGCACCCACTTTTCCTGTAACCACAAACTTTCTGCCTGAACACTCTAACACTACATTTTTAAAAACCTAAACCCCATAACTCTCATCGACCCCATTGTCTATGTTCTCATTAGCCATCTAATATCCTCCAAATAGCTGTTTTATAGCTTACCCTAACTGCCTTCCTCCCTTTTTAAGGAAAGTTTTAATAAACCTTCTCCTCTCCTCCTCCCTGATGCTTCTAATTCATCCTTTGTATCCCAATCTACCTTTTAACTCTCAGTGTATCTACAACTAAAAGTGATTTCTGAATATATCTATGCCCCTCTTATAAACATGGTAAAAAAGTCCTACTCAACAGTCTTTTTATCTACCAAAATACATAATCCAACAAACTACTGTCATTTTGCCCTACATCAACATCTTTGTATATCTTAAATATCCTCTTTTCTTTAAAATAGTAAATTACCTCTAACTAAACCCCTTTCTATCCAAAGTTCAATCAAAGGGCCTCCCATTAATCATTTACACCGGGAAACCCCAAACTTACCTCCCCCACCCCCCTCTCTAAAATTTCTCCTACTTTAGCATTCAGGCCCCTACCACAATTACTCTTCATTTGGTTTCAAAGGCTCCTTACATTCATTTAACATCCCCCCAAAATCTCTCTCTCCCCTCATTCCCCCTTTTCCCTTCCAGGTGCATACACGTTTATTATACCTCTTCCCGCACCAAACCTTCATTTTAAAAACCACAAAAATTCTTGAATTTACACATTCATATTCTCTTTTCCCCCTTCCATAACTGAAATCATTTAACATTACTGCTACCCCTTCCTTTGCTCTAACTCTTCAGATACCCCAATTTAATCCATTTTTTTCCCCCCCACTGAAACCTCCTACCCCCTAAAAGCTTTTTTTCGTTAGGGCCGGGAAAAACCAACTTCTTTTCATTCATAACACACAATCATCTGTTTCTTGTCTCCCGCACAACATCCACGCACATTTAACATCCCATTTTAAAAGTTTTTTCTTCTTCTCTTTTTTATAAATGTCTACAGGAGAAATGTTATGAGGAAATGAAGACCAGGGGGGCCGAAAAAAAGGTGGGGTTTGGTTTTGGCTGATCAAAGAAACAGGACAATTTTCCTGCCGCGATTTTATCATATACACTCGCCAAAGTAACTTTTGGTCAGTGATTTAGGCCTTCTCAAATTATTGTTGCATTCCAATTACTGCTTTTTTGTTTAATTGTTTACCCTTTTAATTTTTAAATTTATTGTCCATTGGTTTTTTTTCCCCAAAGTTTTCTTTGTAGGGAAATTTTTAAAATGAATAACAAAACCGTGACTGGAACGATCACAAATAACCCACATGAAAAAGGAACTTATACAACTTTTTGGTCCGACTTTAAACCAATTTTAAAAAGTCGCACCACTGACTTTGAAAAAAGGCCCCAAAACGGACCGAAACGTCGCGAAGCTCCCTCTTCTATTGGGAGGTTATTTTTGGGAAAAGATAAATGGTCATAAAAGCTTGGGGGATGATGCCTAACTGACTAATGTTTTCATAGCAGTTCTAGGTGGTCCCAAATATGGTAGAAGAATTTAATGCGGGTCGATCATTGAGTAAAATTTTTTAATTTTTTAAAAATTTTTTTTTTATCAATTACATGACTTCGCATTTTGTTGGAACAGATTGAAGTTTCCAAGTGCTGCAATTTAAACCCCCGGGCCAAAAGTCTTTCTCTCCGTTGAACATGCGCGACCGTTTTAAAAAAAAAAATTTACGTGATCTGACATGAAAACAAAGGGGGAAAACCCGACCCATTATTTGCAAAAAAGGGGGTACCCGGGGGTTAAAACAAAGAGCCCAAATGGTCAGCACAACCAGGAAGGCTGGGGTCACGGGGTAAGTGAGGGTACACAGGGGTTTGGATTTTATGGTGCGGGGGGGGGCGAGGGACGGGGAGGGGAATTTCGCGGTAGGGGGGTCTGGTGCGGATGGCAAAAAAGGGAGAGGTAAAGGCAAGGGGGGGAAGGTTTCCCTTGAGTGATGGGCAAATGGCGGGAAGGAAAGAGGAGTGGGAAGGAAAGGTGGGAGGGGGGGGGGCGGAAAGGTGACAGGGCGTGGAGGGGTAAGGGATGGGAACAGAGGGGGGACATCTCAGGTTTACCTGGAGTTTATTTTCCCGGAAAACAACCCCCGCGGGCCCGGTCCATGAAAAAGGCCCCCCCGGTGGATCAGGGCCTGACAACCCAAACTGTTACTGGGCCGCACGCAGTCCCCAAATACAACCACAGCCCGCGATCCGGGACTGACTTTAGGTATCTGCCAGCTCTCTCTTGAAGGCAAGCCAGGGTTTATTGGGAAATTCCCCCCTTTTCTTTGGGGGAGGGGGTTGAAAAGCTTGGGCCCCGGACACTTATGGGGTTTTTCTCTTAGTGTACCAATGGCGCCCCTACTTTTTAATTGGGGGGATTTTCATTGCCCGCCCAGCCCTTTTAAAATTTTGGGAAAGGGAGGATTTTCGTGTGCAGATTTGGGGCCATTTCCCCCCCAGGATTTTTTCCCAAATGTAATTATGAAAATATCTATCTTTTTCCCCATTCCCCCCGGTACAATCAAGTGCTTCCAAGCGTTCCCAGTAGTTAAGGTGCTTGACAGAAAAATTACACGGCATAAAAAAAGGCTCTGTACCTCTCTAGATATGCTTTCACCTGCTTTGAACGGGGGAATGTTAAAATACAGCATATTCCACCTTTTAGAGAAGTGATTTGAAAAGGGTCATCATTTGGGTTGGGATCTCCGTTTTGAAAAATTCATTATCCATCCTATCTTTTTTTTTTTTCACTGTTTGGATCCTTGAAAAAAAGAGCCCAAAAACCAATCCCTTTCTTATTTTTTCTCTTTGTAAAACCTTGTTAAATCTTTTTTAGTATTATCCCCTCCATTTTCCATAACGGAGTAGTTGGAAATTTTTCCTCATTGAACAATTTTTAATTATTTTCCGTTGCCCCCCTGGAAAAATTTGTTATACTTAATTCCTGTATGAAACCCAAAAATAAAT
>NC_069445.1:799260-861852 GCF_026875155.1 Cherax quadricarinatus | reverse complement strand
GCCCGGGGGGGAAAAACTACAGATACGGAGGGCTGGTGAGTGTGACGAAGACGACCCTGGTGGTATCTCTGACAGATCGGTTACAGAATCGGTGGTTGCACCCGGAACATTCTGAAAGTGACGACAATGACAATGATGACCCAATGCCTCCAAGACCAAAAACTTCATCAGCAAGGGCAGGTGTCAAAACACTTTTGGAGTATTTCGAGCATCCACTGTCCACAGCCCATTTGAAAAGTTATGGTCCTGTGGTCTGTGAAATCTGGGAAGCTGTAATTCAAGCCCAGAGTGTCTAGTCCCACCACCAGACGACGTTGGACTTGTTTTTGAAGCCTACAGTGCTGTTGCTGATGGTGATATGATAGGGTACAGGTGGCGATATGATGGTACGGATGCGCATTTTTCCCCCTCATGTATCCGGAAACTCCATGTTTCTGAACCAGTCCCGACCCATGTAGTTTCAGATATGAGAGGTATCATTGTAATAGTATAGGTCATTTAATGATTATTTAAAACCTTTCATAATCCTGGCCCCTGATATTAATATTGCTCTCAGTGTCCACTTTAATTTTTTTTCTTCTAAAATGGTAGAGATATTTTTCTGAAAGTAATGGCACAAAAAGTATGAAATTTGATGGAAAACTTATGGAATTACTCAGGTACAAAGTTTAGCAGTCTTGACGTAATTTAGCACCAGCAATTTTGCTGAACTTTTGAGTCCTATTTTAAGCCAGTTCCATTTCTCTATTCAACAAAATTCTTAGCTATTTAGTAAGTTTATTTAGGTACAGTTATACAAATTATGAGATATAGTAACGTATGTAAATTACCCATCAGGAGACACAAAAAAAATGTTACAGAAAGTGACATTGTCTTCCATTCTATCAATTGAGCACAAGAAACTGCCCATTCAGTTATTACATCTGCCCTATAAAGTGCAGAGAAGTCAGTAATTTGGCAAATTTTACACAAAATTAACAAAAATACAAGTTTAGAAATTGAACGGAAAATAAACAGTGTAGACCCTCCTGGCACTATAAAAACTTTAACTGTGTTCATTAGCCCATGTCTTCAGGTCTCTGCTGTATTACACTTGGCTCACATTTTGAATTCTTAATCACACAAAAGTAGAAGATTTTCTGATCTTTCTCAGATAAAAAATGTAACCATGAATGATTGGTCATGGTTGACAGCATCTCAGTTATTGAATCAGACCTATTCAGAACCCATAAAACAGATTGTGGGGGAGGGGAATGTTGGGGAAGCCTTACACATCCTCAGGAAAAATTGTCAAAAATTAAATATTTACTCTACTTTAACCCTGTCAGGGTTGGTGCCGTACTAGTATGCGTAAATTCTAGTGCCTTCGAATCTAGTGAGAGAAAGCTGGTAGACTTACATATGAAAGAATGGGTCTATGTGGTCAGTGTGCCCAGTATAAAAAAATCCTGCAGCACACAGTGCATGAGAAAAGTCTGACTTGTTTTTGGGTTTTAAAAACAGCGAATTTGCAGTGTATTTTCATATGGTGTTTATGGTTGTATTCTCGTTTTCTTGGTCTCATTTGATAGAATGGAAGATATATTACAGAAATAGTGATGATTGTGATTGGTTTTCACGATGATAAGTACCTTGAAATTGAGTTCAAAATAGCGAAAATGTTAAATTTTTGCCAATGTTCAAGAGTAAATGAAACATATCACGCGTCCAATACACATCAACTGGTGAGTCTAACATTCTTTCACAAGTGCACTGATATTATTTATACTGTTTTTACAATGATGCAGTAAATCATCTTTTTTTTTGTGAGAATAAAATTCAAAATGGAAATAAAAAGTAATGTAAGAGGGGCCTGGAGATGTGACTAATGAACAGATAAAATGATATTTTAGTGCCAGGAATGTCTGTCTGGTTTAATCTGGATCCTATTTTGAAATTGGCATCTTTTGAAATTTGCGTGAAATTAGCCAAATTGTCAAATTCTGACTACTTTATTGGGTAGTTGAAGTCAGTAAATGGGTAGTTTCTTGTACTTAGTCGATAGAACAAATGGAGTTCTAGCAAAATAGCTATGATTTTAGTAGAAACCCATCAGTTACACAACCCAGGGCAACATGGGTTTAGAACAGGTCGCTCCTGTCTGTCTCAACTATTGGATCACTACGACAAGGTCCTAAATGCACTAGAAGACAAAAAGAATGCAGATGTAATATATACAGACTTTGCAAAAGCCTTCGACAAGTGTGACCATGGCGTAATAGTGCACAAAAAAGCGTGCTAAAGGAATAACAGGAAAAGTCGGTCGATGGATCTATAATTTTTCCCCACTAACAGAACACAGAAAGTAGTCGTCAACAGAGTAAAGTCCGAGGCAGCTACGGTGAAAAGCTCTGTTCCACAAGGCACAGTACTCGCTCCCATCTTTTTCCTCATCCTCATATCCGACATAGACAAGGATGTCAGCCACAGCACCGTGTCTTCCCTTTTCAGATGACACTCGAATCTGCATGACAGTGTCTTCCATTGCAGACACTGCAAGGCTCCAGGCGGACATCAACCAAATCTTTCAGTGGGCTGCAGAAAACAATATGAAGTTCAACGATGAGAAATTTCAATTACTCAGATATGGTAAACACGAGAAATTAAATCTTCATCAGAGTACAAAACAAATTCTGGCCACAAAATAGAGCGAAACACCAACGTCAAAGCATGTCGGAGGATCTCACCTTCAAGGACCATAACATTGTATCAATTGCATCTGCTAGAAAAAATGACAGGATGGATAATGAGAACCTTCAAAACTAGGGAGGCCAAGCCCATGATGACACTCTTCAGGTCACTTGTTCTATCTAGGCTGGAATATTGCTGCACACTAACAGCACCTTTCAAGGCAGGTGAAATTGCTGACCTAGAAAATGTACAGAGAACCTTCACGGCGCGCATAACGGAGATAAAACACCTCAATTACTGGGAGCGCTTGAGGTTCCTAAACCTGTATTCCCTGGAACGCAGGCGGGAGAGATACATGATTATATACACCTGGAAAATCCTAGAGGGACTAGTACCGAACTTGCACACGAAAATCACTCACTACGAAAGCAAAAGACTTGGCAGACGATGCAACATCCCCCAATGAAAAGCAGGGGTGTCACTAACACATTAAGAGACCATACAATAAGCGTCAGGGGCCCGAGACTGTTCAACTGCCTCCTAGCATACATAAGGGGGATTACCAACAGACCCCTGGCAGTCTTCAAGCTGGCACTGGACAAGCACCTAAAGTCGGTTCCTGACCAGCCGGGCTCTGGCTCGTACGTTGGTTTGCGTGCAGCCAGCAGCAACAGCCTGGTTGATCAGGCTCTGATCCACCAGGAGGCCTGGTCACAGACCGGGCCGTGGGGGCGTTGACCCCCGGAACTCTCTCCAGGTAGACTCCAGGTAAACTCCAGGTAGGAATTGGCCAAAAATAGGGCTCAAAGTGGGCAAAATCGCCGATGTGTAAATATCGTTGAGACCGCTAACTTTGCAAGTGCATAATTCCGTAAGTTTTCCATCAAATTTCATACTTTTGGTGTCATTACAATCAGAAAAAAATTATTATTTCATAAGAAAAAATAATTTTTTTTTTCTGAATATTTTTTGACCCTGAGAACAAGGTTGGGAGAGGGGCCTCTCACCCCTGAATAGGTTAACCCATTAACTGTCCAAATGTTGATTTACATTCTTACCACTAGCGCTCCAAACGTAGATCAATGTTTTATTTTTCCTGCCTTCGAATTTGGTGCCAGAAGCCTGATAGGCCTAGGCAGTATAGAATGGATCTTAACACTCAGTGTGCACAGTATTAAAAGAATCTGGGACCACTTAGTTCCTTGCGGCCAGCACCAGTTCAATTGAGCACCCGCTAGAGCAAACAGCGTGGCAAACCCCAGGGATTCACTAATGCCTTGTCGTGATGTGTAATACATGTTCAGCTGCTTGGCCATCTATGTCTCTATCTGTCTCTATCTGTCTCTGTCTATCTCTGTCTCAGAGAGAGCCGCTTATGGGCCAGAATCAAGAAATAGTTAGTTTATTTAGGCACAGGTACACATAAGCTCAGTTATCATACAAAGTGAAAATTATCTATGATAAACCAAAAAAAAAAAAAAAGCCAAAGTGCTATACCTGCTTGTAGATACAAGGCATAAGCATGACTGTGACAAGTAATATATATTTCCACTTGTTCAGATGCGATGATTCTGCAACATGTGTAATACCAGTTGGTTCATGATTGCCTGCCTCTGAGAGAGAGAGAGAGAGAGAGAGAGAGGGGAGAGAGAGAGAGAGAGGAAGGAGACAGAGAGACAGACAGACAGAAAGAGAGACGGGACAGACAGATAGACAGACATGTTTATGTGTGTGGAGCAGTGAAAACAAATAAACAAACATTTGCCAAGGTTCACCAGTGAAAGATCAGCAGTGTAGAGTGACTGCACCATCAGCAGTGTAGAGTGACTGCCCATCAGTAGTGTAGAGTGACTGCACCATCATCAGTGTAGAGTGCACCATCAGCAGTGTTGAGTGACTACACCATCAGCAGTGTAGAGTGACTGCACCATCAGCAGTGTAGAGTGACTGCACCCCTTCTTTTTACATATAGATGCGAGTGGTTATGCAGCGGGTGCTGTGCTGCTCCAACAGTCAACATCCACTGACATTCTCCATCCTATATGTTACTATTCATCTAAGCTCAAATGACACCAGAAAAGTTATGCCACTATTGAGAAAGAGGCTCTAGCTCTTGTGGTGTCCTTAGAACATTTTGACGTGTATTTGGGCACTTCCCCATTTAAAATTAACGTTTTTTCAGACCACAATCCACTCACCTATATAAACACAGTGAAGAGTAAAAATGCTAGGATCATAAGGTGGGCTCTCAGAATCCAGCCTTACTCTATTAGTATACAACATATCAGCGGTCATTGTAATGTAATTGCTGATGCTCTGTCACGTCCTTAATTATCATTATACAGTGGACCCCCGCATACCGGACGCCTTGCATAACGGACAATCCGCATACCGGACGCTTTGATCGCTAAAATTTTGCCCCGCATACCGCCCAAAAACCCGCTCAGCGCCCTTCGTCCGAGACGCGTCCAATGTGCGGCCTGAGCCAGCCTCATATGTTCCCCCGGTGGCATTGTTTACCAGCCAGCCTCCGCGGTAACATTCAAGCATACAATCGGAATATTTCGTATTATTACAGTGTTTTCGGTGCTTTTTTCTGGAAAATAAGTGACCATGGGCCCAAGAAAGCTTCTAGTTCCAACCCTACAGCAATAAGGGTTAGAATTCCTAAAAGAAATGAAGAAAGAGATCATTGATAAGTATGAAAGTGGAGGTGCGTATCACCGACCTGGTCAGGTTGTACAAGAAAACCCAAATCAACCATCTCTACTATTGTGGGCAACAGAAAGGCAATCAAGAAGCTGTTCTTGCCAAAGGTTTACTGTGTTTTCGAAACAAAGATCGCAAGTGAGGGAAAGATGTTGAGAGCTCTTATTGGTGTGGATAAATGAAAACCAGCTAGCAGGAGATAGCGTCTCTCAAGGATCATAAGCGCAAAGGCTAGGAAGTTCCCATGAGGATTTAATTAAAAAAAGGCCTGCAACTAGTGATGATGTGAGTGAATTTTTAAAGGGCCCGCAAAAAGGGTTTGGGTTTTAGAGATTTAAGAAGCGTAGTGGCATACATAGTGTGATACGGCATGGTGAGGCTGCCAGTTCGGACCACAAAGCGGCTGAAAAATAGTGCAGGAATTCAAGGAGTACATAGAAACTGAAGGACTGAAACCTGAACAAGTGTTTAATTGTGATGAAACAGGCCTGTTCTGGAAGAAAGGCCAAACAGGACCTACATTACTCAGGAGGAAAAGGCACTCCCAGGACATAAGCCTATGAAAGACAGGCTTACTTTGTTGATGTGTGCCAATGCTACTGGGATTGCAAAGTTAAGCCCTTTTTTAGTGTATCACTCTGAAACTCCCAGAGCGTTCAGGGAAAAGAATGTCCTCAAGGATAAAATTTTTGTGTGCTGTGGAGATCAAACAGTAAGGCATGGGTCACTAGGGACTTTTTCTATAACTGGTTACACCATGCTTTGCCCCCAATGTCAAAGATTACCTAACTGAAAAGAATTAGAACTTAAGTGCCCCCTGGTGTTAGACAATGCCCCTGGTCATCCTACAGACGTGGCAGAGCGATTTTATGGGGACATGAGCTTCATTAAGGTGAAGTTTTTTGCCTCCTAATACCACTCCTCTCCTGCAGCCCATGGACCAGCAGGTTATTGCAAACTTCAAAAACTGTACACAAAAGCTCTGTTTGAAAGGGTGTTTTGTAGTGACCTCAAAAAACTCAACTGACTCTAAGAGAGTTTTGGAGAGATCACTTTATATCCTCAATTGTATAAACCTTTATAGGTAAGGCTTGGGAGGGAGTGGACTAAGAAGCCCTTTAAACTCTGCTTGAAAGAAACTGTGGCCAGAATGTGTAGAAAAAAAGGGGATTTTGAAGGGTTTGAGGCTAACCCTGAGAGGAGTATACCAATTGAGGAATCAATTGGGGGCATTGGGAAGCCCTTGGGGTTGGAGGTTAGTGGGGAGGATGTGGAAGAGTTTGGTGGAGGAGGACAATGAAGAACTAACCACGATGAGCGATAGATCAACTTCAAGAGCAAAGGGCCAGACCTGGGGAAACTGGTTCAAAGGGGGGGAAAAGAAATTGAAGGAATTGCCCACTTCAAAGATTAAGGAAATGTGTGCAAAATGGCTTGAAGTGCAAACCTTTTTTGATGAAAATCACCTCACACAGCTATTGCAAGCCGTGCTGGTGACTGTTTCAATGGACAATGTTGTGAACCACTTTAGACAAATCATAAAGGAACGAGAGGTACAGGCCACTATGGACAGATATGTTGTGCGAAAGAAGTCCATGACACTGAAGGGGGTCCTAGTGGCATTAAAAGAAGAAGGGAAGTAACCCAGAAAAGGAACCGACACCTCAAGTCTTAATGGAAGGGGATTCCCCTTTAAACACTAACACTCTCTCTCCCCTCCTCCCATCCCATCAATCATCACCGATCTTTAAAAAAGTAAGTGTCATGTAATTGTGCATGCCTTTTTCAGTTTGTGTGTACTAAAATTAACATTTCTGTGGAAAAAAATTTTTTTTTCATACTTTTGGGTTTTCTGGGACGGATTAATTTTATTTCCAAATTTTTTCTTATGGGGGAAAAATTTATTCACATACCCAACATTTCGCATAAAAGCCCGCCCTCTTGCCGGATTAAGGTCGCTTTGCGGGGGTCCACTGTATTTAAATTAAGTAATTTTATGCCCAAATACCATTTGTTACTTCTACTTCAAAATTTAGTAAAGTAACGTAATCTCTCCAGCCCATGTTAACTGATTATTCTATTTATATATTCACAGTAGTGGTGAATATGTGTGTGAGGAGGAGACAGTTGGAGACAGAAGCTGGTGTTGAGTGTGTAGTGTTGTTTGGGGCGATGTTTTCTGAGTGGCGGAACAGTCCTGCCGCAGACCCCCCCCTCACTACACACCATTAAGTTACTGCACTCAAGCCTCATACGCAGATGTCCATACTGTCTCGCTTTCCACTACCACTATTTAAGAGTGGATTGCCATCTCTGTCTATCGCACAAGAATTCTGTTCTAATAGACAGTCTCCACTACTATGATCGAGCCTCAACGTGTCATGCTTGTTTATGCTATCCTGTCTCTACACTGATGTACATAACCACGAGTATGCAGAGATACGATACTGTGTACTGCCCTAGTACAAGGGGCATAACTTAGTGAAATAGACACTGTGAAAAATAAGAATTGCTTGGCACAAGAGTGACTGATTTATTTTTATATTAAATCGTGTTATTAAAGTGACATAAGTAATTATAAGAGTAATCATGTCATTTGTCGTGCTGGGGGTATTGCGACCCCTGAATGAGTCACAATGTATATAATGTATATTACCTGTTCATATAATTTTATATTGCTTATATTTGCAATAATAGCTAAATCGTAAATATATTGTTTTATATTATTATTTAACTTAGTTATATTTATTGGGTATTTATTAGGTATATATTATTCAGTGCTCATAGTTCAAGTCTTGATTGTCTAACTACTGTAATTATCGCTCGTTGCTCGTTACGCTGCCGGTTCTCTGTGTTGCTGGGCAGCAGCAGTCCACAGAGAGTCATGTGATCAGGGGGGGTGATCACACCTCCTGGGTGAGACTGTCTTGCTTTGACTCGCCCCTCTTTTCTGGTTTGGCTTGGGTTCGACAAGACGTGTCTTCCTTACTGGCCCTTGTTGGAGGATGTCTCTGTCGCTTTCTTGTTGTTGGTTCTGTGGAACTCTGTTCACAGAACATTGCCTAGACTTAGTGATTTTCGACGTTGTACTGAGGTTGTGTGTCGCTTAGACACTCTGAGAAACTCAGGTCCTGAGCTGTAGCTTCTGACCTAATTTGTACTGGTATCTGTGTACTGTCACAGTCGGGGATTTTCTTATGCTGAAAATTAGATTCAGTAGTATGGGAGTTTTGTGACTTTTGTGGAGGATCTGCAGATGGTCCTGATTCTGTCGCTCTTGCTTGTTATATTGCTGCTCTGCTTATCAGTCATTTTATTGTTCAAGCAAGCTGTTCTGGTTGCCAGGTTGGTGAAGTTTATGTGAAGACTTTTAGTCAGTCACTGGTTAAGCCTAGTTGATTCTTCAGATATAGCAAACTACTTAGAGCACTTTCACACATACACACAAACTTACTTGTATATATTTGTATTATGTTGTCAAATTCTAATAATGTACCAGACGGTACTTATAAGCCATAAAGATGTGATATGTGCCTTCAGCACAATACTACTGTGATGAATGGTTTGAAAAACCAACAAGTTGAAGATTGAGACACTTATGCAGCATATGGGAAATCTTTATTCAGGAACGTTTCGCCACACAGTGGCTTCATCAGGTCCAATACAAGAGGAAGGCGTAAGGAGAGGAGGAGTATGAGGTAATCAGTCCCTCAGCCTGGAGTCGATGTGTTCAGTCCATCAATCTTGTAGAATGTACAGCATAGGGCCGTACAGCTAGGCAGGTAGGCAACCAGCCAGGCAGACAACCAGCTGGGCACTGAGGCATAGGGTCAGGCAAGGAGTCAGGCAGGCAGCCAGGCAGGCAACCAGCCTGGCAACCAGCCTGGCAGCCTTCCCAGGCAGGTACCCAGCTAGACAGCCTGCAAGGCAGGCAAGCAGCCAGGCATCGTGGAAGGCAGTAAACCAGCTAGGCAGGTAGGCACCCAGGCAGGGAATCAGGCAGGCAGCTAGGGGGGGCAGCCAGCTAGGCAGCCTTGGTATAAGTACTCAGGATGGTTTGGAACTGGGAGGACAAAGCGATGGTGAAGGCTGGAACTCAAGTGGCTTGCAGTCTTCGAGAAATATCTGAGTAGAGATCGCCCCCAGCCAGGAGACTCCACCACCACCACCATCACCCTCATTCTCCACTGACGTCGATCCAGTGATAACAATCTTTTTACAGCGAGATTTGCGAGTGTTGAGACATTTTTTTTTGTTCTCAGTGATTTCTTAGGGACTTTTTTTGTTCTCAGTAATTTCTTAGTGACATTTTTTTTTGTTCTCTGTGATTTCTTAGTGACATTTCTTTTTCAGTGATTTCTTAGTGACATTAAGTGACTCTTGATTAGACTCAGTATTCATTACATTCTGTTGCAATATTTTTTTTTCTCTTCATGTTTTAAAGTTTCGTGCTTTATTTTTTTTCCCTGTTGTGTTGTGTTCCTTTTTTTTATATATACAGTGGACCCTCAAGTTTCGGCAGCATCGAGGTTTCGTGAAATTCGAACTTCGGCAAGTTTTTTTGGCAAAATTTGGGCCCCGAGTTTCGTGATTAGACTCGTGTTTTGGCGACCGTCCGGTGCCCGTCCGCCCATCACCACGCACACCAAGCCAGTCTCCCACACCATTCACGCTCAGTGTGCCATTGCTTTCCAACACGTGACCATCACATTGCGGGTTCATACAATACTTTTCATAATCCATTGTTTTTTGTGCTTGCAACTGCTAAATAAGTCATCATGGACCCAAGGGAAGCTAGTGCAAGCCCTTTGGTAAACAAAATGAGGAACACGATCCAGAGGGATTTTGAAGGGTTTGAGGCAGACCCTGTCCCTGCCAACCCTCTGCCTATTGTGGAAGGTGTTGTGGTATTGGGCAAGTCCATGGGGTTGGAGGTGAGTGACGGGGATGGGAAGAGTTGGTGGAGGACCACAGGGAAGAGCTAACCACTGACGAACTGAAAGAGCTTCAACTGGAACAGCATCAGACCACAGCTGAGGAACTTGCTTCAGAGGAGGAGGAAAAGAGAGTGAAGGAGGTTCCTTCTTCAGTGATTAAGGACATGTGTGAAATGTGGAATGAATTGCAAAGTTTTGTTGAAAAGTATCACCCTGACCAAGCTGAAACAAGCCATATCTGCAACATGTACAATGACAGTGTTGTGTCCCACTTCAGGGAAATCTTAAAGAAACGGCAGAAAAAGACCTCTCTGGACAGATGTTTTGTGCGACAGGGGTCCAGTGACTCTCAAGTTGTTCCCAGTGGCCTTGAAAGAAGAAGGGAAGTAACCCCAGATAAGGACTTGCTACCTAAAGTCCTTATGGAAGGAGATTCTCCTTCCAAACAATAGTGCACACCTTCCTCCTATCCCCTCCTCCCATCTTCCATCCACCCAGAAGTCTTCAGTAAATGTAAGTGTAATGTTATTATTATTTTGTATATGTATGTACTTGATTTCTCATTGATTTCAGTATACACATCTTTATTTAATTTGAAAAAAAATATTTTATTATTATTATTATCACACTGGCCGATTCCCACCAAGGCAGGGTGGCCCGAAAAAGAAAAACTTTCACCATCATTCACTCCATCACTGTCTTGCCAGAAGGGTGCTTTACACTACAGTTTTTAACCCTTTCAGGGTCCGTCCCGTAGATCTACGGCTTTATGTTCAGGGTCCAAACCGTAGATCTACATCATGAGCTCAGCTCACTCTGATAAACTGTGAGTGGTAAATTTGGGCCTAGATCTGAGAGAATACATCTATGTGGTATGTGTGCACCACATAAAACAAATCCTGCATCACACTGTATATAATGAGAAAAAAACTGAGACCCTGATTTTCGATTAAAACAGCGACTTTGCAGTGTTTTTTCGTATATTTTTTATAGTTGTATTTGTGATTTCTTGGTCTCATTTGATAGAATGGAAGACATATTTCCAGAAATAGAGGTAATTTTGATTGGTTTTAGCACTGGAAATGGCATGAAACTGAGCTCAAAGTGGCGGAAATGTTAATTTTTGCCGATGTTCAAGAGTAAACAAACGACCTCACACGTCTAATACATGCCAGCTGGTGGGTCTAATATACATTCACAAATGTGGTGATGATATTTATACAATTATTACAATATTGCATAACAGTAAATCTTCTGTTTTTTGGTGTGAATAAAAATTCATTATGTGAATAAAAAATCAAAATGGAATTTATTTGTAAAGCCTCAAAACATAACTAATGAACAGAGGAAATGTTAGTTTAGTGCCAGGAATACCTACATTGTTTATTCTGGACCATATTTTGAAATTGGAAAAATTTTGAACTTTGTGTTAAATTGGCCAAATTACCAATTTCCAGTCTATTTTGTAGTTGAAACAGTTGACTTGGCAATTTCGTGTGCTCAATCGATAGAATAGAAGTAATACTAGTGAAATAGCTAAGAATTTGGTCGACTGGAATAATGTAATTGTCCTAAAATGGGAGTCAAAGTTGGCAAAATCGCTGATTCGTAAATATCGCTGACACATCAAAATTCACGAGAGCATAATTTCATCAGTTTTCCATCAAATTTCGTACTTTTTGTTTTATTACATTCACAAAAAGATTCTCTACCATTTCATAAGAAAAAATAATTTTTTTTTTTTTTTTAAATTCTTGGACACTGGGGCACCACTTAAGATTTTGGCCTTGGACCCTGAAAGGGTTAAACTGCAACATTAACACCCCTCCTTCAGAGTGCAGGCACTGTACTTCCCATCTTAATATTTTTGGGTGTCTGGAACGGATTAATTTTATTTCCATTATTTCTTATGGGGAAAATGGTTTCGAGTTTTGTGAATTTCAACTTTTGGCAGGCTCTCTGGAACGGATTAATCACGACACTTGGGGGTCCACTGTACTTGAAGTAAGTACTTTTCTGTTTTTCTCTGCAGTATGCACTTATAAGCAGTATAAACTTGTGTTTACACTTCACAATTATCTTGTGTTCACAGTACTGTGTTCCTTGCCCAGTAAGTTATGAAGTGAAATAATTCAGTAACTGTTATCTTATATTCTGCATCACAACTCACTGTTGTCTCAGTTATTTTTTTTTCTCCCAGCATTTCCTTCTGTATTCTTGCTGCTTTTGTATTAATTTCATTTCCATTTTACTGTGTTGAACATTCTTTTGTGCTAATTCTTTTTATTTAACCAGTGTCTAATTTGTCTTATCTCCACAGACAATAGTGCCATTATTTTGTTTGAAGCAAGACAATTATTTCAAATTTTTGTCAACACAAGACCTTATTGCAAGAAAATTATCATAGTATTGTGCATTTATTGATGTGTTGTTTCTGCCTCTGTTTTGTGTTTTATGCCCTCTGTTATTCTTCATATTTCATTGAACAAATTCACTCTTAGTGCAATTTTTAACTTCTTTTTTAAAGTAAATCATTCTTTTGCTTGTTCAGTCAGTGTTGCTTAACCCTTTGACTGGTCGCGGCCGTATATATACGTTTGCGAGGTACCGTGTTTGACGTATATATACTCATAATTCTAGCGGCTTCAAATCAGGCAGGAGAAAGCTAGTAGGCCCACATGTGAGAGATTGGGTCTGTGTGGTCAGTGTGCACCACATAAAAAAAATCCTGGAGCACGCAGTGCATAATGAGGAAAAAAAAAACTCCGACCGTTTTTTTTTAATTAAAATGCCGACTTTGTGGTCTATTTTCGTATAGTATTTGTGGTTGTATTCTCGTTTTCTTGGTCTCATTTGATAGAATGGAAACTATATTATAGAAATGGAGGTGATTTTGATTAATTTTACTATAAAAACAACCTGGAAATGGAGCACAAAGTACAGGAAATGTTTGATTTTTGCCGATGTTCAAAAGTGAACAAATGATGTCATTGTCCAATAAATGTCCAAATAGCCATTCTAATACGCAGTCATGATATGGGTTTGATGTAATTTTACAATTATTACAGTATTGCAGTAGTCTGCATAACAGTAAATCTTCTATTTTTTGTGTTGAAATAAAAATTTCAAAATAAAAAGCAAGAGTAATATCACAGGGGACCTGGAGACATGACTGATGAACAAAGAAAATGTTATTTTAGAGCCAGGAATGTCTGCATTGTTCATTCGGACCTTATTTTGAAATTGTCGTATTTTTTAATTTTCGTGAAATTGGCCAAATTGCAAATTTCTGACCATGTTATGGTAGTTGACATCGGTAAATGGGCAGTTTCTTGTACTCAATCGATAGAAAAAATAGAGTTCTGAAGAAATAGTTATGAGTTGGTTGACTGGAATAACGGAATTAGCCGAAAATAGGGCTCAAAGTGGGCGAAATTGCCGATTTTTAAATATCGCGAAGTCGCTAACTTCGCGAGAGCGTAATTCCGTCAGTTTCCATCAAATTTCGTTTTTTTGGTGTCTTTACAATCGGGAAAAGATTCTTATCATTTCATAAGAAAAAAAAATTTTTTTTTTTTTCGGAATATTTTGCGACACCAGAAGCAACTTCAGGATTTGGCCCTTCGACAGTCAAAGGGTTAAGCTGCAATTAAGAGTTAAAGTGTTCAATCAGTTCATTCTTTGATAATTTTTTTTATTGTCTTTGTAAGCTGCATTTTCTTTTGTGTGCAATTTTTTTTTGTTATTGCAGTATTGACTCATTTGCAATGATTCTTGTGCAAGTATTGTACTGCCATTAATTTTTTCTTTCAGAAAATTTTTATGTAGTGTTGTGTTGTGCAGTAATTTTTGATTAGTAATTATTATTTGCAATATTGCTACAGTTTATTTCAGTGCAATATTATGTGATTTCAGTTTTACATTTCTTGTTCTGTGCATAATATTTTATTCTTTGTGTGTCACTTTATTTTATTTTTTTAGGGAATTGCTTTCCCAGTCTATTTTAATTTTATAATTTTTGATTGATTTATCATTTATTGTTGAATTTCTTTATTGAATTGAGAGTAAAGACAACTCACTGTGCCACTAATTCAAATTAAAGTAAATATGAGTAAATTTGATCTGAATAAAGTATACTTTCTCTTGATCATCAAAGTGTTGCTTATCCAGTTGAGTGTTTTATGTGAGATTTCCTTGCTCTACAGTGTGACTTGTTATTTTTCCTTTACTTATGCAGAATACTTAAGTATTTTCTTCCCATTTAAGCTTACTGTGTCATATATTCTCTCTATTATTCTTGCTTTTATGTCCTTGAGTAAGTTCCCTGAGATGTCCCAGTCACTTTTGTTTGCACACTTAGTTTATCATGCCAGTCAGTAAATATGAATCAGTCCACAGTCCCAATGACCCCTTACTGACTGAAAGACAATACCTAGCTCTTAGACAATGTGTTTGCTCTCACAGCTTGTATCTGAGATTTATTAAAGTGCTGCGAAATGTGAAGTTCAGATTAAGTTCCTATAGATCCGTGCATTACTTATTAACATAGCCAAGCGGTCAGGCACTAGTAATACTGTCACTCCTGTCTGGAATCCAGCCACAATATCGTGCACGCAGGATAGTGTACAGTTACCTTGGGTTTCAGAGGAACCTCAGACAACTCTGGCTGCTGAGACTACTATCCCTGCGATGGCGACTTGTTCAAGTAGTCATTACTTCCAGGGGACGCTTTGTGAAGAATGTTACTTGTAATGAGTTATGCTATCTCTTGCTGATGTCACAAGCTGTTGCAGAAAGACATTTCTGTGGCTAGTGTACTCACTTGAGTGTTGTTGTTCCTTGTGTTCCAGATAGTGATACTATCCTTGTTGACAGTAATCCGTGCAATGTAAAAAGTTATTTCTCAAGTAACCTTCACATGTTGTTAACATTTATAAGAGCAGTCTCTTTATAGCTGATACCTTGTGTCACTGTGTGCAACTCAGAATGAATACCAGTATTGTTGACCATGTTCATTTCTTTTCCCCTATGCTTGCAGTGAGAGATAGTAGATCTGTTCTCCCTTGCTCATATTGTGTACTATAGCATTATCTTTTTTTCATCCGGGGAGAGTTGTCCACTCCACCGAGTTTGTTCATTCCCCCAGTAAGAAAGAATCGATCCTTTGTGGTCTGGTGTGATTTGATTCCTGCTCCAGGAAGATCTTGTTCTGACTGTGAAGCCACCAGCACCCATTAGTGACTTTGTAATGAGCCAAGAATTACTGTATTGAACAGCCGAATTGGGTATCCCAAGCAGAAGGGTATACCAATTAGTAATTCCACAGTCACTAGTGAATGTAGCTCTACAGCTAGTTCATGATGCACCAGGTGTTGCACACCCTGGTATGGATCGTTCAGTAAAACAAGCCAGAATGAAATACTTTTGGCCACGTATGGCAACTGATATTTCCGAGTATGGTAAGAAATGTAGTGTCTGTATGCAACATAAAGGAAATGTCAAGGGTTTCCAAATCCTGTCCAATGTATCCCACCGCTGCCACCATTTGTTGAGAGGGTTCATGGAGATATGATGGTTGGAGATAAACACACTTGTTGGGTGGTAACACTTATATTAACCCTTTGACTGTTTCCGACGTATAAATACGTCTTATGAGCCAATGTTTCTGACGTATTTATACGCACAAATTCTAGCGGCTTCAAATCGAGCGCCAAAGGCCTGGTAGGCCTACACGGGAGAGAATGGGTCTCAGTGGTCGGTGTGCACCCTGTGAAAAAAATCTGGGACCTAGCGGTGCATTGTGGGAACGCCATGTTGTCAGTCCATTTTCACCATGCCTCTCGGTAAGAAGTTCCTCACTCCTCGGCGGATTGGAGGTCTTTTGTTCCCAAGTGATAGCTCTAACAGCGATGAAAGTGTCAGTGACAGTGAATTCAAGGGTTTTCAAGTGAGTGTTACCGAAAAAAAGTGCCCAGGATAACGTAAATAGTGACGAAAACCCAGATGACCCACAACCTTCGACCTCTGGTGCTGTGCCGGCTTGTTCATGTTCACGTTCGCCTGTACCAGGACGAAAGAGGAAACTATTTGGTCGTGTACAACACCCTGATGATAGCAGTGATAGTGATAGTGATAGTGATAGTGATTTCAAGGTCATTGAAAGCAGTTCTAGTGACAGTGAGAGTGAATATTCCCCAGTGAAGCGCCAGTATGTACGACGTAGCATGCGGTCTGGTAGTGTTTCATATGTTGTTCCAAGGGGAAGGAGAAACTCTGGGAGCACATCCCGTGGCCCAACACCACGACCTGATAGTGAAGATGACGATATTGTAACGATGGGTATGAATGGTGACAGTGAGGGAGGAGGCAGTGGTGGTGATAATGAGGGTGGCACGGCCCATGTGGCACCATCACCGGGCCACGCTACTAGCCACGCGGCTGACTCAGCAGAACAACCAGCCTCACCCTACCCCACACTGCCACAACCTGCACCACCACAACCTGCACAGCCACAACCACGGTACAATATCCAGACCCCACCAGCAGACCGCATCTGGGATTGGCAGGACGGTGACGAGTTTGTTCCCAGTCCCCATGACTTTGATGAAACACAAAGTGGAATAAAGCCATCTTGTCCACTTGGGAACAATGCCAGTGAACTGGACTGCTTTGAGTTATTTTTCGATGAACCCCTGATGGACATCATTGTCAGGGAAACAAATACATACTGTGATTACACCATGGCAAATACAATTCTCTCACCAAAATCACGGCTACACAAGTGGAAGGAGACAACTGTGGCAGAGATGTACCCTGTTTTTTTGCCACAATAATGCTTATGCCACATGTGTATAAGCACACTGTCACCACATACTGGACAACAGATCGCCTGATTTCAACTCCAGGTTTTAGTGACATTATAGGTGTCAATCGTTTCCTGATACTGTTACGTATGTTACACTTTTCAGACAAAACCAGGCCTGACAGAAGCGACAGGTTATATAAGATAAGAAATGTGTTTATGTACCTGAAACAAAAGTGCTGCATGTATTTTTATCCCTTCAGGAAGCTTGTTATTGATGAGTCCTTGATTTTATTCAAAGGAAGACTCTCATTCAAGCAATATATACCAAGCAAGAGGAAACGCTTTGGTATAAAGCTATTTGTACTGTGTGATTGCAGAAGTGGTCTTGTTTTAGATATTATTGTGTACACTGGCAGTAATACTTTGAGAGATACCATGAAGTTATTGGGTATCTCTGGTGATGTGGTTCGAACAATGATGGAACCATATCTTGGTAAGGGGCATATGTTATTTACTGATAACTGGTACACAAGCCCCTTACTCAGTGATTTCTTGCGAGTGAACTTGACAGACGTGTGTGGCACAGTGCGTGGTAATCGCAAACATATGCCAAGGTTCGACGCTGGCACTCGCAGAGGTGAGGTGCAAGCCTTTGCTGCCAATGACATCATGGCATTTCAGTGGCATGACAAACGTGATGTCACATTGTTGACATCAGTTCACATAAACGAAATGGTACCCAGTGGCAGGGACAACAGAGAGACCAATGAACCCATTCTAAAGCCTGCAGCTGTCATGGGGCTACAACCTCAATATGCGCTTAGTGGACAAATGTGACATGCAGATTGGGTTTGCAGACTGTGTACGCAAGAGTTATAAGTGGTATATCAAACTTTTTTTCCATCTTGTTGATATCTCTATGCTAAATGCTTATAACATATACAAGTTGAAGACCAACAAAACACCAAAATATGGTGAATTTTGCCTGTCAGTAATCAGACAAATAATTGCAAAGTACCAAGGAGCAACTCCTGCAATAGACCAGCGCCCACAGACGTCATCTCGTTTGAGGCCTGGTGATCACTACCCCATACAACTGCCTCCTACTACTGCCAAGAAAAAATGCTCAGAAGAGGTGTTATGTATGTATGCATACCACAAAACGCCCACAAACACGCAGAGACACTCGTTTTATGTGTGAGGAGTGTGAAGTGCCCCTTGCATATACCCATGTTTCAAAGAGTTCCACAAGCTGCAGCAGTTCTAGGAACGTGTTTAGTGACTGTACATATGTATATATATTATGGAACAATAGTAATAAACATTGTTTTTGTATTGTTTGTTTGTGTAAACAAAGTGTATACACAAACTAATAGTGATAAGTTTGTTCTGTTATTGTGTTGTAAACAATGAGTGTTATTGAACAATGCACCTTACATTGGTCTCACAGGCCACATAAGTTACCTGGAACAGAAAAATACTGAAAAATGCAAGAAACCTTTGAATTAGAGTAAATAAAAGAATACCGGGTGGGCGGCAGTCGCCGCTGTTGCCGTACGCACGTCAATTTCTGCAAACTTTGCGGCTCTATATCTCGGTAAGTACTGATGGCAAAAATTTTTTTTAGGCTTAAAACACTAGTAAAAATATTCCTAACATTTCATAAGAAAAAAATATTTTTTTTTTTTCGAATATTTGGCGACATAGAATGACAGTTTCAGAGAGGGCCCTGAAACAGTCAAAGGGTTTAACAGAGTGTGAGAGGGGAGCCCAGCCTAGCCTGTCCTGTTGCCTTTAGGTCTATGCATAATCTGAGAGAGAGGCAGCGTGTCTCATGCTCACATGCGGCATCATGTGACATCACACATGCTAGTCACTGGGCCTAGCAAAGGGGTCATGTATGTAAAACATATGGATGGTACTATGATACTCAGATAACATACACATATACAGGGGATCAGCAACTATGCTGACAGCCTGCCAGACAGGCAACCAGCTAGGCAACCAGCCAGGCAGGCAACAAGCCAAGGAGGTAACCAGCCAAGGAGGTAACCAGCCAAACAAGCAACCAGCCAGGCAGGCAACCAGCCAAGGAGGTAACCAGCCAAACAGGCAACCAGCCAGGCAGGCAACCAGCCAGGCAGCCTTCCAGGCAGGCAACCAGTTAGGCAGGCTGCCAGGCAGGCAAGCAGCCAGGTAGGCAACCAGGCAGATAGCCTGCCAGGCAGGCAACCAGCTAGGCAACCAGCCAGGTACCCTGCCAGGCAGGCAACCAGCTAGGCAGGTAGGCACCCAGGTAGGGAGTCAGGCAGGCAGTTAGGGAGGCATCCAGCCAGGCAACCAGCCAGGCAGGCAACCATTTAGGCAACCAGCCAGGCAGGCAACTGGCAGGCAGGCAACCAGCCAGGCAGGCAACCGGCAGGCAGGCTGCCAGGCAGGCAACCAGCCAAGCAGTCTGGCAGGCAGGCAGGCAACCAGGCAGGTAGGCAGCCATGCAAGCAAGCAGCCAGGCAACCATCTAGGCACCCACGCAGTGGGTCAGACCGGCAGATAGGCAGGCTACCAGTAAGGCAGCCTCTAAGACAGGCAACTAGCCAGGCAGCATGTCAGGCAGGCAACCAGCCAGGTAGCATGCCAGGCAGGCAACCAAGCAGGCAGCTTGCCAGGCAGGCAATCAGCCATGCAGCCTGGCAGGCAGGCAACCAGCCAGGTAGACTGTCAAGCAGCCAACCAGCCAGGCAGCATGGAGGCAGGCAACCAAGCAGGTAGCTTGCCAGGTAGGCAACCAGCCACGCAGCCTGCCCAGGCAGGCAAGGAGCCAGGCAGCCTGTCAGGCCAGTAACTAGCCAGGCACATTGCCAGGCAGGCAGCCAGCCTGGCAGACAGCCAGCTAGGCAGGTAGGCAAGCAGCCAGGCAGACAACAAGCTAGGCAGGTAGTCACCCATGCAGGGAGTCAGGCATGAAGTCAGGCAGGTAGCCAGGCAGGCAACAAGGCTGGCAGCCTGCTAGGCAGGCAACCAGCCAGGTAGCCTGCGAGGCAGGCAACCAGCTATGAAGGTAGGCACCCAGGCAGGGAGTCAGACAGACAGCTAGGCAGGCAACGAGCTATGCACCCAAACAGGGATTCAGACAGGCAGCCTGCAGGCAACCATCCAGGCAGCCTGGCAGGGAGGCAGTCAGCCAGGCAGACAACCAGCCAGGCATCCTTCCAGGCAGGCAACTAGGCAGGCAGTGAGCCAAGCAGCCTGCCCGGCAGGCAACCAGCCAGGCAGCCTACCAGGCAGGCAACCAATGAGGTACCATGCCAGGCAGGCAAGGAGCCAGGCAGCCTGTCAGGCAAGTAACCAGCCAGGCAGGCACCCAGCTAGGCACCCTGCCAGGCAGGCAACCAGCCTGGCAGACAACCAGCTAGGCAGGTAGTCACCCAGGCAGGGAGTCAGGCATGAAGTCAGGCAGGTAGCCAGGCAGGCAACAAGGCTGGCAGCCTGCTAGGCAGGCAACCAGCCAGGCAGGTATGCAGCTAAGCACGAAAGCAGCTATGCAGCGTGGCAGCCTGCCAGAAAGGCAACCAGCCAGGGAGCCTGCCAGGCAGGCAACCAACTAGGCACACAGGCAGGGAGTCAGTCAGGCAACCAGCCAGCCAGCCAACCAGCCAGGCAGGCAACCAGCCAGGTAGCCTGCGAGGCAGGCAACCAGCTATGAAGGTAGGCACCCAGGCAGGGAGTCAGACAGACAGCTAGGCAGGCAACGAGCTATGCACCCAAACAGGGATTCAGGCAGGCAGCCTGCAGGCAACCATGCAGGCAGCCTGGTAGGGAGGCAGTCAGCCAGGCAGGCAACCAGATAGACAGCCTTCCAGTCAGGCAACCAGCCAAGCAGCCTGCCGGGTAGCGAACCAGCCAGGCAGACAACCAGCCAGGCAAGCAACCAGCCAGGCATTCTTCCAGGCAGGCAACTAGGCAGGCAGTGAGCCAAGCAGCCTGCCCGGCAGGCAAGCAACCAGGCAGCCTGCCAGGCAAGCAGCCAGCAAGGCAGCCTGACAGGCAGGTAACCAGCCAGGCAGGCAACAAGCCATGCAACTAGCCAGGCAGCCTGCCAGGCAGTCAATCAACCAGGCGGGCTGCCTGGCAGGCAACCAGCCAGGTACGCAACCACCTAGGCAGCCTCCCAGGCAGGCAACCAGCCAGGCAGCCTACCAGGCAGGCAACCAATGAGGTACCATGCCAGGCAGGCAAGGAGCCAGACAGCCTGTCAGGCAAGTAACCATCCAGGCAGGCACCCAGCTAGGCACCCTGCCAGGCAGGCAACCAGCCTGGCAGACAACCAGCTAGGCAGGTAGTCACCCAGGCAGGCAGTCAGGCATGAAGTCAGGCAGGCAGCTGGGCAGGCAACATGGCTGGCAGCCTTCCAGGCAGGCAACCAGCTAGACAGCTTGCAAAGCAGGTAACCAGCCAGGCAGACAACCAGCCAAGCAGTCTGCCAGGCAGGCAACCAGCTAGGCAGGCAGGCACCCAGGCACGGAGTCAGGCAGGCAGCCAGCCTGGCAGACAGCCACCTTGGCAGACAGCCAGCTAGGCAGGTAGGCAAGCAGCCAGGCAGACAACAAGCTAGGCAGGTAGTCACCCATGCAGGGAGTCAGGCATGAAGTCAGGCAGGTAGCCAGGCAGGCAACAAGGCTGGCAGCCTGCTAGGCAGGCAACCAGCCAGGCAGGTATGCAGCTAAGCACGAAAGCAGCTATGCAGCCTGGCAGCCTGCCAGAAAGGCAACCAGCCTGGGAGCCTGCCAGGCAGGCAACCAACTAGGCACCCAGGCAGGGATGTCAGTCAGGCAACCAGCCAGCCAGCCAACCAGCCAGGCAGGCAACCAGCTATGAAGGTAGGCACCCAGGCAGGGAGTCAGACAGACAGCTAGGCAGGCAACGAGCTATGCACCCAAACAGGGATTCAGGCAGGCAGCCTGCGGGCAACCATCCAGGCAGCCTGGCAGGGAGGCAGCCAGCCAGGCAGGCAACCAGGCAGGCAGCCTGACATGTAGGCAATCAGCCCGGCAGGCAACCAGATAGACAGCCTTCCAGTCAGGCAACCAGCCAAGCAGCCTGCTGGGTAGGCAACCAGCCAGGCAGACAACCAGCCAGGCAAGCAACCAGCCAGGCATTCTTCCAGGCAGGCAACTAGGCAGGCAGTGAGCCAAGCAGCCTGCCCGGCAGGCAAGCAGCCAGGCAGCCTGCCCGGCAGGCAACCAGCGAGGGGAGCCTGACAGGCAGGTAACCAGCCAGGCAGGCAACAAGCCATGTAACCAGCCAGGCAGTCAATCAACCAGGCGGGTTGCCTGGCAGGCAACCAGCCAGGTACGCAACACCTAGGCAGCCTCCCAGGCAGGCAACCAGCTAGGCAGCCTACCAGGCAGGCAACCAAAGAGGTACCATGCCAGGCAGGCAAGGAGCCAGGCAGCCTGTCAGGCAAGTAACCAGCCAGGCAGGGGACCCAGCTAGGCACCCTGCCCGGCAGGCAACCAGCCTGGCAAACAACCAGCTAGGCAGGTAGTCACCCAGGCATGAAGTCAGGCAGGCAGCTGGGCAGGCAACATGGTGGCAGCCTTCCAGGCAGGCACCAGCTAGACAGCCTGCAAAGCAGGCAACCAGCCAGGCAGACAACCAGCAAAGCAGTCTGCCAGGCAGGCACCCAGGCACGGAGCCAGGCAGGCAGCTAGGGAGGCAGCCAGCCAGGCAGCCTGCCAGGCAAGCAAAACAGCCAGGCAGGCAACCAGCCAGGCAGGCAAACGGCAGGCAAGCTGCCAGGCAGGCAGGCAACCAGCCAGGCAGCCTACCAGACAGGCAACCAGACAGGCAGCCTGCCAGGCAGGGAACCAGCCAAGCAGTCTGGCAGGCAGGCAACCCGTCTGGCAGGCAACCAGGCAGGCAACCCGTCTGGCAGGCAACCAGGCAGGCAACCAGGCAGGCAGTCTACCAGACAGGCAGTCTACCAGACAGGAAACCAGCCAGACAGGTATGCAGCTATGCAGGCAAGCAGCCAGGCAACCTGCCAGGCAGGCAACCAGCTAGGCACCCACGCATGGAGTCAGGCAGGCAGATAGGCAGGCGACCAGCCAGGCAATGTGCCAAGCAGGCAACCAGCCAGGCAGCATGCGAGGCAGGCAACCAGCTAGGCACCCACGCATGGAATCAGGCAGGCAGATAGGCAGGCGACCAGCCAGGCAGCATGCGAGGCAGGCAACCAGTAGGTACCCAGGCAAGGAGTCAGGGGAGGCAGCTAGGCAAGCAACCAGCCAGGCAGGCAACAATAGAGGCAACCATCCAGGCAGCCTGCCTGGCAGTCAATCAGGAAGGCAGGCTCCCTGGCAGGCACGGAGCCAGGTATGCAACCACCTAGGCAGCCTCCCAGGCAGGTAACCAGGCAGGTAGCTTGCCTGGCAGTCAATCAGGAAGGCAGGCTGCCTGGCAGGTACGCAGCTATGCAGACAACCAACTAGGCACCCACGCAGGGAGTAAGGCAGGCAGATAGGCAGGCGACCAGGCAGGCAGCGTGCCAGGCAGGCACCCAGCCAGGCAAGCAACGAGCAGGTAGACTGCCAGGCAGGCAACCAGCGAGGCTGCCTGCCAGGCAGGTGACTTGCCAGGCAGGCAACCAGCTAGGCAGGTATGCATCCAGGCAGGGAGTCAGGCAGGCAGCTAGGCAGGCAACCAGCCAGGCAGGTAAGCAGCTAGGCAGGGAGGCACCCAGGAAGGGTGTCAGGCATGAAGTCAGGAAAGGAGTCAGGCAGGCAACCAGCCAGGAATCCTTCCCTTCAGGCAACCAGTGAGGCAGCCAGCCACGAAGCCTGTCAGGTAGGCAAGCAGCCAGGCACCCTGCCAGGAAGGCAAGTAACCAGGCAGTCAAGCAACCAGCCAGGCAGCCTGCCAGGGAGTCAACTAGCCAGGCAGGCAACCAGTCAGGCAGCATACCAGGCAGGCAATCAGCCAGTCAGCCTGCTAGGCAGGCAAACACCCAGGCAACATTCCAGGCAGGCAACCAGCCAGGCAGCGAACTAGGCAGGTAGCCAGCCAGGCAGCCTGACAGGCAGGCAAGCAGCCAGGCAGGCAACCAGCCATTCAGGCAACCAGCTAGACAGGTGGGCACCCAGGCAGGCAAACATGCAGGCAGCATGCCAGGGAGGCAACCAGGCAGGCAGGCAACCAGCCAGGCAGGCAACCAGCCATGCATCCTGGCAGGCAGGCAAAAAGGCATTCACGCAGCCAGGCAGCCTGCCAGGCAGGCAAGCAACCAGGCAGAGAAGGAGTTAGGCAGGTAGGCACCCAGGCAGGGAGTCAGGTAAGTAGTCAGGCAGGCAGCCAGACACGCAAACAGCCAGGCAGCCTTCCAGGCAGGCAACCAGCTAGACAGTCTGCCAGGCAGGCAACCAGTCAGGCAGCCTGCCAGTCAGTCAACCCGCTAGGCACGTAGGCACCCAGGCAGGGAGTCAGGCAATCAGCTAGGCAGTCCCAAACCCGCCAGGCAGCCTACCAGCAACCAGTCATGCAACTTGGCAGGCAGGCAAAAAGCAGGCAGGCAACCAGCCAGGCAGACAACTAGCTAGGCAGGTAGTCACCTAGGCAGGGAGTCAGTCAAGTAGTCAGGCAGGCAGCCAGGCAGGCAAACCCCGCCAGGAAGCCTGTCAGGCAGGCAACCAGCTAGACAGCCTGCCAGGCAGATTGCCAGGTAGGCAAGCTGCCAGGCAGGCAACAATCTAGGCACCCAGGCAGGGAGTCAGGCAGGCAGATAGGCAGGCAACCAGCCCGGCAGACTGCCAGACAGGCAACCAGCCAGGCAGCATGCCAGGCAGCCCGGAGACAGGCAAACAGCCAGGCAGCATGCCAGGCAGGCAACCAGCAAGGCAGCATGCCAGGCAGGCAACCAGTCACCCCAGCATGCCAGGCAGCCTAGCTGGCAGGCAACCAGCAATTCAGCCTGCCAGGCAGGCAGCCAGCTAGGTAGCCTGCAGGCATGCAATAAGCTAGGCACCCAGGTAGGAATCAGGCGGAGTTAGGCAGGCAACCAGCTACACAGGTAGGCACCGAGGCAGGGAAGTCAGGCAGACAAGCAGGCAGGCAGCATGCCAGGGAGGCAACCAGCCAGGCAGGCAACCAGCCAGGCAGGCAACCAGCCAGGTAGCCTGCCAGGCAGGGAACCAGCCAGGCAGGCGACCAGCCAGCCAGGCTGCCAGGCAGCACTGCCAGGCAACCTGCCAGGCAGGCAACCGGCCAGGCAGGCAACCAGGGAGGCAGGCAACCATCCAGGTAGCCTGCCAGGCAGGGAACCCGCCAGGCAGGCGACCAGCCAGCCAGGCTGCCAGGCAGCAACCTGCCAGGCAACCTGCCAGGCAGGCAACCAACCAGGCTGTCAGGCAGGCAACCAGCTAGGCAGCCTGTCAGGTAGGGAATCAGCCAGGCACCACCGAGGCAGCCTGCCAGGCAGGCAACCAGCTAGGAAGCCTACCAGGCAGGCAAAAAATCTGGTAGCCTGCCAGGCAGGCAACCAGCCAGGCAGACAACCAGCTAAGCAGTTAGGCACCCAGGCAGGGAGTCAGGCAGGGAGCCAGGCAGGGAGCCAGGCAGGCAATCAGCCTGGCAGCCTGCTAGGAAGGCAACCAGCCAGGCAGCCTGCCTAGCAGGCAAGCAGTTAGGCACCCAGGCAGGGAGTCAGGCAAGGAGTCAGGCAAGGAGTCAGGCAGGGAGCCAGGCAGGCAATCAGCCTGGCAGCCTGCTAGGCAGGCAACCAGCCAGGCAGCCTGCCAAGCAGGCAAGCAGCCATGCAGCCTGCCAAGTAGGCAACAGCCAGGCAGGCAATCAGACAGGCAGCCTGCCAGGTGGGCAATTAGCAGGCAGCCTGCTAGGCAGGCAACCAGCCAGACTGCCTGCCAGGTAGGCAACCAGCAAGGCAGGCAACCAGCCAGGCTCCCTGCCAGGGAGGCAAGCAGCCAGGCAGCCTCCCATGAAGGCAATCAGCCAGGCAGCCTGTCTGGCAGGCAACCTACCAGGCATGCAACCACCTAGGCAGCCTCCCAGGCAGGCAACCAGCCATGCAGCCTCCCAGGCAGGCAACCAGCCATGTAGTCAACCAGCAGGCAACCAGGCAGGCAGACAACTGGGTAGGCAGGTAGGCAACCAGGCAGGGAGTCAGGCAAGGAGTCAGGCAGGCAGCCAGGCACACAACCAGCCTGGCAGCCTTCCAGGCATGCAACCAGCTAGACAGCCTATGAAGCAGGCAGCCAGCCAGGTAGCCTGCCAGGCAGGCAACCAGCCAGGCAACCCGCCAGGCATACAACCACCTAGGTAGCCTCCCAGGCAGGCAATCTGCCAGGTAGGCAACCAGCCAGGCAGGCAGCCAGCCTGGCAGACAACCAGCTAGGTTGTCTGCCAGCTGGGAGTCAGGCAAGGTGTCAGGCAGGCAACCACCTAGGCAGCCTCCCAGGCAGGCAACCAGCATGCAGCCTCCCAGGCAGGCAACCAGCCAGGCAGCCTGCCAGTCAGGCAACCAGCCAGGGAGGCAACCCCCAGGTAGGCACCCAGGCAGGGAGTCAGGCAGGCAGGTAGGCAGGCAATGAGGCAGGCAGCCTGCCAGTGAGGTAATGAGCCAGGTAGGCAACCTGCCAGGCAGGCTACCAGGCATGTAACCAGCCAGGCAACCAGCCAGGCAGCCTGCCAGGCAGGCAACAAGCTAGGCACCCAGGCAGGGAGTCAGGCAGGCACACTACCACACTCTTCATTCCAGTGTCAGACAGCACTGCCACACTCATCATACCACTGTCAGACACAACACTCTCCCCCATTCTTCATTCCAGTGCCAGGCAATACACTCTCCACCACTCTTCAAATAAAATCAGTATCAATCAAATTTTATTTCTTTGTGTAGTATACAAACTCTGGTTTACATATAATAAAATATTGTTAAACACAAAGAAAGCCACTAGCCTGCATGAGCAGTTCAGGCAGACTATACTAATGCTTACAGATTACTTCCCTTTTGTTGGTCCAGAGGCCAAATCTCTGAGTGACAGCCAGGTCCAAGAAATGATAGAGAATAGTTTTCTGAAGGTAATGAAACCAAGGTCCAAGAATTTTCAAAAAACATTTTTGTTATTTTTTCTTGTAAAATGGAAGAGAATCTTTTTCTGAAGGTAATAAAACAAAAAGTACAAAATTTGATGGAAAATTGATGAAATTACCTGCGAATTTTTGATGGTCGTGATTTTACAATGGCGTTTTTTGCCAACTTTGACTCCTTTTAGGCCAATTACATTACCCCAGTCAATCAAATTTTTAGCTTTTTCCCTAGTAAATTCTATTTTATCGTTTGAGCAAAGAAATTCCCCAGTAATTTGAAATACCTTAAATGATTGGAATTTTAATTTGGCAATTTAACACGAAGTTCAAAAATTCCAATTTCAAAATTGGGCCCAGAATAAACAATAAGGGCATTCCGGACTAAATAATTTTCCTTTTTCATTATTTATTTTCAGGCTTTACAAATAATTTCCATTTGTTTTTTTTTCACATAATGAATTTTTATTCACCCAAAAATAAAAAGTTTATGTTATGATATTTAATATTTGTTAAATAATATCATCACATTCGTGAACAGTTAAACCCTACCAGTGCCGGTTTTAACGGTGAATTTGTTTACTCTTAAAACATTGTAAAAATTAAACATTCTTTTACCTGAGTTATTTTCAACCCTTTTTCCACAAAAACCCAAATCAAAATTTTTTATTTCTGTAATATATTTTTTTTTTATTCTATCAAATGAGCCCATTAAATCGCAAATACAACTGTAAAAAAACTACTAAAAAACCCCGCAAAGTCAATTTTTTAATCCAAAATTAAGTCCGTTTTTTTCATGCAGTGTGTGCGGATTTTTTTATGGGGTGCACATTACCATAGGTGTACTCTCATATCTGGCCCAAATTTCCCCCTTATAGCTTTCTGAGTAGCTGAGCTATGGCGTAGATCTAGGGTTTGGGGCCCCTGGCTTAAAAGCCGTAGATCGGGGAGGGCCCCTAAAAGGGCAAAGAAGTAAATTTTGGGAAATTTGGTAAATTTTAATTTCTTTTAAAAAAAGAGAGTAGAAAAAAAAATTATGATCGAAAAAATTTACAGTGAGGGGTAGCAAAAAAATAACGTTAGTAAGTTTACAAAAATACAGTTTTTAAGTGTGTTTCAGTATTTAAACGATTTTGTGATCTTAGGTTAATGAGATTTTTGAGTGTTTCAAATGCTTTTGATTTCAAATAGGAAAGATTATAAAGGGTGGTAAAGAATCTGAAATAGTTTGGGTGGTTGGTTTTGTTTGGGTTTTACATACCTCCACTTTTGCAAGTTCCCCAAAAACCCACTAATTATAGTTTTTCCCCCTTAGCGGAATTCGTTTTTGGGAGGTTAGGAACAGAACTCCTATTAAGTGAGGAGGGCTGTTAATTTTACACCCCAAATTTTAATTTACAACAATACAAATTTTAAACTAAATTTGAAATTTTTGGAAGACTATTTTTTTAACCAAAATAAATTTTTAAAAAAATCAATTTACAACTAATTATAATTTACAGTGGTCTATTATTTAAACAATAATTTACAACAATTATAATTTGCAAACAGATTTTTAAAAAAACTATAAATTAGGAAAAAATTCAATTTTTACAAGTTCAATGGTATTTTTTTGCTAAGTAAGTTTTACGGATTTTATGTGAAGTTTGTAATGCAATGAAAGGCTTTTGTTCCAAGAATTGGAGGGACCATCCACTAACTTGGATCACACCTCATTCTTTTTCCTTTCCCAAGGGGCTGTATACCCCTTTTGGGTTTGAACTTCCCCCTTTTAATATAATACAAGTATATGTTGGAAAATTTTGTGCCCAGGGCAGGGAAATTTCTTCTTTCAGTGGTGCCCCGCTGGTTGGCGACAACCCCATGTTTTTGGTGGCTTTTGCTGTAGGGGGGGCAGTGGCAGGAAAACCTAGTGGGAGTGGCAGGGAAGGCCCTTGTGGCAGAGGTGAAGGTAGACAAAAGTGACAGCGGGGGAGGAAAAGGTACTGCTCAAGATGTATTACAAGGTCACTCTAGTCACCAAGTCAAAAATTTAGTTTGGGGGCAAAACGCTTGTTTTTAGAACAGGTGGGGTTTGTAATTATGGTTGAATTACCAACAGCATATTAGTAAAAGGAACAGGCAAATAATTTGACATTTCCATGATAAAAGCACTTTAGTTTCTTTGTGTTCTTTTACTTAACAACAGGTGAGTAGTGTATGTAATTTTACAAACATTGTGTGGAAACCCTAATTGTGTGAGGGGTCTTCATCCCTGTAATTTGGGGCTAGTTTTTCAAGTAAACCTACTTTTTTGGGAAATGTTTCCCCCCTTCCCCCTAAATGAGCCCCACCTCCTTGTAGAACTCTTAACTGCTTTTAGTAACCTATCATCTATTCTAAACACTTGCAACGTCTGCCATAGTGCCCCCCCCAAAATCCACCGTATCATATGCCTCTTCCAAATCTATAAATGCAATGAAAACCTCGTTACCCTTATTTAAATACTGTTTACCTATAGGCTTTTAAATTGAAAAACACTTGGTCTACACACCCCCTTCCCTTCCTAAAGCCTCTTGTTCATCTGCAATCCTGCTTCCCATTTTACTCTTAATTCTTTAAAATAATAATTCTACCATAACACTTTCCCAAAGGTATACCCAACAGACCATACCACGGGCGGGACTTGAACCCGCGTTCAGAGAGTCTCAAAACTCCAGACCGTCGCGTAGCCACTGGGCCAGCTAGCTTCAATAAGATTCGTCCCAAATAGGTATATTCTACACCATAGGAAAGTTAGCATAGGACCACTGTGTCCACAAATGCAAGTTTTTAAGACGAATCTCCCGCTAGCATGGCCGTGACGAACTCTAGCTCAAGCCCCTCAAAGCCCTCAAAATGACTCACGAAATCGTAAGACATGATTGCAAACAAACCATACCACGGCAGGACTTGAACCCCTGGTCAGAGACCCCAAAACTCCAGACCGCGCGTTACCCAAAGGGGCCACAGCTTCAAAAGGGATTCGCCACAGGTATATTTCTCACCATGGGAAGGTTAAAAGGGGCACCACGGCCCACAAATCAAGTTTTTACAGACGAATCTCCCGGGGTGCCTAGCTAACCTTCCTATGGGAGAAAATACCTAGTCAGACGAATCTTTTTGAAGCTCGGGCCCAGGGGCAAACGCGAGGGTTTGGGTGTTTTGAACACTCTGACCGGGGGTTCAAGCCCGCTCGGGGTATGGTTTTTTTGCAATCGTTCATTACGTTTTTAAATTCATTTTTGACAGCTTGAGGAGACTTGAGCTAAGTTCGTCAGGGCCATGCTAACGGGAGATTCGCGTAAAAATTTTCATTTGTGGACACAGGGTGCCTATCTACCTTCCAGGGTGAGAAATATACCAGTTGGACAACTTTTTTAATTACTGGCCCAGGGGCTAACGCGACGGTCTGGATTTTGAGACCTCTGCCCGCGGTTAAATCCCGCCCATGGAGGTTTGTTTCATCGTGTCATTACGTTTCATATCGTACCCAACAGTTTTCTCCATAATTCTTACAAAAATCTTTGTCCCCTTTTGCCTTCTACAAAGGACTATACATTTACACAAATAACCCCACATAGAAGAAGGAGCTTACAACGAGTTTGGGTCCGACTGGACCATTTACAACCATAAAAACCTTTCGAAATTCCGCAAGGGGTGCAATTGCTGAAAGTGAACTCCTTTTTATCTTAGTTTTCTTTTTTTTTTGGTTACAAAAGAAGCATTTTTCCATCATAAAAATCCCCAAAATTCAATAAGAAGTCCAACAAAAAAATGGATATAATTCCCTAGATCAAGGCAAGACCCCTCACCAGTGCCCAAGGAACCTGCCTTGGTCCCACTTTGTGGAAATTTTTGCTCAGTAGGGAAGCAAAAACTTGACCCCTCGACGCTCAAATTGGAAAAACTTGCCATGGTTTCTCGCAATAGAGGTTCCACAAAAAATTTTAAATGATTAAATAATAAAAATAATAAAAATAATAAAAAAAATTTTAAATAATAACCTCGGAGTGCTTTAAATGCAACGAAATTTTCGTTAGGTTGGGTAGCTGACTTTTAAACCCCTTTGACTTTTTTGGTCTATATATACGTCTTACGGCCAATTTTTTCAGATGTAAACGGGGACCCCCTAAAACCACGTTTGAAACGTTTAATGAAAATCGACTAGCAAATACATTTTAATGCAAAAATTTGCCTCGACAGCCTTAAAACCCAAATCCGCTTTTCTTTCCCATACCAAAAACGCGCCACTTTGGCCTGAGCGGCCCATTTTGCCCCCTTTGGGCCGTGTTTACAAGCCACCACCACCGCGGTTGTTTCCCAAAACAACAACTAAAACATTTCTTATCACACCCTTTTTTTAGTTTTCCCTGCAAAATAAGTCACCGGGGGCCCCAAAAAGCCTAGTGCCAACCCTACAGCAAAAAGGGGAGAATTACTAGGGGAGATGAAGAAAGAGATCATTGATAAATATGAAATGGAGTGCGTTCTTGAGCTGGTCATTTTGTATAATAAACCCCAATCAACCATCGCTACTATTGTGGCAAGAAAACGGCAAACAAAGGGGCGTTTTGCCAAAGGCAACTATTTTTCGAAAAGAGATTGCAAGTGATAGATTTAGAGACTGTTAATTTGGGATGGGTAAACAGAAACAGGGTGCAGGAACAGCATCTCTCAACATTTCATATGGAAAAGGGAGGAATTGTATGACAATTTAATTAAAAAAAAGCCAGCAACTAGGATTGAGGAATTTAAAAGGGCCCGCAAAGGTTGGTTTGAGAGATTTTTAAAAATGGGGCAGCATAGTGTGATAAGGCAGGGAGGCTGCCAGTTCGGACCACAAATCGGGTGAAAAAATATTGCAGGGCTAAGGAGTACATAGACAGTGAAGGACTGAAACCCGAACAAGTGTTTTTTTGTGACAAAACAGGCCTGTTTTGGAAGAAAAAAGCCAAGCAGGACGTACATTTTCTCAGGGGAAAAGGCACTCCCAGGGCAAAAGCCATGAAAAACAGGCTTTCTCGTTGATGGGCCCAAAGCATGGTGATTGCAAAGTGAAACCTTTATTGGGTATACCCGAAACCCCCAAGTGTTCAGGAAAAAACAATTCCTCAAGGTTAATTTTTTGTGCTGTGGAGGGGGAAACAGTAAGGCAAGGGTCACAGGACTTTTCAGACGGTTACACCATGCATGCCCCCCAATTGAAAATTTACCCAATTTAAAAGAAATTAGACCTTAAGTGCCTCCTGGTAAAAAACAACCCCTGGTTTTCCCCACAGATGGGCAAACGACTTTCAAGGGGCATGACTTTATTTAAAGGGAAGTTTTTTGCCTCCCAAACCACTCCTCTCCGCAGCCCATGGACCGCAGGGTTTTTCCCAAATTCAAGAAACTGACCAAAAGCTATGTGGGAAAAAAGGTTTTGAGTGACCCCAGAAAACCAAAAATGACTCTAAGAAGTTTTTGGGAAAAAACATTTACCATCCTCAAATTTTGAAACATTATAGGGAAGGCTTGGAGGGAATGCCAAAAGGGCATTGAACCACTTGGAAAAAAATGTGGCCAAATGTGTAGACAAAAGGGATTTTTAAGGGTTTGACAACCCGGAACCTATGCCAGTTGAGGAATCCATTTTGGCTGGGAATCCTGGGGTTGGAAGTTTAGTGGGGGAATGTGAAAATGGGGGGGAGGACAGTGAAAGCTAACCACGATGATCTTTCTAAAACATCTTGAACACAAGAGGGCAGAAACCCGAGGAAAGCTTCGGAGGAGGGGAAAAAATTTAAGAAGTTGCCTACTTCTAAATAAAGGAAAAAGTGGCAAAGTGGCTTGAATGCAAACCTTTTTTGATGAAAATCACCCTACACAGCTACTCAAGCCCGGGTTGGGAACCTGTACACGACAATTTGTGAACCACTTAGGAAAGCATAAAGAACGAAGGTACAGGGATCTATGGACAGATTTTGGGCGACAGAAGTCCGTGACTCTGAAGCGGTCTAGTGGCTTAAAAAACAAGGGGAAATAACCCCAGAAAAGACTTGCTGCCCAATGCTAAGGAAGGGGGTTCCCCATCAAAAACTAACACCTCTCCCCTCCTCCCATCCCATCAATCATCACCAGATCTTCAATAAAGGTAAGTGTCATGTAACTGTGCATGTAATCTTCAGTTTGTGTGTATTAAAATTAATATTTCATGTGGTAAAAATTTTTTTTTTTTCAATACTTTTGGGTGCCTTGCGCGGATTAATTTGATTTCCATTATTTCTTATGGGGAAAATTAACTTGACTAACGATAATTTTGACTAACGATGAGCTCTCAGGAATGGATTAATATCGCTGGTTGAGGGTCCACTGTACATACTCAATAATTCTAGTGGCTTCAAATCAAGCAGGAGAAAACTGGTAGGCCCACATGTGAGAGAATGGGTCTGTGTGGTCAGTTTGCACCACATAAAAAAATCCTGCAGCATGCAGTGCATAATGAGAAAAAAACTGACATTTTTTTGGATTAAAACGCTGACTTTGAGGTGTATTTTTGTATAGTATTTATCATTGTATTCTCGTTTTCATGGTTTGCATGATAAAATGGAAAACATATTGCAAAAATAGAGATGATTTTGATTAGTTTCACGGTGAAAACGACCTTGAAATTGAGCTCAAAGTAGCAGAAATGTTCGATTTTTACCAATGTTCAAGAGTAAGCAAATCACACTGCACATCCAATACACATCAACTGGAGAGTCGAATATTCTTTCACTAGTGCACTGATATTATTTATACCATTTTTACATTAATGCAGTAGTCTGCATAACGGTAAATTTTGTATTTTTTGTATGAATAAAAAATCAGAATAGAAAGCAATAGTAATATAAGAGGGGCCTAGAGACATGACTAATGAACAGAGGATATTTTTATTTTAGCGCCAAGAATGTCTACATTGTTTATTCTGGACCTTATTTTGAAATTGGCATCTTTTTTAATTTGTGTGAAATTGGCCAAATTGCCAATTTCTGACCACTTTATTGGGTAGTTGAAATCGGTAAATGGGCAGTTTCTTGTACTCAGTTGATAGAAAAAATGGAGTTCTAAAGAAATAGCTATGAATTTGGTCAACTGGAACAATGGAATTGGCCAAAAACAGGGCTCAGATTCGGCAAAATCGCCGACCTGTATATATCGCCGAGACCGCTAACTTCACGGGAGCGTAATTCTGTGAGTTTTTGACCAAATTTTGTACTTTTGTGTCATTACCATCGGGAAAAGATTCTCTATCATTCATAAGAAAAATAATTTTTTATTTTCAAAAAATTTTGTGACATAAAATGATTTCAGAAAGGGGCTTGCAACAGTCAAAGGGTTAAAGCACTCCAGAGTGAATATTGTTTGTTATTATTATTATTATTATTATCATTATTATTGTTATTATTATTACCATCGACATACCTTGTTCACCGAGTACAGTGGACCCCCACCTTACAATATTAATCTGTTCCTGAGAGCCATCGTAAGCCGAAATTAATCATTAACCGAATTAATTTTTCCCCATAAGAAATAATGGAAATGAAATTAATCCGTTCCTGACACCTCAAAGTATGAAAAAAAAAATTTTTTTACCACATGAAATATTAATTTTAATACACACAAACTGAAGAAGACATGCACAATTACTACCTATTAAGAATAGAATACATGACACTTACCTTATTGAAGATCTGTGATGATTGATGGGATGGGAGGAGGGGAGAGTGTGGAAGTTATTGTTTAGAATGGGAATCCCCCTCCATTAGGACTTGAGGTAGCAAGTCCTTTTCCAGGGTTACTTCCCTTCTTCTTTTAAATGCCACTAGAACTAGCTTGAGAGTCACATCGACCTCTGTCACACAACAGATCTGTCCATAGAGCTCTGTACCTCCCATTCCTTTAAGACTTTCCTAAAATGGGACATAACATTGTCATTGTACAGGTTGCCAACACGGCTTGCAGTAGCTGTGTCAAGGTAATTTTCATCCGTAAAGGTTTCCAGTTCAACCCACTTTGCACACATTTCCTTAATCTCTTTTTTCATTTCCATACTAATTCTTGCCTTTTTTACCACAGGGATGGCACTAGAAGCTTTCTTGGGGTCCATGGTGACTTATTTTGCAGTTACAAGCACTAAAGACACTGGGATAATGTGAAATGTACCGAAATGTATGTGTAGATGCGACCGCACTGGCTGGCTTGTAAACATTGGCGCTGAGGCCACACGTTGGACGCGTCCCGGACGAATCATATAAGGCGAGTTTTTTATCGTGAGGCGGGGCAAAATTTTTGCGTTCAAATGCTTCGTATGGCGGATTTAATGTAACGCAATGCGTTCATAAGGCGGGGGTCCACTGTATTACAATATTCCATAGGTTGCATGACTTGAGTCTAGGGGATTATTTATATGAAATGTATCAATGAACAAATTGTAACAAGTTCTGATGAAAGTGAGGTGAACAAGAAACTTTGTAAAATATCTCTTTAATATAACATATACAGTGGAGCCTCGGTTTTTGTGATTAATTTGTTCCAGAAAGTTTGACGAAAACCGAATTGTATGAAGACTGAAGCAATATTTCCATTAAGAAATAATGTAAATCCAATTAATCTGTTCCAGACACCCAAAAATAGTAACAAAAATTAAATGTTATAGAGAATAACTATAGTTTTACATACAGAAAACAATGGGAAATAAATATGACTAATGAAATAGATAAATGAACAATTAATATCACTTTTACCTTTACTGAAGATTCTTGATAGCGTATGGAAGACGGCAAGGAGGGGAGAGGGAGGAAGAGAGGTTATTCATATTCATATTCATATATTCATATAGTTTATTTGGACATGATACATAGTTGTACAAGGAATTATAATAATTTGGTATACACATGCCAAAAGCCCCTTATATGCAGAGCATTATGGGCAGGCTTAAAATTAACTTAAAATTAACAAGCAATGAAAGGTTCATTGGGAAAAATTACTGTAAACAATTTACAATATGAAGTACAATTGAGTATTTGAAACAATTAAATTTGAACATTTTGATATGAAGCATTGTAGTTGTACAAATTGTGCATTACAATGTATAACAAACAAGATGATCAATTTACTGTGTGTTGTCTTGAAGTTTTAAGATTAAGTAATTGGAAAAATTTGTTGTTAATGTTAAATATTGAGTATTGATTTTTTAATCCCGGGCGGTAAGTGGTTTTCTAGAAGAGCCCTTAACCCTTTGACTGTTTCCAACGTATAAATACGTTTTAAACGAGCCAATGTTTCTGACGTATTTATACGCACAAATTCTAGCGGCTTAAAATCAAGCGCCAAAGGCCTGGTAGGCCTACACGGGAGAGAATGGGTCTCAGTGGTCGGTGTGCACCCTGTGAAAAAAATCTGGGACCCAGCGGTGCATTGTGGGAACGCCATGTTGTCAGTCCATTTTCACCATGCCTCTCGGTAAGAAGTTCCTCACTCCCCCGGGATTGGAGGTCTTTTGTTCCCAAGTGATAGCTCTAACAGCGTTTGAAAATGTCAGGGACAGTGAATTCCAGGGTTTTGAAGTGAGTGTTACCGAAAAAAGTGCCCAGGATAACATAATTAGTGACGAAAACCCAGATGACCCACAACCTTCCACCTCTGGTGCTGTGCCGGCTTGTTCACGTTCACGTTCCCCTTTAAACCAGGACGAAAGAGGAAACAAATTTGGTCGTGTACAACACCCAGATGTTAGCAGTGATATGATAGTGATAGTGAAGTGATAGTGATTTAAAGGGTCATTGAAAGCAGTTCTAGTGACAGTGAGAGTGAATATTCCCCAGTGAAGCGGCAGTATGTACGATGTAGCATGCGGTCTGGTAGTGTTTCATATGTTGTTCCAAGGAGAAGTAGAAACTCTGGGAGCACACCCCCGTGGCCCTACACCACGACCTGATAGTGAAGATGACGATATTGAAACGAAGGTATAAAATGGTGACAGTGAGGGAGGGGGCAGTGGGGGGATAGTGAGGGTGGCACGGCCCATGTGGCACCTCACCGGGCCACGCTACTACCCACGCGGTTTTGATTTCAGCACAACAACCAGCCTCACCCTACCCCACACTCCCACAACCTGCACAAACCACAACCACGGTACAATATCCAACCCCCCAGCAACCGCATCTGGGTTTGGGCAGGACGGTGACGAGTTTGTTCCCAGTCCCCATGACTTTGATGAAACACAAAGTGGAATAAAGCCATCTTGTCCACTTGGGAACAATGCCAGTGAACTGGACTGCTTTGAGTTATTCTTCGATGAACCCCTGATGGACATCATTGTCAGGGAAACAAACACATACTCTGATTACACCATGGCAAATACACTTCTCTCACCAAAATCACGGCTACACAAGTGGAAGGAACAACTGTGGCAGAGATGTACCTGTTTTTTTGCCACAATAATGCTTATGCCACATGTGTATAAGCACACTGTCACCACATACTGGACAACAGATCGCCTGATTTTAACTCCAGGTTTTAGTGACATTATAGGTGTCAATCGTTTCCTGATACTGTTCGTATGTTACACTTTTCAACAAAACCAGGCCTGACAGAAGCGACAGGGTTTTATAAGATAAGAAATGTGTTTATGTACCTGAAACAAAAGTGCTGCATGTAATTTTATCCCCTTTAGGAAGCTTGTTATTGATGAGTCCTTGATTTTATTCAAAGGAAGACTCTCATTCAAGCAATATATACCAACCAAGAGGAAACGCTTTTTGGTAAAAAGCTATTTGTTCTGTGTGATTGCAAAAGTGGTCTAGTTTTTAATATTATTGTGTACACTGGCAGTAATACTTTGAGAGATACCATGAAGTTATTGGGTATCTCTGGTGATGTGGTTCGAACAATGATGGAAACCCTATCTTGGTAAGGGGCATATATACTGATAACTGGTACACAAGCCCCTACTCAGTGATTTCTTGCGGTGAACTTGACAGACGGGGTGTGGCACAGGTGCGTGGTAATCACAAACATATTTCCAAGGTTTCGACGCTGGCACTCGCAGAGGTGAGGGGCAAGCCTTTGCTGCCAATGACATCATGGCATTTCGGTGGCATGACAAACGGTGGCATGACAAAGGACCCAGGGCAGGGACAACAGAGAGACCAATGAACCCATTCTAAAGCCTGCAGCTGTCATGGACTACAACCTCAATATGCGCTTAGTGGACAAAAGTGACATGCAGATTGGGTTTGCAGACTGTGTACGCAAGAGTTTTTAAGTGGTATATCAAACTTTTTTTCCATCTTGTTTATATCTCTATGCTAAATGCTTATAACATATACAAGTTGAAGACCAACAAAACACCAAAATATGGTGAATTTTGCCCGTCAGTAATCAGCAAATAATTGCAAAGTACCAAGGAGCAACTCCTGCAATAGACCACGCCCACAGATGTCATCTCGTATGAGGCCTGGTGATCACTACCCCATACAACTGCCTCCTACTACTGCCAAGAAAAATGCTCAGAAGAGGTGTTATGTATGTATGCATACCACAAAACGCCCACAAACACGCAGAGACACTCGTTTTATGTGTGAGGAGTGTGAAGTGCCCCTCTGCATATACCCATGTTTAAAAAGATTTCCACAAGCTGCAGCAGTTTCTAGGAACGTGTTTAGTGACTGTACATATGTATATATATTATGGAACAATAGTAATAAGCATTGTTTTGTATTTTTTGGGTTTGTGTAAACAAAGTGTATACACAAACTAATAGTGATAAAGTTTGTTCTGTTATTGGTTGTAAATAATGAGTGTATTTTTGAAGAATGCACCTTACATTGGTCTCACAGGCCACATAAGTACCTGGAAAAGAAAAATATTGAAAAATGCAAAAAAACCTTTGAATTGAGTAAATAAAAGAATACCGGGTGGGCGGCACTCGCCGCTGTTGCCGTACACACGTCAATTTCTGCAAACTTTGCGGCTCATATCTCGGTAAGTACTGATGGCAAAAATTATTTTTAAGCTTAAAACAACTAGTAAAAATATTCCTAACATTTTCATAAGAAAAAATAATTTTTTTTTTTCGAATATTTGGCGACATAGAATGACAGTTTCAGAGAGGGCCCTGAAAAAATCAAAGGGTTAAATTGATTTTCAGGCCTGGTTACTTTGGTATGTTCTGGTAATGAATTCCAGATTTTGGGGCCCTTTATGTGCATAGAGTTTTTACACAGTGTGATATGGACACGGGGATATTGTTTGGAAGGGAATCCCCCTCCATAAGGACTTCAAGTATTAAGGCCCTATCCGGGGTTACTTCCTTTTTTTGTCTTTTACTGGCACTAGGACCACCTTGAGAGTCACTGGACCCCTGTCCCACAAAAAATCTGTCCAGAGAGGTTTGTTTCTGGTGTGTCTCTAAGATTTGCCTAAAATGGGACAAGACATTGCCATTGAACATTGATACAGACTTCCCATACATCCTGGCGAGATTGGCGGACACGCGTATGCCACTTTCGTGCTTTGCTATGAGTTCTTTCTTGAATTCTATCATGTTTCTCCTCTTCTTTATCAAAGGGCTGGCACTCGGAACTTTCTTTGGCTCCATGGTGGCTTATTTAGGAGCCGCACTCAATAAACAAGCACAAAAAACAATGGATTATAATGAAATGTTTTGGATGAATGTGCGGGGGTAATGCTCACTCAACAAAAAACAATGCCAGACTGAGTCAGAACACGTGGGATGCTTTGTGTGGGTGCGAGCAGGTGGATGTGTTTGGTATGGCAGACCATTGTCAACTCTATGAAAATTGAGCAGATGTACAAAAACTGGGACAAAATTTTGATGAAAAAAGTCGTCTAAAACCAAATCCTACGAAAACTAGGACATACGAAAACCGAGGTTCCACTGTATTATGTTATAAACTTAAGGTATTTTAATGATACCTTATAGTTATAAATTTGATACAAACACACAACAGACTTATTAATTATATACATGGTTTATAATGATATCCATTTGAGCTGAGTGGGTCTCTACACGGTGTTTACATTCTCAGTGTCTCTCGTGGCATCTTAAGAAATTATTAAACACAGTAAACAAGGTATGTTGATGGTACTAATAATAATTAATAATAATAATAATTATAAATAATAATCACTCTGGAGTGCTTTAAATGTCATACGTATTTTGTATATGTTTGGTAGCTGATGTTTCAAGTGCTCCAGAGCAATTATTATTATTATTATTATTATTAATTAATTATTATTAATTATTAATTATTATTATTATTATTATTATTATTATTATTATTATTATTATTATTATTATTATTATTATTATTATTATTACCATCGACATTCCTTGTTCATTGAGTTTAATAATTTCTTAAGTTGCCACGGGAGACATGGAGAATGTAAACACACAGAAGAACACACCAACCAACCCCTTTACTGTGACCCTCTTTGTACTTCTTCCATTTTCTCCTTGTTTTTCCTCATTTAAGTGCTGCTGCACTTCTAACTATATCTTCTACTATGGGGTGCACAGTAAAGTACAAATTTGTGTAAATATGTAGTCTTGGAGACTGTGAAAGCTAGTGTACTGAGTGGCTGTAGGAAGGAGATTGAGATGCTTGACACCGAGACGCCATGCTTCCTGTTTCTGTGACCCAAGTTCTCATACGGCATACAATACCAACTCGTCGGAGATCCCGTTGTAACTCCGAGTTGTCGATAAACAAGTACAGTGGTACCTTGAGTTACGAACTTAATTCATTCCAGAAGGATGTTCGAGTGCCGATACCGAACGAATTTGTCCTGTAAGGAATAATGTAAATTAGATTAGTTTGTTTCAGACCCCCAAAAATACAATTACAGAAGCACTTACAAAAATACACTTACATAATTGTTCGAGTTGGGAGCTGTTCGAAACTTGAGGTACCACTGTACTTCAGTGAAGAGAGTCTATATTGTGTGTGTGTGGGGTGGCCATACCTACCACACTTGACTACCATACCTGACTACCATACCTGCAACACCTGACCTCTTACAATACTACTCACCTCTCATCCTACATTAAGACTACAAATTTTTAAGGTAAGTAATGGGTGTACTGTGTGTTTATTTTACTTTTTATTGTTTTTTTTAATGCCTAGTTCTATTGCTAACTTAAAATGTGTTAGTGCAGACTTGTTATCTGGCATTTATATTATTTATATAAGTGGAAAAAGTGGCATTCTGCTTTTTGATGATGTCTGCTTTCTGGTGGTAGCCTGGAACCCAACCTTCCATATAAGTGGGGCCTTACTGTATATGATATTTACTTGTTCAGATATATTAAGGAAAGAAGATGTTTTTAATGATAGTTTTAGTGATTCTGGCAGATGGTGAGGCTGGAGTTTTTATGAAGATTAAGCTAGACACAGGGTATGTCATAGAGATTTTTGTGTCTAGTATTATGTCTATGAGTTGTATTGCAACTATCAAGGAAGTGCTTCAGGTTAGGATTAATTCTACCCACAGCTTCATGTATCTCCCCCACACTCACATCTGGCTTTTCCTCACTCCTAAAAGATGTTATACCTCCCTGGTCACTTAAGAAAATCACAGCTTCCCTATTTTCATCAACATTTAGCAGTTCCTCAAAATGTTCTCTACATCTTCCCGATAGATCCAGCACTCCGTCTAATAACTCTTCTCTTCTGTTTTTAACTGTCAAATCCATTCATTCCTTAGCTTATTAATATTGCTCCAAAACTTTTTTATATTCTCAGCAAAATTTTGTTGACATCTCACCCACTCTCTCATTTGCTCTCCACTTACATTCCTTCGCCACTTTCTTAATCTCTCTCCATATATGTACTCTTCCCTCCTTTTATCACTTCTACTCTGTAAAAATCTCTCATATGCAAACTTTTTCTGTCTTACTACTCTCTTTACCTCATCATTCCACCAATTGCTCCTCTTCACTCTCACACCCACCCTTCTATATCCACAAACTTCCGTTGAACATTCTAACACTGCATCCTTATATCTATCCTATACTTCTTGAACCTCATTGCCTATACTCTCACTAGCCCATCTTTCTACCTATAGCTGCTTATGTCTTACCCAAACTACCTCCTCCTTCAGTTTAAAAACCTTCACCTCTTTCTCACTTTCTGATACTATTCTCCTTGTATCCCTTCTACAATTTACTCTCACTGTAACTACAACTAAAAAATGATCTGATACATCTGTTTTCCCTTTATAAACATGCACATCCTGAAGTCTACCCACCAACCTTTTAGCCACCAGTACATAGTCCAACAAACTACTCCTGTTTTCATATCTTGTATACTTATCTATCTTTTTTTTCTTATTTATTTATTTATTTATTTATTAATTTGAACATGATACAGAGAAGTACAAGGAATACAGTTTTATAGTGCAGCATGCAAGCCCCTTGTATGCAGTGCATATGGGCAGGCTTAATATTAACTTAAGATTAACTTAGCAATGATATATTCAGCGGTACAAAAATTATTGTAAAACAGATAATAATTTAGCACAAATGAGTATTACAAAGACAGGTCATATGGTCATTTGCTGTGTAATCAGTAGAATGGAGTATTCTGTTAGGTAATGAAGTTAAATAGTAACAAAGTTACCTGTTGCCAAACTTCTTTACAAAGGTCAGAGGCCCCCATTATCATTTACTCCTGGCACCCCAAACTTACCTACCACGCCCTCTCTAACTGTTTCTCTCACTTTAATATTCAGGTTCCCTACTATACAATTACTTTCTCACTTGGGTGGAAACTTCCTAAACACTCACTTAACATCTCCCAAAATCTCTTTCCCCTCTACACTCCTCTCTTCTTTAGGTGCATAAACACTATTATAACCCACTTTTTGCATCCAACCTTTTTTTAATCCACATAATTCTTTAATTTATACATTTAAATTCTCACTTCTATAACTGATCCTTTAAACCTTATTGCTACCCTTTCATTGGCTCTAACTCTCAGATACTCCTGACCTAATCACATTTATTTCTCCACTAAAACTTCCCTACCCCCTTCATCTTTGTTTTGCTTAGAGCAAGGACATCCAACTTCTTTTCTTTCATAACATTAGCAGTCATCTCTTCCTTATTATCAGAACTACATCCATGCACAGTCAAACTTACCAGCTTTATACAGTTGTCTTATTTTTAGTAATTCATACAGGAGAGGGGGTTACGAACAGAATATTGATCGCCTCTTATGACACGTATGGCTTAACCCCTTCAGGGTCCAAGGCCAAAATCTGAAGTGGTGCCCCAGTGTCCAAGAATTTAAAAAAAGAAAATTAGTTATTTTTTCTTATGAAATGCTTGAGAATCTTTTTGTGAAGGTAATAAAACAAAAAGTACGAAATTTGATGGAAAATTGACGAAATTATGCTCTCGCGAATTTTGATGTGTCAGCGATATTTACGAATCGGCAATTTTGCCGACTTTGACTCCCATTTTAGGCCAATTACATTATTCCAGTCGACCAAATTCTTAGCTATTTCACTAGTATTACTTCTATCGATTGAGCACAAGAAATCGCCAAGTCAACTGTTTCAACTACAAAATAAAGTGATCGGAAGTTGGTAATTTGGCCAATTTAACACAAAGTTCAAAATATTCCAAATTCAAATTAGGGTCCAGAATAAACAATGTAGGTATTCCTGGCACTAAACTAACATTTCCTCTGTTCATTAGTTACGTTTTGAGGCTTTACAAATAGATTCCATTTTGATTTTTTATTCACATAATGAATTTTTATTCACACCAAAAAATAGAAGATATACTGTTATGCAATATTGTAATAGTTGTATAAATATCATCACCACATTGTGAATGTATATTAGACCCACGAGCTGGCATGTATTAGACATGTGAGGTCGTTTGTTTACTCTTGAACATCAGCAAAAATTTAACATTTCCGCTACTTTGAGCTCAGTTTCAAGCCATTTCCAGTGCTAAAGCCAATCAAAATCATCTTTATTTCTGTAATATGTCTTCCATTCTATCAAATGAGACCAAGAAATCGCAAATACAACTAATAAAAAACATACGAAAAAACACTGCAAAGTCGCTGTTTAATCGAAAATCATGTCTCAGTTTTTTTTTCTCTCATTATACACAGTGTGCTGCAGGATTTGTTTTATTTGGTGCACACATACCACAAAGATGTATTCTCTCATATCTAGGCCCAAATGTACCACTCACAGTTTATCAGAGTGAGCTGATCTCATGACGTAGATCTACGGTTGTGACCCTGAACGTAAAGCTGTAGATCTACGGACGGACCCTGAAAGGGTTAAAGAAAGATTTTTCTTTCCACTTTCCCTTGGATGTGAAAGGAAATAGATAAGAACAAGAACTATCAAGGAAACAGAAGAAAATTCAGATGGGTGTAGTTACCTATACGTGTACATGTATATGTTGTGTATACCTGGCAAGAGTTCCGGGGGTCAACATCCCCACTGCCCGGTCTGTGACCAGGCCTCATGGTGGATCAGGGCCTGATCAACCAGGCTGTTACTGCTGGCCACACGTTACGGCTGGTCAGGTATTGACTTCAGGTGCTTGTCCAGGGCCTGCTTGAAGACAACCAGGGGTCTATTGGTAATCCCCCAGATGTATGCTGGGAGCAGTTGAACAGTCTTGGGCCCCTGACACTTATTATGTTGTCTCTTATCCTAGTGGCACCCCTGCTTTTCATTTCGGGGATGTTGCACCGTCTGCTGCTTTTATAAGAACATAAGAACATAAGAGAGGAGGAACACTGCAGCAGGCCTGTTGGCCCATATTAGGCAGGTCCTTTACAATTCTTCTCACTAACAAAAATATTTGCCCAGCCCAATTTTCATGCTAACCCAAGAAATAAGTTTTGATGATTCTATTTACTCATTATGCAAGTCCCACTCAAATACAACCCCTCTCACTCATGTATTTATCCAACCTAAATTTGAAACTTCCCAACGTTTTAGCTTCAATAACCCTACTAGGCAGACTGTTCCATTCATCAACTACCCTATTTCCAAACCAGTACTTTCCTATATCCTTTCGAAATCTAAATTTATCTAATTTGAATCCATTATCGTGGGTTCTCTCTTGGAGAGATATCCTCAAGACCTTATTTATATCCCCTTTGTTAATACCCATCCTCCACTTGTACACTTTGATCATGTCTCCCCCTCATTCTTCATCTTACAAGTGAATGTAGTTTAAGAGTGTTCAATCGTTCTTCGTATGGAAGATTTCTAATGCTATGTATTAATTTAGTCATTCTTCACTGAATGTTTTGCAACAAATTTATTTTCCATTCTGTAATATGGAGACCAGAACTGAGCTGCACAATCTAGGCGAGGCCTTACTAATGATGTATAAAGCTGCAGGTATAACCTCTGGACTTCTGTTGCTTACACTTCTTGATATCAATCCCAATAATCTATTTGCTTTATTACGTACGCTTAGGCATTGCTGTCTTGGTTTAAGGTTACTGCTTACCATAACTCTCAAGTCCTTTTCACAATCTGTATGGCTAAGTTGTACATTATTTAACTTATAAGTGCTAGGGTTATGGACACTCCCGAGCTTCAGAACCTTGCATTTATCTACATTGAACTGCATATACCACTTTTCTGACCAAGAATTGAGTTTGTCTAAATCCTCCTGAAGTTTTGTGACATCTACATTTGAATCAATTATCCTACCTATCTTTGTGTCATCGCCGAATTTGCTCATATCACTAGTATTTCCCTCATCAAGGTCATTGATATACATTATAAACAACAGGCGTAAGACTGATCAATGAGGAATGCCACTTGTTACAGATCCCCATTTAAGCATACAATCTGGTGTTGTACTCTGTCGAAAGCCTTACTAAAATCTAAATAAACAACATTGAATTCTTTATCATGATCAACAGCCTCAAAAGCTTTACTGAAGAAGGTTTAATAAATTAGTTAGGCAGAAATGGCTCCTTGTGAATCCATGCTGAGTATCATTAATAAAGCTATGCTGTGGCTTCTTATAATATCAGCTATAATTGACTCCTAGTAATTTGCCTACAATTGAGGTCAGGCTTATTGGGCAGTAATTTGACAGTAATGACTTGTCCCCTGCTTTAAAAATAGGAACTACATTAGCCATCTTCCACATATAAGACACTACACCTGTTTGAAGAGAAATATTAAAAATATTATTCAATGGTTCACAAAGTTCCATTCTGCACTCTTTAAGAACCCTTGAAAAAAGTTCATCAGGGCCCAGGGATTTATTTTGCTTCAATCAGTCTATCTGTTTGATAACTATTTCGCTAGTGACTATGATATTGCATAATTTATCGTCTTCATGCCCATTATAAAAATTAATTACTGGGATATTGTTAGTGATTTTCATGTGCAAGTTTGGTACAAGTCCCTCTAAGGTTTTCCAGGTGTATATAAGCATGTATCTCTCCATCCTGCATTCTAGGGAGTACAGGTTTAGGAACTTCAAGTGTTCCCAGTAATTGAGGTGGTTTATCGCAGTTATGCGTGCCGTGAAGGTTCTCTGTACATTTTCTAGGTCAGCAATTTCACCTGCCTTGAAAGGTGGTGTTAGTGTGCAGCAATATTCAAGCCTAGATAGAACAAGCGACCTGAAGAGTGTCATCATGGGCTTGGCATCCCTAGTTTTGAAGGTTCTCATTATCCATCCTGTCATTTTTCTAGCAGATGCGATTGATACAATGTTATGGTCCTTGAAGGTGAGATCCTCTGACATGATCACTCCCAGGTCTTTGACATTAGTTTTTCGCTCTATTGTGTGGTTGCAGTTTGTTTTATACTCTGATGAAATTTTAATTTCCTCACGTTTTCCATATCGGAGTAATTGGAATTTCTCATCATTGAACTTCATATTATTTTCTGCAGCCCATTTAAAGATTTGGTTGAAAATTTCTTAGCCTTTTTCAGTAGTGTAGATTTGTCAGCCATGAGTATGGTACATGATTATGGAAAGGTATTCTCATTCACCACTCCACTAATTCTTACTCATTGATCATGTTTTTTTTTTTTACAATTTCTTGTTTGATCTTTGAGAAATACTGCACACTTTAGGGGCCAGGATGAACTGATAACATAGAATGTGGCATAATTAAATCACAAATGCAGTAATGAAAGGTAAATAATGAAGAGTTTATGTGGGGGAAGAATACAGGTGGTACCTTCATACTGACAGTGAAACAAACTTTAGTACAAATGCTGCTCTTCACTGAGATGCCACCATAGACACATTCATTCCATTGCTGGCTGGCTGCTAAACCACTCACACACAACCCACTGATGCACAAATGACTCAGATGCTGGCTAAGAGACAAGTTACCTCATTGATGGTTGGCTGAGGCTCACCCATATCTGCCGACCATCATTGTATGCACATCGTATCGCACTTTTTTAATCACAACTCAAAGCTAGGGTAAATTGACACTCAAAGTTATTTTAATTCTAGCCTAAAGTAACTCAAGGAACTGCTGTATTTTATTAATGGGTCATAGTTCAATAGTTATATGATTTTTTAAATTTTATTTTTTTGTGAACTTTTCTTCTTGTTACAGCAGTACTCAGGATCCCAGTCTGAGAAGATTCCTCTTGTATAAGAGAATTTTTGCTGTTTCTCTTTTCACTGGCACGTTGGTCTTGGCCTGGTACTTGAGGAAGAAGAAGGGGACCAGACTCAAGGCACTTCTTGAAGATTTCACCCGGCTTCCCCTCGACAAGTCTCTCTTTGGATGTGACATGTCAGTGTATAGGTAAGATGACAGAAATGAATGTGACAGTCATGCACAGTTTAACCCTTTTACTCTTGAAGCCCCTGATCACAAACTTGCTCTCATTGTCAAAAAATATTAAAAAAAAAAAAAAATTTTTCTTCCCAAAATCTTAAGAATGTTTTCTGATTGTTTTAAGCCTTAAACTGTTCAAACGTAGAGCTACGTTCACATGCATACCACTCCAATCGTGGATCTACCTTTTATTTTACATGCTTTCAACCTTGGCACGATAAGCCTGAGTTACCTAGACATGAGAGAATGAGTCTTTGCACTCAGTGTGCGCAGTATGACCGTATTCAGGGATGCCAGGAAAAATGCGCTCTTCATTTTAAACAAAAATAAAATTTTTCTTTTTTTCCAAAATATTCAGAGCGGTATGCATGTGAACGTTGATCTACATTTGGACAGTTTAACCCTTTGACTGTCAACCCCAAATCCTGAAGCATCTGATGTCGAAAAATTTTTGGAAAAAAAAAATTATTATTTTCTTATGAAATAATAGAGAATCTTTTCCTGATGGTAATGACAACAAAAGTACGGAATTTTTTGAAAGATTTTTTTTTTTTTTTTTTTGCGATTAGTAGTTAGCAAGATATAGAGGCATGAAGTTGGCAAAGTGAACTGCTTACAACAACAGCAGTGACTGCCGCTCACATGATAATATTATTTTTACTTTTATTCTATTTTTCCTTTTCTTTTCAAATATTTTATTTTTCAAGTAACTTTTGTGGTCTGTGAGACCAATATAATGCATAATGTATATACAGTAGAACCTTGGCTTACGAGTTTAATCCATTCCGTGACCTTGCTCGTATCCCAATCTGCTCATATGCCGAGTCAGTTTTCCTCGTTTAAATTAATTGAAATGCTATTAATCCGTTCCAGCAGAATTCCTGCTCTCAGGAGGCAGGACAAAATACTTGAATATGATGGTAATATCAACTCTATGGATTATTTATCTATCACAGCTCATCTGATATGACATAATAAACAATATAAATAACAGAAACCTGATATATACAGTAGAACCCCAAGTTTTGGCCATAATCCGTTCCAGGAGCTAGGCCTAAACTTGAAATGGCCGAAAGGTGAAGCAATATTTCCCAGAAGGAATAATGTATATACAATTAATCCATTCCAGACCCACAAAAATATTCACAAAAAATACATTTTTTAAAGAATAACTATAGTTTTACATACAACACAGATAAATACATATATGTATTATACAATAGACAAATTAAAATTTAAATAAACATTTACTTACCTTTATTGAAGAGATTTGCTGGCATCTGGAAGATAGGGAAGAGGAGAGAGGGAGGAGTTATTGTTTGGCAGGGGAATCCCCTTCCATAAAGACTTTAGGTAACAAGTCCTTATCTGGGGTTACTTCCCTTCTTTGTCTTTTAAGGCCACTAGGACTAGCTCGAGTCACTGGACCCTTGTCGCACAAAATAACTGTCAAGAGTGCTCTGTTTCTGGCGTCTCTAAGATTTTCCTGAAGTGGGAGCAGGTTTTGTCATTGAACATGTTGCAGATATGGCTTGTTTCAGCTTGGTCAGGGTGATACCTTTCAAAAAAAGTTTGCAACTCATTCCACTTGGCACACATGTGTCTTAATTTCATCATGTTCTTAATCACTGAAGAAGGCACCTTCTTCACTCCCTCTTCCTCCTCCTCTGAAGCAAGTTCCTCAGCTGTGGTCGGATGCTGTTCCAGTTGAAGCTCTTGCAGTTTGTCAGTGGTTAGCTCTTCCTTGTGCTCCTCCACCAACTCTTTCGCATCATCGCCACTCACCTCCAACCCCATGGACTCAGCTTCCTTGAGTTCTTTTCTCTTCGCCAGGATAGAAGTGGTAGTTGATTTGTTTTTGCCGTGCATCCTGGCAAGCTTCCCCACACAGACACCACTCTTGTATTTTCCTACTATCTCCTTCTTCACTGCTATGGTGTTCCTCACTTTCTTTACCACAGGCCCCATGGTGGCTTATTTCACAGTCATAATGGCTGGCTGGGCTGGCTGGGCTGGCTGGCTGGGCTGGCTGGCCTGGCCTGGCCTGGCCTGGCCTGGGCTGGCCTGGGCTGGCTGGCTGGGCTGGCTGGGCTGGCTGGCTGGGCTGGCTGGGCTGGCTGGCTGGGCTGGCTGGGCTGGCTGGGCTGGCTGGCCTGGCCTGGCCTGGCCTGGCCTGGCCTGGCCTGGGCTGGCCTGGGCTGGCCTGGGCTGGCCTGGCCTGGCCTGGCCTGGCCTGCCTGCCTGCCTGCCTGCCTGCCTGCCTGCCTGCCTGCCTCCCTGCCTGCCTGCCTGCCTGCCTGCCTGCCTGCCTGCCTGCCTGCCTGCCTCCCTCCCTGCCCCTCCTGCCCTGCCTGCCTGCCTGCCCCCTCCCTCCCCCTCCCTCCCCCCTCCCTCCCTCCCTCCCTCCCTCCCTCCCTCCCTCCCCTCTCCTCTCCTCTCCTCTCCTCTCCTCTCCTCTCTCTCTCTCCTCTCCTCCTCTCCTCTCCTCTCCTCCCCTCTCCTCCCTCCCCTCTCCTCCTCCCCTCCCCTCCCTCCCTCCCTCCCCTCCCCTCCACCCTCCCCTCCCCTCCTACCCTCTCCCCTCCCCTCCTACCCTCCCCTCCCCTCCCTCCCTCCCTCCCTCCCTCCCTCCCTCCCCTCCCTCCCCTCCCCTCCCCTCCCTCCCTCCCTCCCTCCCTCCCTCCCCTCCCTCCCTCCCTCCCTCCCTCCCCCCTCCCTCCCCTTCCTCCCTCCCTCCCTCCCTCCCTCATAAACAACACTAGACTGGCTCACGACACCTGCATGGGCAGGCGCTCAAGCGCAGGCAGGCGGACAGGTCTAGTATGCCAGCCGAAACCCAGGGCAACGCCAAAACCCAGGACAAAATTTGGCCAAAAAAGTGATTGAAATCCGAAGCCTGTAAAGTAAAGGACACAAGTGCAACTAATTGGCATTTTATTGTGGCAAAGTTTCGCCTCTCCAGGAGCTTTATCAAGCCATTACAAACAATACATGGACACAGAGGGTATATAAAGGCTCAGAGTGAGGTGCAATACTAGTGGTAGTGGTGGTAGTAGTAGTGACAAAAGTTGTAGTAGTAGTGGTAGTAATACAATATGGTAGAGCAATTAATTCGTACATGAGTAAAAGGATATAAAAGCTATTACTTACTGACTTGACTGAATGACTTACTGACTTGACTGACTGACATACTGAATATTATAATGGGGAAGCGGTAAACCTGTAGGATTATACAGCGCCTGTGGGGGGGAAGGGATGGAAGGTATTCATGCTTAATTTAGGGAACTGGAGCACAGATACAACTCCCTAGATCAAGAACCCCTCACCAGTGTCAAGGAACCCCTTGAGGGTAAGCTCCATCTTAAATTTTTGCTCATATCCAGAAACAAAAAAATCGACCGAGTGACTGCTCGATCCTGAAAAACTCGTATGGTGGGGCATTCATAAGCCAAGGTTCCACTGTATATCTACTCATTGTATGGAACACAATAACTGCACAAACATTGTCATCATTAAATTGTTTACAAAACCTGTTTAAACACAAACCCAAGCTGCCTTCCCCACCACCAGTGCTGTTTTCCCCACCAACCATGCTGTCTTTCCCACCACTCACAGGGAGATAAGTCACTTTGATATTTTTGGTGGAAAGGTGGAAAGTTGATATTCATCTGGGTTTTCAGCACTATTTCTGGTAAACCTGTTCATTGCTTATGGGCACAAACTCCTCAAAAGCATGAGATTCATCTTCACTGACACTTCAGTCTGTGTTAGAACTATCACTTGGGAAGGGAAGAGTCCCAATTTGCTGGGAGTAAGGCATTCCCTATCACTAGGAATGGTGAACAAGGCGTAAATGATTGGTACTCCAACAATGCACTGCGGGCCCCCCCAATTTTTTTTTATACTGTGCACATAGACCCATTCTCTCACATGTAGGCCCTACCAGCTTTCTCCCACCAGAATTTGAAGGCGCTAGAATTTTGGCATAGTATTACGGGACCGACACTGGCTTGCAAGCTGTAATATTACGAGACTGACAGTGAAAGGGGTTTAAAAATCACCTTTATGAGCATAATTTGATTAATGAGTCTGAGCATGGATTCACGAGAGGTCGTTCTTGCCTGTCAAAAATACTTATGTTTGTCAATAAGCAGTTGAAGCAGTAAACAACAACAAAATATGCTCCACATATAAAGGGGCTTTTGGCATGTACCCCAATTGTCATACTCCTTTGTACAAACATGTATCATGCTGAAATAACCTCTTTATTCTTATTTGAATTTTCCCAGAAAACCCCTTGGATAGAGTACCTCACAAAAGACTCTTAAGAAAAGTGGCAGCTCATGATATAGGAGGTAAAGTTCTAAACAGGATCGAGGCATGGATTTTCCCATTAATGGGGTAAAGCCCTGAATGGGACTGGTCACTAGTGGCATTTCACAAGGCTCAGTTTTAAAACTCACTGATGTTCATAATTTACAGTAATGCCCTTTGATGAAGGAATTGCAAGTGATAGTAAATTTGCTGATGATAAAAACAGGAAGAATGACTCTGAGGAAGAAACCCCTGATCTCCAGGGTTTGGACTAATTAATGTATTGGTCTGAAAAGTGGCAGATGCAGTTCAGTGTAACAAGTGTTCAGTCCTAGTCCTTGGGAAAGAAAATAACTCGAAGTTTTAAACCAGGCGATGTAGAGCTTGATCACACAGGATGTGAAAAAGATTTGGGGGTCATGGTAAGAGAAATCTAAATCCAAAACAACATGCCTAATTGTGTGCAATAAGTCTTAACAGATTACAGTGGAACCTCTGGTCATGACCATAATTCGTTCCAAACCTCTGGTTGCGACCCGATTTAGTTTGTGACCCCGAACCTAATTTTTCCCCCTTGGGATTGTATGTCAATACGATTAATCTGTTCCAGATCCCACAAAAATAGTTAAAACCTTTCACTGTCGAAGCCCCTGACCACAAACTTACTCTCAGTGTTGAAAAAAATTTGAAAAAACAAAATTATTTTTCTTACCAAAATCTTAAGATATTTTTTCTGATTGTTTTAAAAGAAAAAAAAAATTGTGATCAGTAGTTACCGAGATATAAAGGCGTGAAGTTGACAGAAAGTGAACAGCTTACAGCAACTTCGGGGACTGCGCTCACTCGGTGATATTATTTTTACTTTTATTTTATTTTTTCTTTTCTAATATTTTATTTTTCTTCAAGTAACTTTTGTGGCCTGTGAGACTAATATAATGTATAATGTAAGATAAGTATAAGATAAGATAAGATTTCGTTCGGATTTTTAACCCCGGAGGGTTAGCCACCCAGATAACCCAAGAAAGTCAGTGCGTCATCGAGGACTGTCTAACTTATTTCCATTGGGTCCTTAATCTTGTCCCCCAGGATGCGACCCACACCAGTCGACTAACACCCAGGTACATATTTGCTGCTAGGTGAACAGGACAATAGGTGTAAGGAAACGTGTCGAAATGTTTCCACCCGTCGGGAATCGAACCCGGCCCTCCATGTGTGAAGCGGGAGCTTTAGCCACCAGGCCACCGGCATTGTATCCAGCATAATAACTGCACAAACAATGAAGTGAAAATGAAAATGAAAATGTTATTTGCTTGCAAAGCTTTCAGTGTGTGGTTTACATTTTCTTCTTTCTTTCAACACACCGGCTGTATCCCACCGAGGCGGGTGGCCGTATATATAGTAATATATACAGGAGAAGTGGTTACTAGCCCCTTGCTCCTGGCATTTAGTCGCCTCTTACAACATGCATGGCTTACGGAGGAAGAATTCTGTTCCACTTCCCATGGAGGTAAGAGGAAATAAACAAGAACAAGAACTAGTAAGAAAATAGAAGAAAACCCAGCGGGGTGTGTATATATATGCTCGTACATGTATGTGTAGTGTGACCTAAGTGTAAGTAGAAGTAGCAAGACGTACCTGAAACCTTGCGTGTTTGTGAGATAGAAAAATGGACACCAGCAATCCTACCATCATGTAAAACAATTACAGGCTTTCGTTTTACACTCACTTGGCAGGACGGTAGTACCTCCCTGGGCGGTTGCTGTCTACCAACCTACTACCTAGGTGTGGTTTACATATTATATAATATTAATTACGAAGAAGGCCACTAGCATGCCTAGGCATTTCGAGCAGACTAATCCTAATTCTTACTCTATAATTGATTAGGTTATGGAGCAGTACATTTTTACATACATTATTAGATACATACATAATTAGTTAGCATATGAGAGGTTTTTACAAGATAGAAGTGATGCAAGGAGGGAAGAGTATATGGAGAGAAAAAGAGAGGTTAAAAAGAAACAATTTCTCATTCTCAAACTCAGTTAAGGCCTGCTCATCCTGAAATTTTTGACTTATGAACCTTTGCCTATATTTCTCAGGTATCATTTGGTATGCAAACAATACTTCCTCTTTAATTTTATCATAGTCAGAAAAATCATCCCCCTCCAGAGTCTCTACTCTCTGGAATCCTTTACCCACAAGCTGCGTGTGAAAAACTAGGGTGGCCCACTTCTGTTTGGGCCATCCTTGCTCCAAAGCCGTCTTCTCAAAAAAAGAAAAATATCTATCTGGGTCACTCTCTGTAAACTTAGGGACAAAATTTGCAGCTTTAGTTATGTTAAAGTACTGCTCAGGCTCTGGTTCTGAACCTCCTAACATTTGACATTCTTCCTCCTTAGCTTTCATTAATTTCATTTCAGCCTCTAGCACAGCTAGTTAAAGTCTCATCCTCTCCATTTCCATATCACCTGGAGTAGGTGATCCCTCATATTCACTGTTACCAAGTATGTTTACTGATGAATTATTACCTTCCTCCCTGAAGCCTGAAAAGTTTAAAGACTTAACTGACATAGTTTTTATCTTTAAACACTTGCTTCCTTCTTACAGTATCAGTGGACAAAGTTTTCCTACAGGCACACAAAATAACAAATTGAGTGTAAACTATGCACATAGCACTTACCATAACCACAACAAAAATGTGTTATTCAACCTTTCTCCCACCTTAGGAGAAAAACAACCTGTAAACTAATATATGAAAACAACACTTCCACTGACACCACCTTGGTAAACCTTCTCCTACCAGAAACATGCAACTGTTGTTACCCCATACCAGTACATATAGTTCAAAGAATTTTTTTTTATTATTATCACACTGACCGATTCCCACCAAGGCAGGGTGGCCCGAAAAAGAAAAACTTTCACCATCATTCACTCCATCACTGTCTTGCCAGAAGGGTGCTTTACACTACAGTTTTTAAACTGCAACATTAACACCCCTCCTTCAGAGTGCAGGCACTGTACTTCTCATCTCCAGGACTCAAGTCCGGCTTGCCGGTTTCCCTGAACCCCCTTCATAAATGTTACTTTGCTCACACTCCAACAACACATCAAGTATTAAAAACCCTTTGTCTCCGTTCACTCCTATCAAACACGCTCACGCATGCCTGCTGGAAGTTCAAGCCCCTCGCACACAAAACCTCCTTTACCCCCTCCCTCCAACCTTTCCTAGGCCGACCCCTACCCTGCCTTCCTTCCACTACAGACTGATACACTCTTAAAGTCATTCTGTTTCGCTCCATTCTCTCTACATGTCCGAACCACCTCAACAACCCTTCCTCAGCCCTCTGGACAACAGTTTTGGTAATCCCGCACCTCCTCCTAACTTCCAAACTACGAATTCTCTGCATTATATTCACACCACACATTGCCCTCAGACATGACATCACCACTGCCTCCAGCCTTCTCCTCGCTGCAACATTCATCACCCATGCTTCACACCCAGATAAGAGCATTGGTAAAACTATACTCTCATACATTCCCCTCTTTGCCTCCAAGGACAAAGTTCTTTGTCTCCACAGACTCCTAAGTGCACCACTCACCTCTTTCCCCTCATCAATTCTATGATTCACCTCATCTTTCATAGACCCATCCGCTGACACGTCCACTCCCAAATATCTGAATACATTCACCTCCTCCGTACTCTCTCCCTCCAATCTGATATCCAATCTTTCATCACCTAATCTTTTTGTTATCCTCATAACCTTACTCTTTCCTGTATTCACTTTTAATTTCTTCTCTTTTGCACACCCTACCAAATTCATCCACCAATCTCTGCAACTTCTCTTCAGAATCTCCCAAGAGCACAGTGTCATCAGCAAAGAGCAACTGTGACAACTCCCACTTTATGTGTGATTCTTTATCTTTTAACTCCACGCCTCTTGCCAAGACCCTCGTATTTACTTCTCTTACAACCCCATCTATAAATATATTAAACAACCACGGTGACATCACACATCCTTGTCTAAGGCCTACTTTTACTGGGAAATAATTTCCCTCTTTCCTACATACTCTAACTTGAGCCTCACTATCCTCGTAAAAACTCTTCACTGCTTTCAGTAACCTACCTCCTACACCATACACCTGCAACATCTGCCACATTGCCCCCCTATCCACCCTGTCATACGCCTTTTCCAAAATCCATAAATGCCACAAAGACCTCTTTAGCCCTATCTAAATACTGTTCACTTATATGTTTCACTGTAAACACCTGGTCCACACACCCCCTACCTTTCCTAAAGCCTCCTTGTTCATCTGCTATCCTATTCTCCGTCTTACTCTTAATTCTTTCTATAATAACTCTACCATACACTTTACCGGGTATACTCAACAGACTTATCCCCCTATAATTTTTGCACTCTCTTTTGTCCCCTTTGCCTTTATACAAAGGAACTATGCATTCTCTCTGCCAATCCCTAGGTACCTTACCCTCTTCCATACATTTATTAAATAATTGCACCAACCACTCCAAAACTATATCCCCACCTGCTTTTAACATTTCTATCTTTATCCCATCAATCCCGGCTGCCTTACCCCCTTTCATTTTACCTACTGCCTCACAAACTTCCCCCACACTCACAACTGGCTCTTCCTCACTCCTACAAGATGTTATTCCTCCTTGCCCTATACACGAAATCACAGCTTCCCTATCTTCATCAACATTTAACAATTCCTCAAAATATTCCCTCCATCTTCCCAATACCTCTAACTCTCCATTTAATAACTCTCCTCTCCTATTTTTAACTGACAAATCCATTTGTTCTCTAGGCTTCCTTAACTTGTTAATCTCACTCCAAAACTTTTTCTTATTTTCAACAAAATTTGTTGATAACATCTCACCCACTCTCTCATTTGCTCTCTTTTTACATTGCTTCACCACTCTCTTAACCTCTCTCTTTTTCTCCATATACTCTTCCCTCCTTGCATCACTTCTACTTTGTAAAAACTTCTCATATGCTAACTTTTTCTCCCTTACTAATCTCTTTACATCATCATTCCACCAATCGCTCCTCTTCCCTCCCGCACCCAGGGCCGGATTAAGAAGTCTCCGGGCCCTAGGCTATTCAGATTGGCGGGGCCCCTTTGAGTTATGGGTAAGCGAAGCGACCCCTTCCAGCTTGGGGGTGGGGGGGGGGTCGGTGTGAGCCTGTTTAAGGTCTAATTAAATACATTCTGGCTATTTAGATTAAATTTAATAGGGAAAGTACATCAAGACAACCAAAACCATTTACCAACAGCCATTATAACTATCTTGTTATATCATGTATTTTAAAGAGAATAAACTCAAGACAGCATAGTATTACTAGATTAGGCTATTAAAGTAGTGACATCATGTACCTATTATATTCAGCATAACCACTACAGCACTATTATTCCCCCTTATAAATCACTGACCATTATTGTTATCATTGCATCATGCATAAGACTATAAAATCATATAAACTCAAGAAAGTAAAAAAATTGTTTTATTTTCACAGGCACTTCTTAAATAAACTTTTTTCTGGATTTCATATTGGCAAAATCATCAATTATATTCTGAAAATCAATATTTCTTGTTAGATCAGACTCAATGGTCAACAAGGCTAGGTTAACAATTTGTCTTGACTCATTGTTGAACGGAGCTGGTTTTTCACTCTTTTCAAAACAGAAAATGAACGTTCTCCTTCACATTAGTACTGGAAGTGTTAGGTAAAGGCGACACACTATGTCAACATTAGGGAAGGTTTCTGAGATACCTGCATTTCTTAAATGTTTCAAAGCACTGAGGGCGCACATTTTTCAGGTGGACCCTTTAAAATCTGATTCATATACCCAGAAAAATGAACTATTTCTTCAAAAATGTTCCTGAACATCTGCTGAAAGGTGTTTTGCAACTTTAATGCAGCTTCTCTCAATTCTGCATCTGGTATATTTAGGAATTTTGAACAAAAAATCCAAACTTGTCTTTGAGATTCTGTAGATTTCTTTTCTTTTCACCAATTCTGTAATCAGTGAATCCAGAATGACGAAGTATGTAGCGTCTTACATTTCTGCCTTGGTAGCAACAAAATTTTCATTGTCTGGCTCTTCAAAATTGTGTTTTCCTCTTCCTTGACCGCTGATGATCAGCCCGGTAACGTAGTCTTTCACCAGCATTTTAGCTTTCTCTTCAAACATTTCAAAAGTTTCATCATTGCAAAGTGAGCTTAAAAATTTCCCACTAAGCCTGCATAGAGGTTAGCACAAGTAGCCATTTCAACTTCAGTTTTCTGAAGTGTCTTGTTCCCGACATTAACCATCCAGTATACAGTCCCAAAGCACACAGGTAAGGCCAATTCAAATCTCCAATTTTTATGCTAAGCTGGCTGCTTTGCTTCTTGTAGTTGCGTCGGTCTTCATCCTCTGCTATTTGGATCAAAGCAAACGTATTTCAGCAAAGCGTCTTTCAAAGGGATGTGTTTTCATCATGCTGCACTGACCACCTTGTTGTTGATAATGATTTGATGACATCTCCATAATGGTTGACTTGAGTATACTCCACCCATGCATTGAAGCAAGAAAAAGTTAAAGAGTGCTTGTAAAAGCCAAAAAAATGAAACTGCAAACGACACAACACTCCGCAGCACAAGACCCAACAAGATTAAGAGAATGTGCTGAGCAGGCACATATTCAGCAATGGTTGATTTGCTTGATACAGGCTTGCAATCCATATATTTACCCACAATTTACTTGGGATTGTCGTAGCCTGGCCACGGCAATCCATAATAGAGAGATCATGTTCAAGCAGAGTATCCAAGTACTACCCTTTATCATTGTTTCTCCATCATGGCCTGAAAGAGGAATGAATTTTTTAAAAACGCTCTACAGGCTTACCACTGGAGTCGACAAAGCGAACAATGATTGTCAATTGATCTGTATGTGAAATATCTGGTGTTGAATCTACACTTATTGCAAAGTATTTTGCAGTTTTCACAGCTGCTATGATGTTATTGAGGACCTTCTTAGTCATCAGTTCAATAAATTCATTGCATATAGTAGATGACATGAAGATACAGTGCCTCTATTTCTTTGGTAGAAAATAGCTTGCATGCTGAACAGTACACTTTTCCTGAGCTTTCAGAGTATACCATCCATGATCTTTTCACAGTTTCTGAATTTGCAAGCTTCCTATAAAACATAGATGACTTTAAACAACGACAACTTCCATCATCATAAATCCTTGCTGATTTCCTAAAGTCAATGTTCAGAGTTTGACTGAAGTTTTCTGCAATGAAAGCATTACGTAAGAAACTGGGATTACATTTGGCCATGAGGCAGGAAACTTTTAAGACAAATCCTGTGGATGAAATGTCCGTTGAGACATTGAGAGGAGACACAAAAGAAGTAGATGCCCGGCTGAGAAATAATGGAGGGAGGGCTTCCTGTATGATCTGACGTATCTGCAGATTCAACTGTACTGGTAACATCAGAAACTGTTTTCGTGAGCATGTCTGTGATCTTTCTGCAGCTTCCTACATCTTTCTTTTTCTGTTCTTCTTGAATTTTCTTCTTTCTTTTCTGTGACCTACTCGCATAAGAGCGTCCAACATCATGTTCACGAGATGCCATAATGAGGATGTATCACTGTCTGTAATCATGCAAATACAAATTTTTCATTATCAATTATTATTAATTTTTTAATTATTATTAATTTTTTTTCTGTCAATTGGGGGGATATCAGCTGTTCTGATGTAAACAAAGGCGTGTTGAGTGTTGCCATCTATGGTTAGGTTTATTTATTTTTATTTTATTTTATTTCATTATTTATTTTTGTTTTGATTAATGTTTAAAAATAAATTTTACTCTCCAAACACTTGAACTTTTTAGGTAGGGACCTCTTTGCACTTGCACCATGTGCGCAGTCTTGGATGAGCCCCTGAACCCCTTGGACTGCGGGGCCCTAGGCAAATGCCTAGTTTGCCTATGCGGTAATCCGGCCCTGCCCGCACACACTTTCCTGTAACCACAAACTTCTGCTGAACACACTAACACTACATTTTTAAACCTACCCCATACCTCTTCGACCCTATTGCCTATGCTCTCATTAGCCCATCTATCCTCCAATAGCTGTTTATATCTTACCCTAACTGCCTCCTCTTTTAGTTTATAAACCTTCACCTCTCTCTTCCCTGACGCTTCTATTCTCCTTGTGTTCCATCTACCTTTTACTCTCAGTGTAGCTACAACTAGAAAGTGATCTGATATATCTGTGGCCCCTCTATAAACATGTACATCCTGAAGTCTACTCACCAGCCCTTTATCTACCAATACATAATCCAACAAACTACTGTCATTTTGCCCTTACATCATATCTTGATACTTATTTATGCTCTTTTTCTTAAAATATGTATTACCTATAACTAAACCCCTTTTTTAAAACAAAGTTCAATAAAAGGGCTCCCATTATCATTTACACCTGGCACCCCAAACTTACCTACTAAAACCCTCTCTAAAAGTTTTCCTACTTTAGCATTCAGGTCCCCTACCACAATTACTCTCTCATTTGGTTCAAAGGCTCCTATACATTCACTTAACATCTCCCAAAATCTCTCTCCCCTCCTCTGCATTCCTCTCTTCTCCAGGTGCATACACGCTTATTATGACCCACTTCTCGCATCCAACCTTTACTTTAATCCACATAATTCTTGAATTTACACATTCATATTCTCTTTTTCTCCTTCCATACTGGTCATTCAATATTACTGCTACCCCTTCCTTGCTCTAACTCTCTCAGATGCTCCAGATTTAATCCCATTTATTTCCCCCCACCGAAACTCCCCTACCCCCTTCAGCTTTGTTTCGCTTAGGGCCAGGACATCCAACTTCTTTCCATTCATAACTCAGCAATCATCTGTTTCTTGTCATCCGCACTACATCCACGCGCATTCCCAAACATGCCAGTTTTATAAAGTTTTTCTTCTCTTTTTTAGTAAATGTCTACAGGAGAAGGGGTTACTAGCCCATTGCTCCTGGCATTTTAGTCGCCTCATACGACACGCATGGCTTAAGATAAGATAAGATTTCGTTCGGATTTTTAACCCCGGAGGGTTAGCCACCCAGGATAACCCAAGAAAGTCAGTGCGTCATCGAGGACTGTCTAACTTATTTCCATTGGGGTCCTTAATCTTGTCCCCCAGGATGCGACCCACACCAGTCGACTAACACCCAGGTACCTAATTGCTGCTAGGTGAACAGGACAACAGGTGTAAGGAAACGTGTCGAATGTTTCCACCCGCCGGGAATCGAACCCGGGCCCTCCGTGTGTGAAGCGTGTGAAGAAATAAAAAAGAACAAGAGCTATTTAGAAAAAGAAGAAAAACCTAGATGTATGTATATATATATGCATGTGCGTGTCTGTGAAGTGTGACCAAAGTGAAAGTAGGAGTAGCAAGATATCCCTGTTATCTAGCATGTTTATGAGACAGAAAAAGAAACCAGCAATCCTACCATCATGCAAAACAGTTACATGTTTCTGTTTCACAGTCATCTGGCAGGACGGTAGTACTTCCCTGGGTGGTTGCTGTCTACCAACCTACTACTATTGTTCAAAGAATGTTTTGAGTTATTTTAGCCGTCAAATAACTCTCCCGGTAAAGCTCCCATGTTAGGTTGTCCCTTATTACTCTGATAGTATGGTTCTCACTACATGTTCTAGTGTGGGGGGGTAGCTTTTACATAAAGGTCTTACCAGTCTAGGGTAATACATTCATGATTGATCATCCTCAGTGTCTCTGAAATCCTTTCACCAGCCCTTCCAATAGGTTATTTAAACTACTATTACAAAACTAGGGAATATATATTCTAGATAGATATATACAGAGAATATACAATTATAGCACTCACATATTCAAAACACGAGCCTGCACACCCCTTAGCTGCTCTCCTAGGACAGCCCACATGTTGCATCTGAACAATTAGCCCTTCTTTCCTCTTAACTAATCTCTGGACTAACCAGTGTTTTGACACACTTTAGTCATTTGGTATTTTTGGTACAACTTAAGGATAAAAAACCACCTTGGGGCACACAAAATCCCCCAAAAAAAAAAGAAAGGACCCAAAAGGTCCCACCCCTTGGGCCCACCAAGGGAGTGAGAGTGATGGG